>JAQPPZ010017255.1:7200000-7800000 GCA_028583015.1 Wollemia nobilis
TTGATAGACTTACAATATGCTCAAAAACCAATCATGCTTACAATAACTGAATCAATTATAAAATATATATATACTAGAATCTAAGACATTTTAATGGTTGACTCTTTGGCATTTATAATTAGAATAATTGCATTTATTTAGGCTATACACATTTGAATAAATATTAGATTGTTATTTGGCTTCTTGCTCAAGTTTATTGCTAAACATGTATGTATGTCTCACTAGGTAGTTAATCATCTCTATTAAAGCTAGGAACATATAATTATACATTTTAGATTTATTGTTATAGTTCTAGAATGACGTAGCAATGCTATGAAAACAGGTTTTCATAATGAATTATTTCAAAGTATAACAAAAGCAAGCCAGTCTATTAGGAAACTTAATTGAATTTCAAATTATGACTCTTTGTACTATGTCTCTTGATGTTGTTGAATTCATATCACTTTTAGGTTAGTCTTCTAACATTTTTATTTTCTTAATTTAGTATACAACCCTTGATTTAGTTAAATTATCTAGGCACATAGGATATGCCCTTATTTGGAGGTAGACTCAAAGACCCTTATTTTTGAAGCATCCAATTTTGGTTGAAGCCTTGAGGGTGCAACTTATCCATTTAGGTAAATTTTAAACCAATATTTTTTTGGTATACCTAGTGGGATCCAAATTCCACCATTACCTTATTAGGTAGCATTCCTATTCTCAAAAGCTATCTAACGGTGCCAAGAGTTTTGTCACACTTAAAGAGAGCATTAATCCAATGTGCTACAAAGATTATTTTGGTATGCCCAATGGCACAAGATTCTATAGATCATTTTTAATCACTTACATGACTCAATATTTTGATAAATAGTCTTGACCTCAATTGTAGAGACTGTGTGTTCACCTAGTGATTTCGTTGATCTAATAATCCTAGGAAATTAGCAAATCTATTGGAAAGAACCCACTCAAAATCAAATGGTAAAAATGCTAGAAATCCTAGATAGTGCACTAGGCACCAACCAAATAAACCTGCTAACATAATAGCAAGATTTTCAAAGCCATGTTTAGACAAATTTTTTTAGTCTACAATAAATTTGGGGTATTCAATGTCTCAATATTTTGTGAAATTCTAATCAATGCATTGAAAATTTTACTTACTTTTTATGGCGATGACAATACTACTTATGAGGATTATCAAGATGTTGTAGCTCTAGCTATTATCTACAACATTTATTTTAAATATGTTAAGGTCAAGATTCTAGCTCAGTTTTTTTTGAAAATACATTGCAATGGTACAAATATCTAGAAGATAATAGTGTTAAGGTTTTGGTGGACCTAGCTAAGCCTCTTATATTCATGGTTAATGATTTGGGTTATGTCTTTGGAGTTCTCACATAGTTTTTATATATCAAAATATATCATCTAGAAAGGCTCCTAGATTTCAATATTAGACTCAAAATATTGTGGAATACGATTCCCAGGTAGTTAAGGCCATCTCAAGCATTGGCCTATACTATATTTGAGCTTTGAACCCATATCTAAGCCTAAAAATCTAGTAGTACAACAATAGAAAATTTTCCTAGAAGTTTTAGGTGGCCATAAAAGTCAAGAACCTATTGATATATATAGCAAAACTTCCCCCTAGAGCTACTAATATGGATTCCCTAGAATTACAATAGGTAGAGTCACAAAATCCTTTAATAAGCTCATTGTCTCCACAATAGCTAACTGCTATAAATACAATACCCTCATGTTATTACTTGAAGAATAAAATACATACAAAGAGTTTATAAACAACCTGAATAGCTCAAGAAATAATGAAGGTTATCAAACTTACAAAATAGCTAGCAAAATTCAAGTATCAATCTCATGATGTTTAATACAATAGACATGGAAAAAAGAGAATATCCTCTATAAATCAAGTTAATTACATGGATAAAGTATGTATGCAAATTTTTGAATACACAAACAAGAAATAGGAGGAATTAGATCCCAGTTTGGGTTAGCTTGAAAGTTCAATAGCTAAAGACTATGTAAATAGCAACTTTTGGTTGAGTCTATTCATAGGGGAAAATACGTATTTGGAGGAGGTAATAGCTCTTGTAATGCATTTGGATTAGTCACTTTTGAAAATGGAATTGATAGTAATAAATATGTATGACTCATATTTAAAAGAGGATTACCATAGGTAGGATTATGCTCAAAACATACAAAATATTGAAAGTAAAGTAGAGCAAAAGGAAGTTAGGCCAAAAAAAATAATAGATATATAATGATATACATGAAACATTGTAGTCCAAGAGCATTATGCCTACATTTCCAAATCAAACAATGTTATAAAAAAACTATATTATCTAACTATAATAAAAGCTGAAAGGGAATATATGATAAAATTTCATGGAAAAAGAGATCAAGGTATGGCTAGGCCAAAAGATATATCCCAAGGCAATGTTGTTATAGAATTTTGAGAACTAGGAGAATATATGTTGGTGTCTAAGCATGTAAATCTAGTTGAAGCAATTTTCCATCATCCAAAGATCAATTTGATGCATACATACAAATAATAATCCCTTAGCCTTGGTAAAGTTGATTCTACCTCCTTTTACTTATCTATTTGCTTAGAAATATGGGTGTTGCACAACTATATAGTTGATCCTACAAGTAATATTTCTAGTATACCTAGAGCAATATATGATGCTATGGGAATAAAATATCATAGAATTGATTCTGAAGTGCTTCTAATTAAAAGAATGAAATTCTAAAAGGTAGGAGCCATCAATTAAATCCTAATGTTGTTGCATGTGTTTCCAGACTTAGCAGCAATCCAAGATATGGTGATCATCAATTTACCACCAACATTTGGGATGACCTTGTCCCTAGATTTCATAGAACAAATAAGGAAACATCTAGCATAGGGAAAAATGATTATTCCCTGTATTCATTGGGAATTATCAACAAGAAAGTAACATATATTTGGCCAATTTAGAAATAGATGATTGGTTAGAATATAAGAAAAAACCAATTAGTAATACATCTATCCTTAGTAGCTCCAATGCATATTGGTTTTCACACATAAATAATTGGTATGATTCATAAAGTAGTTATGATTAACTACATCATTTGGCTTGCCATGTGTTCCAAAACACAATTCTAAAGAAAACATGACTACCATAAGAGAGAAAAAACTCTACTAAAGACTACTCTGGATAACATCCTAAGGTAGAAACTAGTATTTAGTTTGAAAACCTTTAGCTAACATGTGATGTGATGCATTGCACATTATGAATTTAAAAGATAATTAGCCATTTAATTGGAAAATAAAATCCATTAGTGTTAATTGCCCATACTGATTTTCAAGCAACTTTGGGAGCTAATACAAGTTCAAAGTCAAACTAGTGGTAGAAACCTATCAGAACGAGCTACAACTCCCAAAGTTAATGTTAGAGGTAAAAGTACAAATTTAGCACTATTTGGTTGGGTCATTGTATATTTAGGTGCAAAGTATAAAGAACTAAGCATAGTTGGTGTACATAGGTATGTCACAATTTTTTGTAAAGAAGCTCAACAATTAAATAAAAGTTGTGCATCAGCAAAAGAATAGATTAGTTTATAAAATGGGATAACAAAGAAATTTTATAAATATACAAGGTATATATCATATTTTGAAGTAAGCTAAGAAGGAGATGTTGCTTCTTGGAAATTAACATGATCAAAATTGGTAGTATGAGCTAGAACGAACAAACCTTCAAGAAATAAGGGCCTATACAAGGGAGTTCCCCCCCTCAATGATTATTTTTTCTTAAGAAAAATATTCATATTGAGGGTCTATGTTGGACAAGTGTTAGTAAAATATTAGAATGAAAAGGTCTCTTGGTAGAAGTTGTAGTCAATTCTAAAAATCCTTGTGCCCATAATATGTAAAGCAATATTGAAAGAAAATGATCATCCTTAGCCTTCCTAGTGTTAGCTAAATCTATAATTTAAATTGAAAGTAGTATAATAACCATCTTGATGTTATCTAAAAATATTATAGTGTTAGCTATTGCTATTTTGGTGTTTGATGGGGCTACTTCTCCATTGATAATGCTTGCACTCTTTTTATCCTATGAAGGGTTGTAGTAGTAGTAGCCACAACCTCTTGGTATATTGTTTTCACCATTTCTTGAGGATATCTTGATGCTTTTGAGAAAGTGAGGTCCAAAATAAGAGAAGGAAAAGAAGAGAGTATTGGATTTAAATGATTTGATGGGTTAGTAAGCAAATTTTTTTTTTATAGGTATGAATAGCTATGAGGATCATTCTAGACCATTCTTCAATTTATGGAGGCCTGTTGATACAAACCTAGAAAAAGAAAAATAATGAAGAACACAAGCTTATACTGAGAGGGGGGGTGAACAGTATAAGACCACTTTTAACTTTTTCTTTCAACTCAGCTTTCAATTCAATGTAATGCAGAAAATAGATAACAGTATTAACAACAGTAATAAAGCAATGCACAAAACATCATCCACAAAGTGACATAGAAATTTACGTGGTTCACCCAAGGTGGGCTACTCCACGGATAAAACTTTCCTCTAAAAGTTATATCAAAGTCCTCTGGGAATCCTTCCCGATTACAATGTTTATGAGCCTTGGCTCAAAGGAGATACCTTCCCCTTATTCTGCTTTGGCTGGTGATCCTCTAGAAGACCTCTACCTCCTCTGCCCTTAGCAAGTGGAATTATGTCCACAGAAGACACCTGTCTTCCCTACTCTGGCTGGAGATCTCTGTCCTCAATTCTATCACAACAAAGCTGGTCCTCTTCTCTGTACCAAACACAGTCCTTCAGTCTGGCACAATATTGTCCTCTTCCTCTGTTCTTTTTTGCACTTGGTTGAAACCAATATTTTACTGTCTATGCAAATACAACAATTCTCGATCAAAAACATAGTAGCACATATTTCACGTATTATGCGTATACACAACAATACAGTCTTCACAAAATATAGTAGCACTATCTTCACAAATATAGCAGAACTTCCTTCGCACTCTTTGCTAAAACACAATAGCACTGTCTTTGCAACCTCTACAAAAACACAGCAGTCACTCAGGCTTCTACTTATGCAACTTTGCGATCGATCTTCTCCTTGCACTCTCTCTGCACAATTCGCACTTCGAACGCACACTTGATCGATGCCCAAACTATTCAAACATCCCTCCTTTTATAGAGTAAGATCCATGGTCATTACATCCAAACTTAGTCGGCTATTATACTTCCACTACGTCGGCTGCAAAACCCTATGCTGCATTGGCCTAGATTTTAACTTTGTCGGCTCAAAGTTAACTCTGTCCTCAACCGCCTCCCTATAGCTTCTGGCACAAAACTTCAACATGTCATGATATCGTGATGCCTTTGCTTTCCGTACAACTTCGTTGGCTTGCTGTCACGAAATCATGACACTACTGCCTATCAAACAACTTCTTTGGCTTGCTGTCACGAAATCGTGACACTATCGCCTACTGTATAGTTTCTTTGGCTTGCTATCACAAAATCATGACACTACAGCCTACTGTGCACCTTCTGTAGTTTACTGTCATGAAATCGTGACACTGCAGCCTATCATACACTTTCTCTAGCCTGTTGTCACGAAATCGTGACACTGCAGCCTGCCATGCACCTTTTCTAGCCTGTTGTCATGAAATCGTGACACTACAGTCTGCCATACACTTTCTCTAGCCTGTTGTCATGAAATCATGACACTGCAGTCTGCCGTACATCTTCTTTCTGCTTATGTCACAAAATCATGACACTTCCTGTCTTTGCTGATGTCATCTGCAACTCTGTCATGAAATCATGACCTTTTTGCCTTCATGGCCTCCTCTACTTGCACTAGAAAAAATGGAACATGTCACGAAATCATGACGCTTTCGCTGCCTTCAGCTCTTTTTTGCTGCCTGTCGTGGAATCGTGACACTTCGGGCTTCCATATGCTTTCTCCACTGCCTATCATGAAATCGCGACACTTCTAGATTCCATACGCTTTCTTTTGTAGCTAGTCGTGGAATCGCGACGCTTCTCCTTTCAGGCTCTTCTCTTTTCTGCATGTCACGAAATCGTGACAGTTCTCACTTCGAGCTTTTCAACATGTCGCAAAATCGCGACAGTCCTCAACTGGAACTTTGCATCTTGTCACGAAATCGCAATAGTCCTCACTTTGTCTTTTGCAACATGTCACGAAATCATGACAGTTCCTAAATCACTTTCTCTCTCTTCAAACTTGTCACGAAATCGTGACAGTTAACACTGTAGACTTCCTCTTCTTCAACATGCCACGAAATCGTGACACTTTTCCTTTCGAACTCTCTCTCCTACATGTCATGAAATCACGACACCTGCTCTTATGAACAACTTTCCTGGCAATGTGTCACGAAATCGTGACACTTTTCTTTCTTTGCCTTCCTACGCTTCCCGAATCGCGAGAATGCGACATGTCACGAAATCATGATAGTTTTTCCTGCTTTGCCTCTGCATTCCAGCATGTCGCAAAATCACGACAGTTTTGCCCGCTATGCCTCTGCCTTCCAGCATGTCGCGAAATCATGACAGTTTTGCCCAAACTTTCTCTCTCCTAAAACATGTCGCAAAATCACGATAGTTTTTCCAGCCGCCTGCAAACTCATTCTAACTTATCTTTTTTTTGATCTTTTGCAACTGGGCTACTTAGAAACTTACTGATCAAACTGAAACCTTCATCAAAACACATGCTTGGACAACAAATCAAACTGCTGCAAGAACTCTTTGACATCAATGACAACATCTACATTTAGAGCAAAGGCAATGTACCCAAGGTACCCAAAATTGCCAACAATCTCCCCCTTTGTCATTGATGGCAAACATTTACTAAAAACACATCTTCAAGAGCCAAAACTGAAATCAACTGAGAATCTGCCTTTGAAGTTTTTGCTCCCCCTGACTTGAAGCTTTCCTCTTCACTTGAAGCTCTCCCCCTTACTCATATCTCTCCCCCTTACTCAACTTTCTCCCCCTTTGTCATCAATGGCAAAGGGTCACCTTTGGGGCTTGGGACTAAGAATGAGCCTCTTAGCTTAGTCCCTCCCCCACCTCCTGATGAGGTGATTAATTTTGGGGTTGGAGTACAACTCCCAATTTCTCCCTTAGATACTCAAATGTATCTCTTGGAAGAGCTTTTGTGAAGATATCTACAATTTGTTCTTTAGTAGACACATATTCTACTTTGACCTGCTTATCTTGCACTTTCTCCCTTAGAAAGTGATACTTGATGGAAATATGCTTTGTCCTTGAGTGCATTACCGGATTTTTGGAAATACTTATGGCACTAGTATTATCACAAAATATGGAGATGGGTTGTTCATGCTTGATTTTGAAATCCTCCAAGGTGGTTTTCATCCATAGAACTTGTGTGCACCCAGCCACTGCTGCTATGTATTCAACTTCTACCGTAGATAAAGAAACTGAAGGTTGTTTCTTACTCAGCCAAGAAACCAAACTCTTTCCCAGAAAGAATGCTCCACCACTGGTGCTTTTCCTGTCATCATTACTGCCTGCCCAATCTGCATCTGTATATGCTATGAGAGTGAAATCATCACCTTTGGGATACCAAAGCCCAAAGTCCATAGTGCCCTTCAGATATCTGAATATTCTTTTAACTGCTATAACATGAGAATATTTTGGAGCAGCCTGAAATCTGGCTACTAACCCAATAACCTGCATGATATCTGGTCTGGTAGCTGTAACATATAATAAACTGCCAATCATCGATCTGTATAATTTCTGATCTGCCGCTGGAGAATCATCGTCTTTACTCATCTTGCACCCCGTAGTCATTGGAGTACATACAGGTTTGCTGTCCATCATCCCAATTTTTTTTAACATTTCTTTGATATACTTTCCTTGAGAGAGAAATATACCGTCTTTAGATTGAGCAATCTGAAGACCCAAAAAGAATGACAACTCTCCAATCATAGACATCTCGAATTCTTTCTGCATGGTGTTAGCAAAATCTTTGCACATCTGAGTATTATTTCCCCCAAAAATGATATCATCAACATAGACAACTACAATCAGCATATCATTACCTTTATTCTTTATATACAGATTGCTATCTACCACACCTTTCCTGAAACCTTGCTCATGAAGATACCTGTCAAGTCTTGAATACCAAGCCCTAGGTGCTTGCTTTAATCCATACAAGGCCTTTTTTAGTTTACACACATAGTCCGATTGATCTGTGAGAGACACGCATTTTGGCTATTCTACGTAGACTTCTTCATTCAAAACTCCATTTAAAAAGGCTGATTTCACATCCATATGATACACCTTGAATGCTTTGAAGCTTGAAAGGGCCAAAAACATTCTGATGGCTTCAAGACGAGCAATAGGAGCGAACATCTCTTTGAAATCAACACCTTCTACCTGAGCATAACCTTTGCAAACCAACCTGGCTTTGTTTCTGACAATCTTTCCATCCTCATTGAGTTTATTTCTGAAAATCCATTTTGTGCCAATGACATTCTTGTCCTTAGGTCTTGGAACTAAATCCCAGGTTTCACTTTTCTCTATTTGATTTAGTTCTTCATCCATTGCTTTTACCCAAAATTTATCTGCACATGCTTCACTGAAATCTTTTGGCTCAATCTGAGATAATAAAGAAATATTTGTAGAATCATGTGCCAAAATGATTCTTCTTCTAGTTTGTCTACTGTTTGGATCACCAATGATCAAATATTTGGGATGATGTTTTTGAACATATCATGACGGAGTTTTGGGAAGCAACTACTATTTTTCTTCTTCTTCATCTGAAACTTCTCTGAATTCTTCTTGACATATTTCATCATTGATTTCCTTGACAGGTTCTCTTATCCCTATTTTTTCATCAACTATTACATTTATGCTCTCTATGACTGTATGAGTTCTTTTGTTGAAGCATCTATAAGCCTTGCTTCTGCTGGAATAACCAAGAAAAATTCCCTCATCACACCTAGGATCAAACTTACCCAAATTTTGATCTTCCATTCTGATGTAGCACTTACTTCCAAACACTTTGAAATGTTTTACTGTAGCTGGTCTTCCTTTCCACAACTCATAAGGAGTTTTATGATGATTTACTCTAAGTTGGGCCCTGGTGATAATGTAGAATGCTGTACTAACTGCCTCTTTCCAAAAACCATCTGAAAGTTTTGATTCATTTAGCATAGCTCTAGCCATATTTTCAATAGTTCTATTTTTTCTTTCAACTACTCCATTTTGTTGAGGAGTTCTTGCTGCTAAATATTCTCTTTTAATTCCCTGTTGCTCACAGTATTCCACAAATTCATTAGATGTGAACTCTCCTCCTCTGTCCGATCTTAAGCATTTGATTCTCTTATCAGTCTCATTTTCAATCATTCCTTTGAAAGTTTTAAATTTTTCAAAAGCTTCAGATTTTTCTTTGAGAAAAGTGACCCAAGTCATTCTAGAATAATCATCTATAAACAACATGAAGTAGCTTTCTCCCTGAATGCTCTGAGTTCTGGTGGGGCCACATAAATCAGTATGAATGAGATCTAATGGTTTTGAAGAAGTATACCCTTTTGGTTTAAAACTGGTTCTGGTCTGTTTTCCATGTTGACAAGGACCACAAATGGTGTTAAAGGGCCTTTTTATTTTGGGCAAGTCTCTAACTGCTTCCTTGTTACTAATGTTGACAAGATTATCAAAGCTCAAATGCCCCAATATTTTATGCCATAACCAGCTCTCATCTTCTTGAGTTAGAAAGCACTTTTCCTTTTTTATCTCACTTAGCATGTAAAGATTGTTTGGAGTCCTGGTAGCACTAGCAATGAGTTTTCCATTTTTTTCTTTACGAATCTCACATCTATCTGAAAAGAAAGATACTACATGACCTTGATCACACAGTTGACTCACACTTAGAATATTATGTCTTAGACCTTCTACATAAAGCACATTTTTAGTTTTAGATTTCCCATCCAAGCTAAGAGTCCCTTTACCACAGATTTTAGCAGACCTGTTATCTCCAAAACTTACTATTCCTCTCTTTGTGTTTTTTAAGACCAAAAACTTTTCCTTTTCACCAGTCATATGTTTTGAACAACCACTATCAAGATACCATTTCTCTACCTTGTCTTGAGCATGAAAAGTAGTTTGAACTATCATTGACTTAGACTTGATCTCATTTCCTTTTTTAGTGAATTTAAGGCTAGGTCTATTCAAACTGCACATCCTTGCTATATGCCCAACTTTCTTGCATTTATAACACATGAAATTTTTATCCATAAGAGGTGCAAAAGAGTTAACATTTTCTTTACTATGGCTATTCACGGATTTGGTGCAATGTATAGCTTTGTGACCAAATTTCTTGCAAGAAAAACAGTAGCCATGAAAAGAAAAATGTAACCTATTTTGATGCCCTGGATGTTTGATTTTCTTGTGCCCAACTGGAATCCATCGTTCTTCAGGCTGAAGATTGATCTTGCTGTCTCTTCTTCCTGTCATGCTGCTTGAGAATAGAACTCTAATCTCTAAAATCCTTAAAGCCCAGAAGAATTTACTTTAGAGATCGAACTTAACCTCTTCATCCTTCCTAAAACTGTATGTTCTTCTGATAGATCCTTCTCCAAGCTGTTAGGCTTTATCTGGAGAAACCTGCTCTAATACCAATTGAAGAACACAAGCTTATACTGAGAGGGGGGGTGAACAGTATAAGACCACTTTTAACTTTTTCTTTCAACTCAGCTTTCAATTCAATGTAATGCAAAAAATAGATAACAGTATTAACAACAGTAATAAAGCAATGCACAAAACATCATCCACAAAGTGACACAACAATTTACGTGGTTCACCCAAGGTGGGCTACTCCACGGATAAAACTTTCCTCTAAAAGTTATATCAAAGTCCTCTGGGAATCCTTCCCGATTACAATGTTTATGAGCCTTGGCTCAAAGGAGATACCTTCCCCTTATTCTGCTTTGGTTGGTGATCCTCTAGAAGACCTCTACCTCCTCTGCCCTTAGCAAGTGGAATTATGTCCATAGAAGACACCTGTCTTCCCTGCTCTGGCTGGAGATCTCTGTCCTCAATTCTATCACAACAAAGCTGGTCCTCTTCTCTGCACCAAACACAGTCCTTCGGTCTGGCACAATACTATCCTCTTCCTCTGTTCTTTTTTGCACTTGGTTGAAACCAATATTTTATTGTCTGCACAAATACAGTAGTTCTCGATCAAAAACATAGTAGCATAGATTTTGCGTATTCTACGTATACACAACAATATAGTCTTCGCAAAATACAATAGCACTATCTTCGCAAATACAGCAGCACTTCCTTCGCACTCTTTGCTAAAACACGATAGCACTGTCTTCGCAACCTCTGTGAAAACACAGCAGTCACTCAGGCTTCTACTTATGCAACTCTATGATCGATCTTCTCCCCGCACTCTCTCTACGCAATTCGCACTTCGAACGCACACTTGATCGATGCCCAAACTATTCAAACATCCCTCCTTTTATAGAGTAAGATCCATGGTCATTACATCCAAACTTAGTCGGTTGTTATACTTCCATTGCATCGGTTGCAAAACCCTATGCTGCGTCGGCCCAGATTTTAACTTTGTCGGCTCAAAGTTAACTCTGTCCTCAACCGCCTCCCTGTAGCTTTTGGCGTGAAACTTCAACATGTCACGATATCATGATGCCTTTGCTTGCCGTACAACTTCGTTGGCTTGCTGTCGTGAAATCGCGACACTACTGCCTGCCGAACAGCTTCTTTGGCTTGCTGTCATGACATCGCGACACTACCACCTGCTGTACAATTTCTTTGGCTTGCTATCATGAAATCGTGACACTACAACCTCCTGTGCACCTTATGTAGTTTACTATTGCAAAATTGTGACACTGCAACCTGTCGTACACTTCCTATAGCCTGTTGTCATGAAATTGCGACACTGCAGCTTGCCATACACCTTCTCTAGCCTGTTGTCACGAAATTGCGACACTACAGTCTGCCATACACTTTCTCTAGCCTATTGTCACAAAATTGTGACACTACAGTCTGTCGTACATCTTCTTTTTGCTTATGTCACAAAATCGCGACACTTCCTATCTTTGTTGACGTCATCTGCAACTCTGTCATGAAATCGTGACCTTTTTGCCTTCATGGCCTCCTTCTCTGCTTGCACTAGCAAAAACGGAACATGTCACGAAATCATGATGCTTTCACTGCCTTCAGCTCTTTTCTATTGCCTGTCATAAAATCATGACACTTCGGGCTTCCGTACGCTTTCTCCACTGCTTGTCGTGAAATCATGACACTTCTGGCTTCCGTACGCTTTCTTTTGCAGCTGGTCACGAAATCACGACGCTTCTCCTTTTAGGCTCTTCTCTTTGCTGCATGTCACGAAATCACGACAGTTCTCAATTCGAGCTTTTCAGCATGTCACAAAATTGTGACAGTTCCTGAATCACTTTCTCTCTCTTCAAACTTGTCGCGAAATCGTGACAGTTAACACTGCAGACTTCCTCTTCTTCAACATGTCATGAAATCGTGACACTTTTCCTTTTAGACTCTCTCTCCTACAACATGTCATGAAATCGTGACACTTGCTCGTCCGAACAACTTTCCTGGAAATGTGTCACGAAATCGTGACACTTTTCTTTCTCTGCCTTCCTGCGCTTCCCGAGTCGCAAAAATGCGACATGTCCCGAAATCGTGACAGTTTTGCATGCTTTGCCTCTGCCTTCCAGCATGTCACGAAATCGTGACAGTTTTGCCCGCTATGCTTCTGCCTTCCAGCATGTCGCAAAATCGTGACAGTTTTACCGAACTTTCTCTCTCCTAAAACATGTCGCGAAATCGTGACAGCTTTTCCTAGCCACTTTGCAAACTCATTCTAACTTATCTTTTTTTTATCTTTTGCAATCGGGCTACTTAGAAACTAATTGATCAAACTGAAACCTTCATCAAAACACATGCTTGGACAACAAATCAAACTGCTGCAAGAACTCTTTGACATCAATGACAACATCTACATTTAGAGCAAAGGCAATGTACCCAAGGTACCCAAAATTGCCAAAAAATAATATCTAAAATAACTCCTTTGATAATGGGAGATGTTTCAACTTTCATACTATCTTGATGATTGAAGCTAACACAAAAAACAACAAGATAGTTTGAAGGTAAAGCAAATACCTAAATAAATGCCATGAACAATTGAATGAAACAAGGGAGCTCCAAAAACTATGATGTACAAGTATGAATTTATTATGTTTTATCCTCATTTTCTCTTATCATACCATGACCACCATTTCATAAACAATCCTCTTCTACCAAAGAATAAAGGACCTAGAAGTAGGACTTTCTCTAGGTGTTCTTTACAGATAAATTTGGCCAAAATGAAATTCTTATGTAAAGCAATAATATCCAAATGGCCATGGGGTCTCTACTTATCATGATCCCATTTCCATATAGCATCCAAATAAGGCCTTACTCCCAAATCCCCTTGCGTAGCGACCATATTAGCAAAATTATTAGGAACTTTGATTTGGTCTCCCATAGGAGATATATGATAGAAAGGAGAAAAAGCTTTCTTTTTTGCCACCACATATTACAGACCAGTCTCACTAGGGTCAAAGGCCTTGGCCTGGGAATACACAAGGTTTTTCGCTCACCTGCCATTTGAAAATTCAATAGAGCAAGAATATTCATTGGATAGTTGAGTGTTTTTACAAGAACAATATAATGAAAGGTTTGATTCTTGATATTCAATTGATTTTAAAAAGTTATTTTTTTTTATTTTTTTAAACCTATTTACGAGTCACTAAATAGAATATCATATTATATCTTATATATAGATGATGTGAAGGTGATGCACCTTGCCAGGGCCATAACTTTTTCTCCGAGTATTCGTTTTACCCCGTTTTTTTTTAGAACATGTAAAATTGCATGGAGAACTTAAGAAAAGAGGTCTAATTGTTTTCGTGCAAGAAAATGCCTCTGGGAGACCCAAAATTAGCTTTTAATGTAATTTTCAGTTTTCACAACTAAAAAGTTATCATAACTATTAGTGTAGAACTAGAGTGGGGTTTCTATCTTGGGGTAGTGGATATGATTGAATAATAGGTGCATGATTCTATTTTGGATGCCATCCAAGTTTTTTTTTAGGGTTATAAAAAATAGCAAGTGAGTTGCTAAAAATAGGAAATTACTAAAAATAGTAAGGGGGTAGCATAGGTTAGGTTTTTTTGGGGGGGGATTACAAGAAGTGGGAGGCTCTATTGTAAGGGGGATGTGAATTCAGATAATGAAAGGAACCATTTGCAGGTTTCTTTTATTGGTGTATTTTGTATGATGTCTTGTATTTCAATTTTACCCTTGGATTCCATTATCGGTCTCCTGTAGTGAATTTATATCAATTAGTATCAGAGCAGGTGAGATCTCGCTTGTGGAAATAAGATGAATCAAAGAGAGAGGTTGATAGATCTATGCCTAAATAAATAATTAGATGAAGGATTTGCATGTAGAAATAACATGGTTGACTAGTGTGATTAACTACATGGTGGAGGCTCGCACCAATATGGACCTAGATCTAGGATCTGATAATGATATTGTGAGGAAGGTGGATCTAAGGATCACATAGAAGAAGAACCAAATTTTTTTGAAAGCAAACTGATTCAAGCCTTTGAAGGACTTAAAGGAAGCCAAGATGGAATTAAGATTGAGGTTTTTGAGTATGTTGGTGGGTTAAAACCAGAGGAGCTAATCGATTGTGTAAATAGTATGGAGGTGTAATCAAGTTGAGGAAAAAAAGGTAAGACTTACATACATGAAGTTGAAAGGGTATGCTCTAATTTTGTGGGATCATCTACATATGGAATGACAAAGGAAAGAAAGATCAAGGCTTGGGATAAGAAGAAGAAGAATTTGCAAGAAACTTTTGTACCTATAGACTATTCCTAAAATTTATATTGTAGATTTAAGAACCTTCGACAGAAGGACCAAAGCATCGAGGACTACACCAATGATTTCTACAAGATATCTATTCATGTGGAGCATAACGATACCGAAGAGCAAAGGGTTGCAAGGTATGTAAATGGCCTAAGTTATGCTATTCAAGATGAGTTGAGTATGCATCGTACCCTTACTTCTAGAAGGTGTTACCAGATGGCATTGAGAGACAAATAAAAATATAAGAGGAATTTTTTATAGAAGAGGGAAGAAGGGATTGGTACCTTCTCCAAATCGAGGGTGTGGTTGGTCTAGCTCATCAAAGGGATAACCCTAAAATATAGGGAAATAAGAAGAGATAGAGCAAGGTCATAGTACATACTAAAGAGGAAGAGGAAATAGAGGAGGTCAAGGTAATGGGGTAGGTCAATATTGGAATGGATTATGGAAGCCATATACCTATTTTAAATGCGGTGAGGAAGGTCACAGAGCATTTGAGTGCACCCACTATGATGTTGAAGAGAGAAATTAGGGAGGACAGACTAGAGTCAACCTGGTTGAGAAAGAGGATGAAACTAAGATAGAATTTTTTACAGATGCAAGTGAGAATCTCATGATAAAGAGAACATTGATTTCTCAAAAGAATATAAAAATGCAAGCAGATCAGGGTGGTGAGTCCTGACTACAAACAAATATATTTTGCACAAGATGCACATCAAGAGGAAAGGTATGCAAAGTGATAATTGATGGTAGTAGTTATGAGAATATGGTCTCTAATATAATGGTAGATAAAATGAATCTAAAACGTGAGAAGAACCCACACCCCTATCACATTTCATGGATCAATAAAGGGAATGAGGTGACTATTGATAAGATATGTTTAGTAAAATTCTCAATCAAGAATACTTATAAAGATGAAGTTTGGTGTGATGTGATTCCTATGGATACTTGTCACATACTATTTGGGAGATCTTGGCAGTATGATAGGAAGACCATCCATGATGGGGGTCAAAATACATACACCTTTTGAAAGGATGGTGCCAAGGTAGTATTATTGCCTCTTCAAGAAGAAGGGCAGAGTGAGAGTTTGTTGATTGTGAAGGAGTTTATCATAGAGGTACAAGAATCTGGTTGGTGTTATGCATTGACAACAAAGAATATACAGGTAGAGAAGGTTCCTATACCACTGACAACATCTAAATTTTTGAAGGAGTATGTTGATACCATACCATATGAGTTACCTAATAGGTTACTACCGAAGATGGATATTCAACATCACATTGATTTAATTCCTGGGTCGGTTATTCTAAACCAAGTAGCCTATCAGTTGAGCCCAACCCAAAATGTAAATTTGGATAAGTGATATAATTAACATAGAAAGGATTAGTAAGGGAGATCATGAGTCCTTCTACAACTCCCATCCTGTTAACTCTGAATAAGGATGGCTCATGGCAGATGTGTGTAGATATAAGGTCCATAAATAAAATTACTATCAGGTATATGTTCCCAATACCTAGAGTGGATGATATGATGGATGTCTTAGCAAGGGCTAACTAGTTCAACAAGATTGATCTACGGAGTGTTTATTATAAGTTCAAGATTAAAGAGGGGAATGAGTGGAATACTACTTTCAAAACTTGATATGGGTTGTACGAGTGGATGCTGATACTATTTGGGTTATCAAATGTACCTGGTACCTTTATGTGATTGATGAACTGAGTACTACGGGAATACATTGGCAAGTTTATGGTTGTCTATTTTGATGATATATTTATTTTTTGTAAAAGTGAAGAAGAGCACTTGCACCATGTGATGTTGGTGTTAGAGTTATTGCAAAAAGAGAAACTATATGCTAATTTGAAGAAGTGTAGATTTCTTCAATATATTTTAGTGTTTTTGGGCCTTGTAATTTCCAAGGATGGCATGGAGATGGATGAGGAAAATGTAAAGGCAATTATTAAATGGTATATTCCAAGGAATGTAACAAAGGTGAGAAGTTTCGATGGTCTGGTGACTTTTTACATGAAGTTCATTAGAAACTTAGCAGTATTCTTGCACCCATAATAGAGTGTACGAAGGACAAAAACTTTGTATGGATAAAAGCACCAAATCAGAGTTTTGAAATCTTGAAGAGGAAGGTTTTAGAAGGACCCATGTTAGTATTACCTAAGTTTTGCAAAATATTTGAAGTTGACTATGATGCTTCACATGTGGGGATTGGTGTTGTGTTGAGCCAAGAGGGCCGACCATTAACATTTTCAGTGAAAATTTGAATGATGTAAGAAAGAAGTACTCCACTTATGATATAGAATTTTATGCAATTATGCAGGCACTGAGGTATTGGTGAAATTATTTTTTATCCAAGGAGTTTGTGTTGTACACTGATTATGAAGCCTTAAGGTATGTCAATTCTCAGAAGAAATTAAACAATAGACATGCCAAGTGGGTCTCCTTTTTGCAAGAATAAAATTTGTGTTGAAGCACAAGTTCGATCAAAATAAGGTTGTTGATGCATTAAGTAGGAGAGTACTATTGGTAACAACCATGGAGAATGCAATGGTAGGATTTGAGGTAATTAAAGATTTATATGAATCTGATACAAATTTTGGAAGCATTGTATAATAGTACAAAGTTCCAGTTGTGGGTGAGTCTGGTTAAATATTTGTTGAGTATGTTATGCAAGATGGCTATCTATTTAAGGGGAAATATTTGTGCATACTTTTTGGTTCTGTGCAGGAGAATATCATCCGTGAGCTGCATAGTGGTGGTTTTGCAGTTAACTTTGGTGTAGACAAAACAATTGTTATTGTGGATAAAAAGTACCATTGGACATGGTTGAAGATATATAATTTTATTTGTGTCCATATGTAGAGTGTGCTATGTGGCTAAAGGCCATGTAAAAAATACATGGTTGTATATGCCCTTACCAGTTCCCCTAGGATCATGGGTTGACCTGAGCATGGATTTTGTGCTAGGGCTACCCCCTACTCAATGAGGTAAAAATTCTATTTTTGTTGTAGTAGATAGGTTTTCTAATATGGATCATTTTATTTATTGCCATAAAACCAATGATGCAACCATGATTGCAGTACTTTTTTTTGATGAAGTGGTGAGACTGCATGGAGTTCCAAGGACCATCACTTTAGATCGGGATGTTAAGTTCTTGCATTATTTTTGATAGACATTATGGAAGAAACTAAACATAAAGCTACAATCTAGTAGTTCTTATCATCCAAATACTGACAGATAAATTGAGGTCATGAATCGGAGCTTGGGTAACATTTTGAGGTGCATAGTTGGTGAGAAGCCACGATAATGGGATTTAGCCTTGTCATAAGAAAAAATTACATATAACACCTTAGTGAACCGCTTGATAGAAAAATCATAATTTCAAATTGTTTATGGTCAGAACCCCAAGGGTGTTCTAGATTTGATTGAATTACCAATCCATGAGCATGTTAGTGATGATGCAAAAGTGTTTGTTGAACATATACAACAATTGTAGGAAGAGGTCAAAGACAAGTTGCAAAATGATAATACTAAGTATAAAAAGGTCGTTGATGTGCATAGATGTATCCAAGTATTCTAGGTTGGGGACATGGTGATGGGTCACCTTCGAAAGGAGCGATTTCCCAAGGGAACATTTAATAAATTGAAAATAAAAAAATTGTTCCTTGTAGGATTCTACAAAAAATGAATGACAATGCTTATAAGGTGGAACTGCTAGTTGACCCCGATATTTCAATAGTTTTTAATAGCTCTAATTTGCATGAATTTCATGGTGATATTACAGTTGTTGAAGAGGCAAACACCATATCTTGGGAGAAGGAAATCCCCAAGAAGAAGAAGAAACGCATTTTGCAAGTCCTATATAGGAAAGTGATCACCACACGCAATGGCAAATATAGCAAATACTTAGTACAGTGGGAAGGTTTATCCTAGGCCAATAACACTTGTATTTCTAAGGAGGAACTGAAAAGTCTTGATATTGACAAGCTCGAGGTATTTCATTAGTAGAACTCATAGGAGCTGAGTTCATTTTCAACCAAAGGAGAATTCCAAGGCCGTAAATTTTACTTCGATCATCTATTTTATCTCGTTCTTTTTTTAGAAGGTGTAGAATTACATGGAGAACTTAATAAAAGAGGTCCAAATATTTTTGCACAAGAAACTGCCTCTAGGATACCCAAAATTAGATTTTAATGTAATTTTTAGATTTTGCAACTAAAAATTTATCATAAATATTAGTGTAGAACTAGAGTGGGGTTGCTATCTTGGGGTAGTGGATATTATTTAATAACAGGTGCATAATTCTATTTTGGATGCCATCCAAGTTTATTTTTAGGGTTACTAAAAATAGCAAGTGAGTTGCTAAAAATAGGAAGTTACTAAAAATAGTAAGGGAGTAGTGTAGGCTAGGGTTTTTCTTTTTGGGGAGTATAAGAAGTGAGATACTCTATTGTAAGGGGGGTGTAAATTTAGATAATGAAAGGAAGCATTTGCAGGTTTCTTTTACTAGTATATTTTGTATGATGTTTTATCTTGCAATTATACCCTTGGAGTCCATTGTCGGTCTCTTTCAATGAATTTACATCAAAATGTGTAAAAGAAAATTTCTCATTTTGTCAATAATAATGTTTAATATTTTGACATTTATTTTATAAACCATACATATTCAATGTTGGTTTTTACCCTTCCTAGTGGTTATATCCAATACAATCATGATTACTATTTATTTTTTATTTAAAAATAATAATTTTAAGTTTACAAATAATAGCCATACAATTAAAAATATTAAAAAAAATTAAAAATTAAAAATTATTTCTCTACATTAAATTGATACCTAAACAAACAAGAAATATATACTCACTAATAAGATGTCAATACATCTTTCTATTTCAATTGTTTTTTAAAATTTACATATTTTAGCATGTTTATTTGAATTTTATACCACATTGTAATTTTTTATCAATGTTCATGAGTTTTATGTTGGTCATTACCCCTCTAACATAGTATACATAATATTGATATTTAATGCAAATAATAGTTTTTCATGAGGAAGAATTTGGTTCCTGATGGCCTTTCTCTTTGAGTGGGAGGCTATCTTTCCCTTCTGAAGGCCCCTACTCTGAGCAATTTTATCTAGGAGGTCTTCTCTCTTTTTTATATAGGTTTATGTGATTTAGATATATTTTGTTCTTTGGTGTTGGCTACGTGTGTAGTGGTATTTTTATCTTTCTTAAAATATGGTTCTATGACACCTCTATGGGGAGTTGTGTGGTCCTTTTCTTATCTAGTGGAGGATGTGTTTCGATGGGCTCATTCTCTATGGTCTATTGTGGTCTTGAGAAGAGACCATGTGTTTTCATAGTGGCTATAGAGGAGAGGTTCTAGCTGTAGCCTCTTGGTTAGGTAGATTTGGTCCTTTGATTATTAGTTATGGGAGGTGTTTCTATGGACCCTTTTTCTATGGTTTTTTTGTGATATTGAGGGGAGATCATGTGCTTTCTTGATGGAAACAAAGGAGGATTTATGTTAGTAGCCTCTTTGTCATGAAACTTAGAAGTGAGGGTGCATTTTGCTTATTTGATGTGGGAGGTGTTTCGATGGCCCTTTTATCTAGGGTTTTTTATGTGGTGTTGAGGGGAGGCCATGTGCTTCCACGATGGTCATAGAGGAGGGGTCTATTGGTAGCTTTTCGATCAAACTATTTAGGTCAGTTGTTGATCATATTATTTGGATGGTGTCTTGATGTACCTTTTCTATCTAATTTTATTTGGTCTTCGAGGGATACCATGTGCTCCACAATGGCCATAGAGAAGGGTTTATTGGGATGACTTCCTAGTCAAGTAGTCTTTGATCTATTTTTCATCTGGTTTTTCAAAAGGGATTATATTGGATATTTTTCTATATATTTTTGTTCATGGGGAGAGACCATGTTTTTTGATGGCCACAAAGGAGAGGTTCTAGTTCCAACTTCATGGTCAGGCAGTTGGAGGGGTTCTAGTGGGTGGTAGAGGCATCATGGTTATTTGTGTCTATTTTGGACATATTCAGACCTAGCCCTTTTATTTTTTGTTTGTTCTTCTTGAGTGATATGGAGGCCTTTCTCCATCCTTTATTTTTTGCTATTTCATAGGATATTTCACTCTTTTTTGGTTGGTGTTTAGGCTAGTGATGCATGGTTGGGAACATGATTGGTGGAATCCTACTGTTAGTTTTTCTAGAAATGGTCCTCTTGTGGAGGATTTTCTTATTTTGATTTCATATCATTATGAGCAATCAGGATTTCATTACCCTCCGTAGAATAAATATTTTTTATTGCTATTTTTTAAATATTATGAATGGATCAAATTCTTACTTACACTTCAAATATTTTAGACCTAGTATTGCTAATGGATTTTATGTTGCAGGTGTAGGTCCTTGAAAGATAAAATGGGAAATGATGGTGGGTGAAAACTTTCACCTACGATGAAATATTCACTATTAGTTAGGGAAAAAATAACCCCGATAGAGAATATTCACTAGTGGCTCATGGGTACATGGAAACCCATATGGATGCATTCATAAAGAGGTATAGTGAATGTATTTTTACACATGTTCAAGAGTGAATGGTTTCTTGCATTTTTTAAAATCGTCTAACCATAAAGAAATTGCCATAAAGCATGGGAACTATTCTTGATAAATATATGACAATATTTTGTTGTCATAAAATTGTATGTACAAGAAGAAATGTCAAAGGTAAATTATATACATTTGGTTGTACGTTTGATTAACATTAAATATAGAAAAATAATAATACTAATAAAATCAATAATAATATTAATATATAAATAAAATAATAAAATAAAATATTTATATTAATAAAAGGAATTAGGTCCGAGGTGTAGACCAATTGGTTCATTCAAACCCCATAAGGGGTGGAGGTCCAAGGTTCAAATCTCGGGCCTCCTCGTACTGAACGCTTGTCCCTTTCCTGGTGCTTTCAGCGGCATAAAAGGTTTAAAATGATTGTGGCCTAGTGGTTATAGGGGCGGACTGCACGAAGATCTGTGTGGCGGATTCTGGGGTGGACAACGCAGAATACTGTGGCGGCCATAAAAGATGGACAGCCTGCCCGGAATCGTGGCAGCTACCGATTCCACCATGTAAATTCAAAAAAAAAAAATTAAAAATTAAAAATAAATAATTAATTAAAATAATTTTCTCTTAAATTAAAGAAATAAAACAAAAATATATGTATTAAGTAAAAGAGAGTAAGAGCCTTCATAATCTAGATGTCACATGGCCAATATATGGGACGAAGATTTGGCTTAAGGCATGTAAGTTTATCTGTCGAAAAATTATACCTCCTTTCAAGTTTATAAAAGGCAAAGGAAAGAAAATAATGGGGGCAGGAATTAAGGTAAAAATTAAACCTCCATTTAAGTTTATAAAAGGCAAAGGAAAAAAAAAAAGGAGAAGAAAAAAATAAGCAAAAGAGGAGATAATAAGAGAAAGAAGAAGAGGTTTTTAAATGGGAGGAAATAAGGAAGGATATTCAGCCTATAATACCCCATAAAACCTGGTCAGCTCATAACTACTATGTGGCTTACTCTTGATTTAGGAGTTTTATTTATTTATTTATTTATATAATATAATATAATATAATATGTACGAAGCTTGGATAAAATAATAAAATGGTTGTTTGTATATGAAGTTTGTGACTTGTAATATTAATCTATTTTTGTCTAGAGACCACTGGATAAATTGAAATTGCTAGACCAGTATTTGCAAATACATAGACCAGTAGGTTATTAAGATAGTTATACCTATGCTTAATGTTTACATATATGTTTACTTATTGCTGCATTTGCTGGGCAATAGAAGACTACGTAGATATCGTCTAAACTGCGCTGAAAAATATATATTTATTCTTGACTAGTTTAACATGTATGGGTGGAGTTTTTTTTTTTACTAGTTTTCCTCTAAACAGTCTGGTTTTTCTTTCTTTGCGGTCTTAGTCTTATACTAGATAACTTAGACCATTCCCAAGTTGATTTTTTTTTATCACCATTGTACTTGATAACAGTCTCTGTTGATAGTCTTCCTTAGAATATTTGTGTTTGTTACCTCAAATGAATCATTGGCAAAAATTAGCTTTAAACAATTCTTATTACATAATGAAATCTGCATGGTTGTAATGCGTATCCTCTCCAATTAACCTTATCCAATGTGAGACGCTGTAATATTATAACAAACACTAAATTAAAATTCATTCTTAATATTTAAGAAATCTTGTCAATTACTTGTTCCGTTTATATTAAATTTAAAACTCGTGTTGATTTGGCAATGATATGGCTGAAGATGTTGTTTTTTCTTTTATTACGTTGAATTAAAATACATTTAACTAGGAGGCACTATAGAGGAACAAGAATTCCTTATTTCAACGTTGCTTTGGAATGAAGATTGTTGATTACATTAATAAAGCATGTGTTTGTTATAAGTGGATTTTATTTCTTAGGCTATAATTAGGAATGTTGATTGCATATGCATTAGCAAAAAATAGTTGTCTTTTCTTAAAAAATGCCTATTAATTCATTGGATTGTAACATATCATCTTGCATCCTCTCTCATATTACGAATGAATGCATTCCATTATGAAATTATATGGGCCACTCTGATCTCGTGAGAGCTCAAGTTGGATCACCCAGAATGAGTCAACGTGTGCAGTATCGGTAAGAATCTAAAATTTAAAAGCATAATGATATTTATTTAATGTAAGTTTTCTTCCTGTGTAAAGGGTAGATTATGTTCTTTTATATGTGTGTTTATTTCTGGAGAAAATATACAAATGCATTTGAATAGAATGCAGTGATTAACCGCCCTCACGAAACTTCTTTGGATGGAAATGTTCCAATCTATTTTTCATTAAATAAAAATACTCTTATCTATTAGATAAACGAGTTCATTTTTGTATTGGAGAAGAGTTTGACTTATAGAATTTCGGCTAGATTTCTTAAATAACTTTATTTTATAAAGTTTATAAATTTTTAAGAGTAAATCTAGACGAGTTCATAGAGACTCAAGAATTATTAAGATGATTTATTTATCTTTAAGTTAATTGCTCATAGAGCATTTCCACTATAATGTTGAGTAATAACATTATATAAAAAGAAGAAGAAAACGATTGCTCCTTGTTTTCTTAAATAGTTTTGGTATATAAAATTTAGGATTTTTTTAATATATAACTTTTATGATAAATGAAAAAGTACTTAAAAAGGAATATTTAGGTATATCCATTATACTACTTATTTAAATATTTTATAAATATTTTAATAATTGATTATAATATTACTTTGCAATATAATTTTTATTAACTTTTTAGGAGTGCATAAAGAAGTTGTTGAGTATTCTTTTATATCCTCTAGGATAATTGGTTAAATTTTGAAACCTTATTTTTAGGATAAAAATCCATGAGGGATTAAATAACTTTTAAAAGCAATGAAGATGTTTTTTAGTTGGAGACACTCCTTTGATCTTGTAGCCAAATATACCAATTAGATCATAAAGAATGTGATCAATTAATTAAAGTCAAATATCCAATACCTGTGGTTATGCGTAGACAACCACTGTAACTCGAGAATGGTCATTCTTGATGAAATAGGTAAGGATGGATGGTATGGGACGTACCTCTAGGTCATTGAGTGAGCGATATGGTGCTGGGTCCTTGCACAACTTACAAATGAAAAGTAAAATAACATGAAACTGGGCTAGATAAATCCATAGAATGGGATAACTCGTCATTATTCATAACTTGGAAAGCGAGACTAGGTCTAGGTGAAAGGCATATCCTTAGTTGACTTCAAAGTAGTGGATATCAACTAAGCACTAGGTATATACACTAAACAAATATTACTTAATCTCTAAATAGGGGATATCAAGATAAGATAAGGGAAGAAAGTGTCTCCCTTTAAGTATTATGGGCTTTAGATGATAACCCCAAGTGATGGTTTTATTACCTTATACCAAGCTAGAGGGTGAGAATGAAGAAACCACTAAAGGAACCATTTACAAGATTTGGCTAATTTTATCCACTTATTGGTTGTTTGCAATGACCATAACCAAAAAGTGGTTATCTATGCTTTATATCGATTAAAAATTAGGTGATCATTAAAGTTTAATAACTTAAATTTTTTACTTTGGTTCAAGTCTAGTCAATGAAACTAGTAAAAAAATTTACCTTAATGAACTAGTGAGCTATATTGCGTTGTTACAACCGATGAGTCAAAATATGGTAGTTAAGAGATCTGGGTTATGGTTAATTAAAATTTAGCAATGGGTAAGGAACCTATGAGTATATAGGAAGAAGATTCTAATAGGTTAGGTGATATTAATAGAACTCAGGTAGGGATTGAACTAGCAAAGGATATGAAAAATATTAAAAAAATGAAATTTAATGGTAAAGAAGGTGATGATGTCACAAAAAATCAGCTAAGTAAAATAGAAATATACTTATCAATGGATACCTTATCATCTAATTTTAAAACCACTTGGGCTACCCTTCAGCTAGGGGACACAACCTTAGAATGGTGGAATACATTTAAAGAAGGAAATAAAATTCAAGCTGTAGATCTTAAATGGGAAGATTTTGTGGAAGAATTTAAGAAATAGTTTTTAACTAAGACATTTTATATAGAAAATTTTGTAAAATTTATTAATATTTAGTAGGAGAATTTATCTATTGAAAAATATTACCAAAAACTTGTGAAACTTTTAAAATATGTTCTTGAGTATGAAAATAATGATCAAATAAAAGTGTAAAAGTTTATACTAGGAGTTCATTCAAAAATTAGGACTATAAGCAATTTACTTCTAAAAATTTGCGAAAATGACATGAATTAGTTTGACAAAAAGAAACAAAACAAAAGATGAAAAAGATATGTTTTAATTATCAAAATTTGTCTGAAAAGGAAAAAGATGAACTTCGAAAGAGGAAAAGTATAGCTTTCATGAAATGGGATAAGGAAAATTTTAAAAGAATCAAAGGAGAAAGATCTAGGATTAAAAATAGAAATAAGAATAGATTCTATAATGATAAATATAGGAGGGATAAAAAAGGTTATTCAAGAAATAATGACCAAAGACCCCCTTTCCAAGGAATAACCAAAGAAACAACACCACAGAACAAGATCAAAGATAATAAAAAGGATAATAATGCACCAATAGTAGGATGTTATATTTGTACCATCTGTTTGCAAATAAATACCCTCAAAGTGTAGATCATATGAAATTACTTTAAGAACAGTTGCATTGCATCTATGCAACAATAGGTAATTCCACCCTAGATGGTCAAGTTATGCCTTTTATTTTGAAAGGTAATTGTATAATAAATATATGTGCATTTTAATTGATAATGGAGCAACAAATAGTTTTATCTCTACTAGTACAATTAGGGATATACCAAAAAGACCTAGATTTTTTACAAATGTGTGGAAAGTAGAATACGGTTCAAGACAAACCTATTTTGTTAATCAATATCTTTTTGACTCCCACATAACTCTACTTAAGGGTAAGACCAATCGACACTTGTAAGTAACCCCATTGCATGCCTTTGATGTAATACTCAGTATGGAATGGTTAAGAGCCTATAAAGGTTTAATTAACTTTGAGGAAATATGGATAGAATTTATAGATGAATCTAATTAGTAGATCAGAATTCATTACAATCACAACTCTTTCCAACCACATTTACTTTCTATACTACAATTAAAGAAGGCAATAAAAAGGGGTAATTGATATATGTACTCAAGGTGAATGAAATGGAAGAGACTGATTGTACTCCTTACTCCTCACACCTAGGAGGGGCAAAAATATGAGAGAATTTAAGAAAAACTTTTATTGGCCAGAAATGAAGAGGGGTATTGATAATATTGTGGCTAAGTATCTAGAATATCAAAAGGTAAAGGTTGGATATTTACACCCAACAGGAAGGTTGTACCCACATGCTATTCCCACCCAAAAGTGGTAAGTTATTTCCATGGATTTTGTTGTTAGTCTACCAAAAACTAGATTTTAACATGACACTATACTTGTGGTGGTAGACAAATTGACCAAAGTTACACATTTTATACCTAGAAATATATAATATGATGCATTGGATATTGCTAACAAGTTTTCGAGGGAAATAGTTTGATTGCATAGGTTTTTGGAAGTCATTATTTCAGATGCATCAAAATTTTGGCAATCACTACATTCAACCTTGGGTACAAAACTTAATAACATTTCTACATACAATCCAAAAATACATAGTTAAAATAAAAGGGGCAATTAAGCCCTTGAATATATGCTTCACATGTATTGTATGGACCATAAAACCAAATGGGAAGACTCTTTCTATCTGGTTGAATTTATTTATAATAATATCCATCATAATGACTCTATTTGAGGCCTTGTATTGGAAAAACTATAGAAATCCTCTATCTTGGGATAATCTAGAGGATGGATAGTGATCAGACCATATATTGTGAAGGATATGGAGGAACAACTAAAAATGATATGCCATAGGTTAAAAGAAGCCTTAGATTGGTAAAAGAGCTATGTTGACTTAAGGATATCACCAAGGGAATTCTCTATAGGAGATAAAGTCTTATTAAGGGTAAGACCTAACTAGAGATCCATTAGATCCACCAAGCTAGACACTAGATTTGTAGGTCCCTTTGAAATCATATACAAAATTAGACTTATCACTTATTAGCTTGCTTTGCCACCCAATTTATCAAAAATACATGACCCTTTCCATGTATCCCTCTTTAGAAAGTACATTATTGACCCATATCATGTGTGGAATATCTCAAATTTGTAGATGTCAGATCTCCTCAACATTGAAGTTTATCTTGTTTGAATATTTTGTTGTAGAACAAAAAAAGTAAGGAAAAAAAATCTCTAATAATGTAAGGTCCAATGGGACCATTATTATGACAAAAATTCTACATGGGAATATGTACATATCATGAAGGAACAATTCCATTTTTGTTTTGAATAAATATGTAGATATATTTTGAAAATTTATATAAGTTTACATTAGAAACATATGAAAGTGTGTTTATTTTAAGGGAGGGAGAATGTCACAATTCTCCCTGGAATGAATTTTTTTTTACTAGGGTCCATTAGCCAAAAATTTCTAGGTGCAATTTTTTTTTTTTTGGGTTGATTCGCCCCAATTATATAATAATTTGACCATTTTAATTTTAAATTTTCAACATTGCCCCTAATAATAGCAAACCTTCTACATGTGTTTCAAAACTAGTCACCTGGATTTTGAAACCAATTCACCAAATTTTTATAAAAATATTTTGGGGTTGACCCCTTACACATAACCCTGAGATGCATTCATATAGAGGTATTGCAAATGTGTGTTTGCAAATGTTCAAGAGTGAATGGTTGCTTGATTTTTTTTAAATCCTCTAATGACAAGAAAAGTTTTACAAAGAATGGGAGCTATTCTTGACATACAAATGATAATATTTTCTTGTTATTTGATTTTCTGTATAAGAATCAATGTTGGAGGTAAAATATATACATTTGGTTTTAAATTAAAGTTTATTGAAATTTATAAATTTTGATTGATATTAAATATAGAAAAATAATAATATTAATAAAATCACATAATAATATTAACATATAAATAAAATAATTAAAAATAAATAAATAATTAAAATATTTTTATATAAAATAAAAGAAATAAAATAAAAATATACGTATTAAGTAAAAGAGAGTAAGAGCCTTTATAATCTAGATTCCACATGATCAATAGATAAGAGGAAGATTTGGTGTAATGCATGTAAGTTTATCTATCAAAAAAAACAAAACCTCTTTTTAAGTTTATGAACGACAAACAAAAAAATAATGGGGGAAGGAAAAAAAAGAGAGGAGAAATAAAGTAAAAGAGGAGATAATAAGAGAAATAAGAAGGGATTTTTAGATGGGAGGAATTAAAGAACGATATTGAGCTTGTAATACCCCATAGAAAGAACTAGGTCATCTCATAACTACTATGTGGCTTACTATTTATTTAGGAGTTTTCTGTTTATAAATATGTATAAAGCTTGGATAAAATAATAAAATGGTTGTTGTTATATGAAGTTTATGACTTGTACTGTTAATCATTTTCATCTGGATACCACTGTCTCCTGGCTAAATTGAAATTGCTACACCGATATTGCAAATACATAATTCAAGTAGGAATTACTAGTTCCTAAGATAGTTATACTTGTGCTTAATATTTTCATATATGTTTATTTATTGTTGCATTCGTTGGGAAATAGAAGACAATGTAGATATATTCTAAAATGTGCTGTAAAATATATATTTATGCCTGAGTGGTTTAACAACATGTCTGGGTGGATTTTTTTTGTACTTGTTTTTCTCTAACAATAGTTTTTCTTTCATTGCGATTTTAGTCTTATCCTAGATAACTTGGACCATTCTAAGTTTGAATTTTGACCACCATTATACTTGATAGCCATCTGTGTTGATAGTATTTCTTAGAATATTTGTGTTTGGTTACATCAAATGAATCATAGGGAAAATATTAGCTTTAAAGAATTCACGTTACACAATGAAATTTGCATGCTTGTATCACATATCTAAAAGTTTCATTGGTGTGCGGTACAACGTACACGGGATGTAAGAGTTCGTTCTAGCTTGCGATTTGTAACACTTAAATCATAATGGGTTGGAGCACGATGTTTTGACCTGCTCACTTTAACTTGCTTGCATGCATTTCGAAGCAAAGCAAGAGTGGGCGGAAGCACGGGTTGTATGCCGTTGGATATTACACGATAAACATAATGGGTATGAGTAGGGATGTTCTATCCCGCTTGTCTCAAATGCCTTTCATAATTTCCAAGTCAAGTCACAAAATGAGCAGGCTGCAACATGGCATAAATTGTGGGTCACGATAAACCAAAGGTTATGCTCTACATCGCTATTTCTAACTGTGAATATACACACCTATTTTATTCATTGAACGGGCTAGAACATGCTTATTCTATGATACAAGGTATTATTAATATTAATAAGCGGGATGGAGCATGTTCTCATCTGTGTGATTTAAGAAAAATATCCAACGGGATAGAACACCAAGCGTAATAAGACAAAATAGGATAAACCAAACTTTGCTAAGTTGGTTTAATAAAAATTAATGTTCTACGCCACTATATATGACAAAGGATGCTTAGCAGGATAGGACATAAGCCATAATAAAATAAAATGAAATAAACCTAAGTTTATATTCTCATCAATCCAATATTATACAAAAGGTAAAGATACACTAATATATATATATATATATATATATATATATATATATATTTATTGCATAAACCTGAAAATACATTGACATAAATGTTGGAAATACATCCACAAAAATCTCCAACTTGGAGATTTTGCTGGTTACAATCATAGAGAAGTTTTTGAAGGCTACGGTTTCAACTCTTGGTTTTACTTCACGCTTCTATTGTACTACTTACCTCTGCTTTTCAGCTATTCTTTTGCTCTTTTCTCTTTTGCTCTCCACACTATTGTGCTCTTCTCTACTTTGATTTTATAGATGATATTGACTTAAATAGTTGGATATAGGAGGGAAAGGCTTACCAGCCTTTGGACATGCATTTAATTCAAAATTAGGATTTCCATCCAATTGCCAAGCAACTACAACTACCGGTAATAATTGCACACACTTTAAAATATGATGATCGGATTTGGAAGATAAGATCTGTTAAATATATATCAGATGTGAAATATTATTTAGTTTCTAACATCCTTCTTTAAATGAGATTTCACAAAGACTTCGACACCTAGTATTTCTCTCAGCCTTTTAAAATCTTCCTCCTTCAAAGGTTTTATGAAGATATCGTCAACCTAGTCTTTGGACCTACAAAACAATAACAAAACTTCGTTAAATTTTACTAGATATTGGATGAAGTGGTAGAGTAGATTGATGTGCTTGCTCCTACTATGAAACACTAGATCCTTTGTCAGCGCTATGGTAGAATTATTATCATAGTAAATTATTTTTACCCCTTCCTAGTGATGATTGAGCTCACCCAAATTTTTTTGTAGCCAAACTACCTAAAATGCAACTAATGTGGTGGTAACATACTCTACCTCAGTAGTAGATAATGCAATAATTTATTGCTTCTTTGATGACCATGAAACTGTACCTCATCCAAGATGGAATGCATAACTAAAAGTACCCTTCCTGTCATCTATACTGCTATCCTAATCTCTATCTGTGTAGCGAACAAGCTCAAGCTGGTATTTTCTAGCATACAATATTCCAAGGTTCTTGGTCCTATTGACATAATGTAGAATCCTTTTCCCTACTTGAAAGTGAGTATTCTTGGATGCTTCCATAAATCTATTAATCAGACTCACTGCAAACATCAGGTCTAGTATGGTTGATGTCAAATACATAAAACTTCCAACTAACCTTTTGTAGAAAGTTAGATCAAATCTATCTTACTCAATTTCAAGTCTATCACAACTAGTATGATCACTAGTTTTATATTCTCTATTCTAAATCTCTTCAATGCATCTAATGGATACTTGCCTTGAGAGATGAAGATAACATCCACAGAATGGTTAACTTCAATGCAAAGAAAGTATTTCATCAAGCCTAAATCTATCATCTTAAACTCATTCTTCATGGCACTTCTAAACTACTCAAATGGCATATTATTATTTCTAGTATAAATAAAATCATCTACATACAAGAAAATAATTGCCATCTCTCCCTTTGTATTTATCTTCATGTACAAAGTGTGCTCATATGGGTATTTTATGAACCCCTTCTCCTAAAAATAGACATCAATGTAGCTATACCAAGCCTTGGATGCTTACTTTAGCTCATACAACACTTTCTTCAATTTTAGGACCTTGCCTTCTTGCCCTTCTAGCTCATAACTGGGTTGCTGGTCTATGTAGACCTCTTCTTCCAACACTCCATTGAGGAAGGCAAAATTGACATTCATCTGATATACATTCCAACCCTTTTGGGCTTCCAATTCTAAGATTATTCTAACTATTTTAAGTCTCACTATAGGTGCATATACCTCATGATAGTCAATCCATGAATTCTTCTTGTACCCTTTTACAACCAGTATAGCCTTGTGCCTATAAAATTCATCTTGGATATTAAATTTGGTTTTATATGTAGACACCAAAATAGCACCAATCCGATTATGTGACTACAAACACTGATCGATTTGGCACACACAGCCCCCAAGGCAGCCCCCAAAGGTTAAACAGTGGTCCTAACCACTCTCACAACAGTTTTGGAAGGTCAGAGGTCAATTTGGCACCTTTTAGGCACTCTGCTCCATACTCGTTCCACCCAAGGATGATTACAAATTGGTACTCGTTCCACCTAGGGACAATTAGCAATATTCACTCCAAGGTGGGGCGAATAGTAGGTTTGACTGGCAAAAGGTCAAATCTCGACAAATGGCAGCCTTGATCCACCACTTAACTCCTCCTTCATTGCATGGGAGTGCGAGTGAGCATTTTGGAGTGCTAGAGGTAGTTACAGAGGTAGTCATGGAGCCCTTAATTAGGGAGGAATCTTATCCCCCCTAGAAAGGCATGATTTCCAAGTGGTGCCTCTGCATGCTCATACATAGAGACCGTAAGGTCTATAAAATGGTGAGTCTTCTCACCCCAAAAAATATACAGAGAAGGAGCATTTTGAGAAATGAAGTTCTGCCATTTTACATACTCATTTTTGATTGTGCCTTTCACATTCTTGATCTCTCTTATGGAAGGGAGGTCATTGGGTGGTTATTGGAAGCACAATCCAGACCCAAACCTGACATTTGGCCATAGTATCCCACAAAAATTTATCGAAAACACCCCAAAAGAGGTTTTGGACCCATCCCAAGTGGATTGGTACCAAAATCGTGCCCCAAAAGGCGAGCGTCCTACCCCCGGGTGCCCCCTAGACTACTACAGTCCTAATCGCCCCACCCCGTAGTGATTAGAAATATGTAGTATATTTTAGTTCTATTATTTTTGTATTTTATTCTAGATTTCTTAGATAGGCTTGCATTCAAATTTCATGTAATTTTGAGCAGTTTTTATCATGTTTTTGTTATTTCTCACTTTCGCTAACATGTAGGTAGCATCATCAAATTCCTGGCAATAGAGGCCAAATTGGCAAAATCTGACCTTCTGGGTCCTTCCAAAATACCCCATTTTACCTAACCCCCAACTTTGTAGGTGATTTGGAGCCTCCCATATGGGACATTTGGGATAGTGCTTTCTGACGTATTGTTGTAGGTCTAATCGTCCCACCCGGAGCGATTAGAAATCCGTGGTGAATTTTTTGACTGTTCTTTTTACAATGCCTTCCCGATGATTTTTTCATGCCTATGTAAAATTTTTAGCTCATTTGGATCTCTTTTAGTTGTCATTTTATTTATTTTTTTGCATGCTCTAACCTTAGGCTTAGGGATTGCATGGTTCATTTCATCCGTAGGTGCTACTGATTATTTTCTATTTCCTTGAATGTAGGATCTCGACACTGGAGGAGAAAAAAAGAATCAAAGACCCTTTCACGCAAGTGGAATCAACGTTTGTTCCACCCATTTTACATGTGGGCACGCGAAAGAAGGCATATCACCCATGGTGTAAGGAAGCCTTATTTAACGCTCCTAGCACCTAAAAAGGGAAGAGACATGTTGTAACCGAGCTTTAAAGCAAAATAATAAAAATTATTGTATTCCATATTTGCTTTCTAGCTGGTTTAAATTTGTTTATGTTTCTCTCCTTTCATGCATTTTCAATTCATAGGATTTAGCGTTATCTTTGACTTCGCTTGCATCACATTTGGTGGTTCCTTTTTGCTTCTATATCCTTGTGCTTTTAGTGGTGATCATAGTGGGACCCTATATTCTATTTTTGAGATCAAAATTTTGATCAAAAATTGCTTGTTTTTGCTTGTAGGTACCAAGTTTTCAAATGCTGGACTGCTGTTCGTTCTAGTATGTGACGAGTGCAAAGCTGGAATTCATCTTACCCAGGGACGAATGGGCATTTGCCTCACCCTGTGACAAATACAGTTCTATTATTCGTCCCACCTAGGGACGAATAGCTCTCTGTGCAATTTCACGGCAAAAACTTAGAGCCATCCAATTTGGGTAGAGAAGATGTAGGGGTCCTAAACACCTTCTGTCATTTTTTGCTTTATGTTTTCTATTTTTTGGTTATTTGCTTGCATAGGAGAGTTTTTAATGCTTTTTTTCTTCATTTATGCAAATTAAAAAGAACCCCACACACCAGGTGGTAATTTAAACAACAAAGAGTTGGTCATAAAACCCCAACCCTTGATCAAGACCAATGGTGGATTTCATCACCACCTTGGTTTGAATTTTTTCATCCATAACCTCGATCGCTACTGTTGCTAGACGCAAATCCTGACAAAAGCTGACCGAGTGTAGCTAGGGTGATTCCCAGTGCATGAGGATAAGTCTTCTATGGTAGGTGTCAAAAACAGGGTGATCCCCCTTTCGTACTGCCTATGTTCCATGTATCATTCTGCTCTCATGTACCAATAGTTTCCCTCATGTAAGGGTGGGTATATTGAGAGGTTTGGTATAATGGCCTGGCAGTGGTATATCGAAGGGGTGACCATTTTGGGAGATATAAGAGACATCATATTGCGTATACAACAACATGTTCTTTACAAATATTTCAAAACAAAAATCAAAACATACTAAACCAGATTTAGGGCACACTCTTAATCTATGAAAGAGATAATCACTTCTTTGATTGTGTGGCTCCTGTTTGTTTAGTGTAGCATAAAAATAAAATCATAAAAAAAAATATAAAACCCTAAGTAGATTTTAGAGAGACACCACCATGGTGTAAACCCGTAGCCAAGACCAATCACGGGTAGGAGATGCAGAGAGTGTACAAGGGGGAACAATTCACCTCCACTATAGCCCCAAGGATTTGGTCATACCACCTTGGCAGCTCGACCCACATGATAGCCCACATCGTGCCATTTTAGAATGGGACTATAGAGGCACCCCTTCGAGGGGCACTCCCGTCCAACATAGACCCTTTTAGGAGGAGTCCTTACATGTGGCACTCAATATAAACAGGAAGGCTCCCTTAGATGCTCGATATGAGTGGCAACCATGTAATAAAGAACTAGAATAGCATAGGATCCATGAGGAGAGGCAACATGATTATGTCATACCTCCTTTAACCCCATCACTGTTAGGAATAATAAGCCAAATCTAGAGCACAATGCTCTTTATATAGGGTGAGGCAACTCTGCCTGCCCCTTTCACATATACGAAAGGAAGCACGAGGAAGACTATCACATTCCTCAAGAGAAATACATAGCATGGGAGCAATGAGCCTCCACACCGCCTCCACACCTGCTATTTACCAGAATCACCTACTAAGGCTAAAACCTCAGGTGAATGCCACCAACCTCTAAATAGGAAAGCGACTATAGAGATCTTGGATCATCATGACCAAGATAAACATGTAGGAGAGGCATCTAGGCCCCATAGACCTAAGACGGTGGAACAAATTGACTTGGAATTTGCCAAACATACCACCCACCAAATGCAAATCATGTAGATTGAGAAAGACCAACAATAGTTGGAGAACCTATATCACCTTAGCAAAGAGCGCATTCGAAATTAAAAAAATAAGCTACTCCATAAAATTGTGCCTGAGAGGGTTCCAACCCCTCACACCCAAAGATCAGAACTATATGAGAGGTGCAACCCCTTGGTGCGAGACAGGTCCCCATGACCTTACCAAGTGTTGCCTTCGAGACCTCCTAAACTTGAGCGGGAGGCCACCCCTAGGAAAAAAAATGGGCACCCTCTACGGGGACCCACCCATGTTTATAGGTCTCACCCAAAAACTCCTCAAGAAGCCTATGAAAAGTATGAGCAAGAAGAAGAGTGGGCCAAAACGCCCTACCAAGGTAGAGGGGGTGCTATCCGACCACCCCTCCATAGGCCTCAAGTTTCCCACAACCAACAACCAAGGAGGAAGAGATCAAATATTTCGATGCATATAAAGCACTGCTAGAGCACTTAGAGTCTATGGAGACCAATACTTGTAGGCCCCAAAAGCCCACTTTATGCCAACTCCATAGTCACTCAGTGCATTCGTCAGTATCAACACCCCCATACCCTAAACACTTCAAGCTACCCCAGTTGGCAATCTTTAGGGGTGAGGAGGATACCCAAGAGAACGTGACTAGATTCCTAAGCCAATGCTTTGGCATTCAAGACAATGATGCTTTACTGTTAAGAACATTTATAACCATGTTTGCAAGCCTTGCCTCAGATTGGTTCACTCAATTGCCAAAGCACAACATCAGTAACTTAGATCAACTAGTGGATGCGTTCCTCGAATGCTTCACCTTCAACACCAAGAAGAAGGCATCACTAAGTGACCTAGCCAGCCTCAGGTAGTATGAGTAAGACACCATGGCATCCTATGGTAATCGATGGAGGATGTTTCTTTCAAAGCTGCCCTACCTCCCTCCTATGGATGACCTTACCCAAATGTTCTCAAAGAGTTGTTTGAGATCGATATCCATGCTATTGTAGCTGTAGCAATATGCCATTTTAGAGAAAGCTCTAACGTAATCCAGAATCATTGAGGAGATCAAAATTTAGGATGATGAGATTGCCAAGAAAAATAAGAAAGAATGGTCTAAAAATGCCAAGACAAGGACCACACAACCGAAAACCATCGTGGTCAATCAGGTTGCTATAAACATACCTAATCCTGTACAAGCAACACAACCCCCAAAGGCTAACTATTAGGCGGTCCCTCTTGACAATTATGAAAGAGAAAACCATCGACAAGATCAAAATTAGTAGTATCACCGTAAGCGATAATTTACACCCTTTACAGAGTCTAAAGACTCCTTGTTTGACTGGTTGTTAGTGGCAAACTTGATGAAATTTCCATAGAGTTGACCTGTAGACCCCAACGCACCAAAACCGAAAGGTTATAGGGAAGACTTGTATAGTAAGTTTCATCGACAAAAGGGACATGACCTCTATGCATGTTGGAAGTTTAAAAGCTTCATGCAAGACCTAATCGAAAACAAGATTCTAGTGGTGGATAATCCAGTAGTTCCAAACAACCAATAGATGGATGTCTTTAAAGACCCCTTGCCTGCCCATGATGCATAGGCAAAAATCCTAAAAGTCAATGAGATGACATAGAACTGCCCCATGTAGGGGTATGTAGGGATGATCAGTATAGTGACCCGAAACAAAAGGTACCCAAGCATAGATACCTCCGTGGTGGCTACAGGAGAGGTGCCAACAACGTCACAACCATAACGACATCCTATGCAACCTCCTCCACATAGACCAATGGCCACAATTTGGACCAAACTCACCCAAAGTTTAAGGACCACGTCAGCTAGGCTCTCCATTTACGAGCTAATACAACAATCATTGCTCGATCAAGAGGCTCTAATGGAGATATTAAAATCCATCGAGCTGCAGCCCCATGAAGCAAACTCTTTCAACAACTTTGTGGAACATGTCAAAAGATGCACTAAGCCAGTCATCACCTTTAGAGAGGACGAATTGAAATCAGTGACTGGTTACATGGTGGATCCACCCCTGCATGTTATTGCACGGTCCAATGGGATTCTGTATAAGTGGGTGTTGGTGGACATTGTCTTGTCCAGTAATATCATTACAACAATGACATTGAAACATCTTAAGTTGCAAGAATCTCACATCGTGGCCTCCACCTACACTCTACGAGCATTCAATGATGTAATATGTTCAACAGTTGGCACAATTATCCTACCCATCCAAGTGAGACAAAAGACTATTCCTACATTGTACCACATCTTGGAGGGTGATATGGCTTATAACATTTTGCTGGGCCGGTCATGGATCAGGGACATGAAGTGTGTCCCTTCAATGGCCCACCAATTCTTAAAATATACATTCGAATGGTAGGTGCATGTAGTTGCAGCGGACTTAGAACCCTTCAAATATTGTAATACAATACAGCTGATGCCACAATCGACCCTTCCATAAACACATTTGGATTTTTAGTTGAATCCATCTAAACAGGGTCTGATTTTACATACATCCACGTTGTTAAGTCCATCAAATCCCCAACTAGGTCCATCTTCGTCATCTAGTCCTTCACCGACAATGCCACCTACAGTGGCCACACCTAAGAACAATGGGAAGAAACCCTTGGAAGAGGCACCACCATTAGTCTCAACCATCTCTACCGAAGAGATGCCTAGACGAATGGAAGTCGAGATGCCTAGTTCACCTAACATGGAGTGTATTCAGGAAGAACTCCCATTCCATCCCCCTCAATCACCAAAAATCACTATTGAGATGGCCAACATGGGCCTAGGGGAGTATCTGGTGCAGAACATTGTGGCAACACCTGCAATTGAGTCCATGCAAGACATGGGGAGACCTCGCCTCCCCATAGGGACTATTGTTCCTCTAGGCTACCCACCAAACCAGACAAACTTTGTATATGGGGGCATTGATAATGGCATTGAACCTTACATGCAAGAAGATGAAGATGAAGAGCCCTTTTTTGAAGACGTCAACTATTTGTCCAACCCAAATTTTGCTTTGATATATCTTGGCCAATGTAATTGGCATGTATATGGGTTAGGCAGATATGAGCAAGGAGTGCATGTTATTTGCCAACCAAGATATCAGATGCCATATGACAATTTAGGAGTAGGGTTCAAGCACCCCCTGCCCATAGACATCTTGGTAGAGAACATGCAATGCCTAGGGATAGGCAACAAGGATGGGTTGGTACTATATCCATAGTCCAATCCTAACACAACATATACATTGGGGGATTATCTCCCATTATTGGCAACCAACCTTGTGGACCTTCACAACCCCTTCCCTTTGATCAAGAAAGGAGAAAGCTCGAGAGCTCACCGACAATGGGGATATAGACAAGGTAAGGAAGGATATTCAGAAGACGAGTTAGAATATGAGGTAGCACCATGGGACCCATTCGAATTAGCTAGCAATCACTCACAAGTGACCCCTATGGATGATTATCAAGAAAGCCTCTTGGAAATGTTCCCTTTGGATGCTCCAATCGAGCAAGTGACACCTCAAGAAAATCAGAACCCCCCGTAGAGAGCGAAACAACCCTGATGGGGCCAAATCAATTTTCTCGAGCAGGATGAGCCCCACGCATCGCAAACAGTTGTTGGAATCAACAAAGGCCTTTGGATCTTCGATAGTGATTATGAATATGAAATTGAGATGACATATCTCAATCACATGTGATAGATGCAGCAATAATACCCCATGGATATTGATGACATGTTTGAAAAACTAAACATAGGGCCAAGGCATAAGTGGCACCTAAATCTAGCACAATTCGACCAAGTGCTGCATCTGCCACTTTGGGCATACAGAGAGCACCTTCCAACCAGATACCCTATAGCGAGATCAGTGCCAAGGGTAGACCCTATCATCCTCTTCACACATAGTGCCGATCCATTTGTGCCAATACCTCCAGAGCTTGATCCGGAGCACAAAAATCATCCAAGATGTCCAAGTCACCACACCCATGGTAATGGATACCAAAATAATTTCATCAACATGATATCCATTAAATTAATTTCCCCCATCCACAATCCAGTCGATCCAAAAAAGTCATTATATCTAGATATAGATGCCATAGACTAGGATCACATCAATTCACCACCATCCCCATCAGAGTACTGGTCTTATGGTGAGATCTTTCATTTCACCCCAGGACCAACTCAGGATATCTTCCATGCTAAAGAGGAACCTAAAGTTCCTAACGTAGATCTGAATTCAGTGAATGATATCCACTTGATCTCGAATCCACACTAGTTGGAGGATGGGTCTCACATGTCAGTCGAGGAGATGACTGACGTAGACATCACCTTTGATCTAATGAATCCACAAATAATCAAGCTGGGGGTAAGCCTATCCCCTAAATATCAAGCTGACTACATGACACTTCTTAAAAAAAATAAGGAGGTTTTTGCATGGTCCTACAAAGACATGTCGAGGCTAGTTTCGCAGCTAGTCATGCATAATATAACGCTTGATCCGACAGTCAAGCCAGTTAAGCAAAAACTATGTAAGATGCACCCAATAGTGGCCTTAATGGTCAAAGAAAAATTGCAAAAGCTATTGGATGCATAGTTTGTCATCTGCATGGATTACCCACCATGGCTGTCCAACATGGTGCCCATCAAAAAGCCTAACGAGAGGATTCGCATATGCACTAATTTTTGAGATCTAAACAAAGCGAGTCCTAAGGATGATTTCCCCTTGCCTAGCATCGATGCATTGGTAGATGCTAAAGCGGGCCACTAAATTCTTTCCCTCATGGATGGTTTCTCGAGATACAATCATATTTGTATCAATCTCGAGGACCAACTAAAAATGACATTCACAACGCCTTTGGGGATATTTTGTTATAAGGTCATGCCCTTTGGCCTTAATAATGCTGGTGCCACCTACCACCGTGCCATGACATACATCTTCCATGATCACATGCATAAAAATTTGGAATATTACATGGATGATTTGTTGATGAAATATCTTTTGCACCCAGATCACCTCGTTGACTTTAGCAAGATCCTCGATCACCTCATCGAACACAAAGTTAGACTGAACCCCAAGAAGTGCATATTTGGCATCACATTTGGAAAACTCTTGGGTTTCATAGTCTCAAAGTGAGGCATCGAGGTGGACCCAAAAAAATTCAAGGCAATCCTTGAAATGCTTCCTCCAACTACCATCAAACTTCTCATAAGCCTATAGGGAAATGTCGCATCAATCAAGCGCTTCATAGTATAGCTATCTGACAAGTGTCGACCCATGAATAAATTATTGCACAAGGGGGTAGCATTTCACTGGGATGACGAGTGCCAGTCAGCCTTCAACGATATTAAACAATACTTGGCTTTGCCGCTAGTATTGGCACCACCTAGACCAAGAGTGTCGTTCTACTTATACATCTCAGCTACTGAGATGGCACTGGGTGCCATGCTAGCCCAAAAAAATGAACTACAAAAAGAACATGATACTTACTATCTTAGCCACACCCTGGTCAGTTATGAAATTAACTATGAATATGTTGAGAAGCTCTGCTTGGCAGTGGTGTTTGCTACCAAAAAGCTACGCAATTACATGCTGAGCAACATGATGTATGTTGTGTCTAAAGAGAATCCATTATGGTACATGATGAGTCGTACTTATAATAGTAGCCGCACAGTGAAATGGATCATGTTGTTGATGTGTAGTTTGACATTGAGTTCTTTGGACAAAAATCCATCAAAGGTCAAGTCATCGCCGATCAACTAGCAGAGGCGAATCTAAAAGACGATCAACCTCTGACCATAGAGCTACCCGATGATGGGGTCTTCCATGTCTCAGAATTGCCAGATTCTGATGAGCCTAAGTCACAGGCCGAAATAACCCTATTTTTTGATGGTTCTAAATGTGAGCAAGGAGGTAGCACGGTAATTGTATTCTTCACACCGCAAGGGGATCCAATGCCTCTATCATTTAAATTAGATTTCTTGTGCACCAACAACAATGCAGAATACGAAGCCTTGCTCATAGGTCTTCAAACAACCATCACCATGAACATCAAACACTTGAACATCTTTGGTGATTTGTTGTTAATTTTCAACCAAGTCAAAGAGGTATTCCAATGTAAATGCCCATTTCTGCATGCCTACAAAGCCCTTGTGGATAAATTCTTGGAAAATCTTGAATGGTACGACATCGAGGCACTCCCTCGATCATCGAATCATTTTTTGGACACTATGGCCTCCTTGTGGGTCACTAATCCCACAAGACATTTCTGGTGAGATGACAACCATTCAAGTCAAAACACTATCGCAATCCATGATAGATCATGCAAGCTCTAACTTAATGCCAGGAATCCACCTGATCCAGATTGAACTGTCCATGAACAAGTTCTCTCAAATCCACGATTGTCTGAATCACCCCAACTGGGGATCCTTATTCTCCCCTACTCCCCTTAATAGCAACACAACACTATTCTTACAAGTTCTTCCCCACTCAGATTTTGCTAGGGATGAACTTCAAGAGGTATTAGTCATTCATACTATCAAGGTTTTTGATTAGTAGGATTGGTATACACCCATACGAGATTACCTTAAGCTAGGTAACCTCCCACTTGGATTGACGCATGCTACAAAATGATCATTCAAATAGAAAGCGGCTAAACATGTCTTGTTAGGAGATATTTTGTACCGTCAGAGCTACGAAGGGATCCTCCTTCATTGCTTTGACCAGCAAGAGTCCACTTGGTTTAACACCCAAGCACATGATGGTACATGCGGTGGCCACTTTAGCGGTATGGCCATCGCAAAGTGCATTCTTTGCATGGGCTATTATTGGACATCTTTAGAGAAATATTGTTGCGCTTCTGTAAAGAAGTGCGTGAAGTGTCAACACCATGCTAATTTGACACATGTACCTTCCCAGGCCTTGCAGCTGATCCATTCGGCTTGGCCATTCTCATAATGGGGATTATATCTAATCAGAAAGATCTCCCCTACATCATCAGGTCATCACACATTCATCATAATATTACTTCACCAAGTGGGTGGAAGCAATTTTGCTAACCTCTACGATTGGACCCCACATTTCGGAGTTCATTTTACATAACATCATGTCATTTTGCTATTCCATCCAAGATAATATCGGATAATGGGACATCATTCAAGAACAAAGACGTGCATGCTTTGACCACAAAGTACAAAATTCAACATAGTTTTTTGACACCCTATTATCCGCAGGCAAATGGGCAAGCAGAGGCGTCAAACAACATTCTAGTCGCCATCCTCAAAAAGACAGTCGTAGATAGTCATAAGGATTGGCACATTCAAATCCAACTTGCTCTATGGTCTTATCACACTAGCATTCAGAAACCCATTGGGGCAACTCCATTTTCATTGGTGTATGGCTCTGAGGCAGTCATGTCTCTAGAGTTGGAAATCCCTTCCTTGTGCATATCAATGCAAGAGTTCATTGATTATGACACAACATGGCAGGCCTGGTTAGACCAACTTACGTTGCTCAACGAACAATGCATCAATGCTCTCGAGCATTTGCGTATCTATCAAAAGCAACTTAAGAAAGCATACAACATGAAGGTTCACCTGAGGGACTTTCAGGTTGGTGACTTGGTCCTAAAAGAGAACCAACAGAACTCTAACTTGTTGCCCCATCTAAGGGACAAGTTCACAACAAATTGGTTAGGTCCTTATGTAATTAACAGTAAAATAGGACCTAGAACATATCGTCTCACTTCTCTTGATGGAATCAAGGAACTAGAACCCTTGAACATCAGTCATTTGCAGCCATTCAATATTTAAAAGAGCCATAGCCCAAACCAAAAGCTCCAAGGATTCCCACAATCGCTTGGTCAAACCCCCCAAAATGCCCCAAAGGTGTCCATAAACCCTTTGGTCAAACCAAAATGCCCCAAAGGTACCCATAATCCCTTTGGTCAAACCAAAAGCCCCAAGGATTCTCATAATCGCTTGGTCAACCCCAAAACACCCCAAAGGTACCCATAATCCCTTTGGTCAAACCAAAAGCTCCAAGGATTCCCACAATCTCTTGGTCAAACCCCCCAAAATGCCCCAAAGGTGTCCATAAACCCTTTGGTCAAACCAAAACTCCCCAAAGGTACCCATAATCCCTTTGGTCAAACCAAAAGCCCCAAGGATTCTCATAATCACTTGGTCAACCCCTCACCACCCCAAAGGTACCCATAATCCCTTTGGTTAAACCAAAAGCTCCAAGGATTCTCACAATCGCTTGGTCACCCAAAAACACCCCAAAGGTGCCCACACCCCCTTTGGTCTAACCAAACACCCCAAAGGTACCCATCATCCCTTTGGTCAAACCAAACACCCTAAAGGTACCCATCATCCCTTTGGTCAAACCAAAAGCTCTAAGGTTTCCCACAATCGCTTAGTCACAAATAAGAAAATTCAAAAACAATAAAATCATCAAAAATAACAAAAATTTGCATCTCATTTCCATGCATACTCAAAATCATCACACCAATAAAGAACTCTTTTGCATCTCATTTTCATACTCACAAAAAAAACAATCAATCGAAAACACAAAAATAATAGCTACATTTAGCATCACATCCATACATTGCATATTTGTTGGTCATATAGGTCAAAGGCACCACAGACTGTCATCACTTAGCAAACCCATCATTTTTCACATTTCTCCACTCTATAAAAAGTCCATAAAAAATAAACGCCATTCACATCTTTTTTGCCCTATCATAGTTAGTTGTCTTCTAATGTATCAAGAGTTTTTGTCTTTCAGCTATCATTAGCTTTCTAGCCAAATACTGTACAAAGTCAGACAAATTTTTAGGTAGAGTTCTACTTGGATCACATCTTGTTACGTAGCATCCCAACACAAGTTAAAACACATAAAAATTCCCAAGTTGTGTAAACAAAGGATGAAACCTGCAAAGCAATCCAGGATACCATCTAGTGAAAAGGTTATCTTGCTCATCCCCCTGTGCGAATGACCCCCAAAATGTGTTGAGAGTTGGAAAAAGGACAATCATCTTCCCTACCCAACTCCCTAAGAATCCCAAATTCTCAAAAAGTTGCAAAACATAAAAAATTTGCAAAAGTCAATACTACAAAGTTTGACATCAAATCCCACAAAGTGCATACATCAAATAGCACAGGCAATAGTGATTCTAATCACTCAAAATTCAAATCCCTTGCTCAAAAGAAAAAATAAAAATAAACAGTGATTTTTATCACTACAAAATAGCAAGTATCCCAATACAATTGAAGAAAACAAGGGAGTCGAACTTGAATCCCTGGAACTCTCAGCATTCAAAAGGTCATGAGGTAAACCTCAGTATCGGTTTGGTGGATAGCATATCGATAACTGATGGAAAACCTCCCGCATGATGATATATATGTCATATTAACTTATGTGTAGATCAATGTTTGCATGTGGATGAGCTAGCTTATGGTATCCTAGATAGCATCGCAGATTAATCTGACTAAATACAACAAAGGAGTTAGTGGAGCTAATTAGGTGATACTTAGTATAGGTTTGGTTGAAATCCTATCTGGCACTGGCGGTATCTTGACAAATACCACATAAACAAACTCAATTGCACACATAGGGATGTGAAATCACTTGGTCGAAGACAAGTCAGATTCACACCTTGTTTAAAAGTCTTGTAAGATAAAAGTACAGTCTTGGCTAGTTAGTTAAAACATTTGAGTCTCAGAAAACCTTAACTACATTCTACACCAACTGTGATATCTTCCATCCTTGCATCGCCATCAAAAATTAAAAAAAGTAACATGTATACATGCAAAGTCATTTACCACAGCAATTGCCTAGGACAAAAAGCCATAAGATCTAAACAGTCCATGGTGCCACCGCCAAAAATCACAAAATCAATTCATCCATTCCATTTGCATATCATATAAATTAGAAACATTAGCATTCATCGCAACATATCCATACATAATTAAATTAACTTGCATCCATCAAACATCAGTCACTGTTCATAAAATCAAATCACAACACGTGTATAAACAAAATAAAGTCATATGTATATATATATCATCAAAAATGCCCGTAGGCTACAATAAATTGGTCCTCTGACCTTGCAAAAATGCAAAAGCTCAAAAACCCCAAAGCCTAGGGCATCAGCCACCATGATCACATAGGATCGGTGCGACAAGAACTACCCCTCGTAGTGTGGGTCCTATGGGACCCCTCAGGGCGATGACTGCTAGCCCCCGCATCATGCCTACTAGCGCCTCCCTCATCTAGTCGCTTGCATTGAGAGGATGCTAACTGCTCAGTATCGCTCTCTCTTGTGCGGTACGATGATCCACCTCCACTAACCATAGGTATCCACCCATCAAGGTAGATAATATTTTCCTCTAGCTCAAACCGATGCCGAATCAAGTCCATCTCTCGCTGACAAACCGTTGCCAAGTTATTGTCGTGCTGTGCCAGCTACATCCATAGGAGATCCATATCTCGTGTAGCATCTGTGTCCCCATCCTGTCGGAGGTACATAAAAAATGTGGTCTGCCTCTCTGCCATCTACGTCCATAGGAGATCTCTATCTTGCAGTGCATCCCCAAGCTCCTCATCCCATCTTTGAAGCAGCCCTTCCAATCATGCTATCTTAGCATGCAACCCTACCTTCATATCCTTCGGGACTGCCTAAGGCACCGACCTATCTAGAATGGTAGTCTACTCTAGTTCCCACTGCTTCGAGATGTCTTGAATCTTTGGTTGCTCTAGAACCTCAAAATCCTAACCCACCTCATCAACCTCCACCATGTTTGCATCATCCAACGGAGCCCCCCAACCCTCTCCTGGTGCCTTTGCACCCTCGTCACCTGCTGCTACCACCTCTAGACCCCCTAGAGGCCCCTCACCTCGCCACCGTTGCAACATACACCATTGCTCATACTCATCAGTAACCCTAACATCATCCACATTTGGGATATCAATCACTGTATCTGAATCCGCACCCAGTGGTGAAATGACCAGCCAGTCCAGTGTCCTCTCGTCGCCCCGACACCGATAGATCAAGGGCTTTGTGATGCTATGTGGGGATGTAATTATCAAAAATCCATCTTCCCATGGAGTGGTCTGGTGATGGTAGCCTTCTTAGGGAGTAGGATAGTGAGGATTTGTGACCCCAAGATTTGTTTTTCATGACAACAATATCAGGCGCAAAGGCGCCTTCGTTCGGCAATGTTATTGCTATTTTTGGCTGGGTTTGGACCCTTTTGTGACACTATGTGGGGATGTAATTCTCAAAAATCTGTCCTCCCATGGAGCATTCTAGAAATGGTAGCCTTATTAGGGAGTAGGATAGTGAGGATTTGTGACCCCAACGTGTGTTTTTCATGCCAAGAATGTTAGGCGCAAAGGCGCCTTCGTTTGGCAATGTTATTGCTATTTTTGGGTGGGTTTGGACCCTTTTGTGATGTTGTGTGGGGATGATTATAGAAAATATGTCCTCCCATGGAGCAGTCTGGCAATGGTAGCCTTCTTAGGGAGTAGGATAGTGAGGATTTTTGACCCAAACATCTATTCTGCATGCCAATAATTGTAGGCACAAAGGCGCCTTTGTTCGACAAGTTTATTGCTATTTTTGGTGCATTTTGATGCGGTTTTTGCTGGTTTTGATTTTCTTGCTCTGTATTTGTCCCTCGGTGGGATGGATACCAATTTTGTAATCGTACCAGGTGGGATGAGTGCTAACTAGAGTGCTCATCCCAGGGTGGAATGATTACAGGCCTAAAAGCCTATTTAAGGGCCAAAACTAGGTTTTGGGGCTCATTTGCATTTGTTTTTTTTTGGCGTGTTGGAGTTGTGAGGAGGAGGCCAAGTTCGCGTAGCGGAGCACTGTCGAATTTTCTTGGAAACTATGAGTTTACAAATCGGATCATCAAGTTGTAGAGCCGAAGTGAGACTGGTGAGTGCTCCTCTTTATTTTGCTTGTTTTTATTTTCAAAATTGTAATTTATTTTATGTCATTTTTTCGTTTAGACTAGAATGAAAACCCTAGGTTAAACTATTTTTTGTTTTAAACTAGAGTTTAAAACCCTAGGTTTTGTGATTTTGTTTTATTTTTGTAGTTTAAACTAGAGTTATAATTGCTAGGTTAAATTTTGATTTTTGTAAACTAAGGTTAAAAACCCTAGGTTCATTTGTTTTGTTTTTTTTTTTTAAACTAGAGTTAAAAACCCTAGGTTTTTTTTTTTTATTTTGTTTTATTTTTTTAGTTTAAACTAGAGTTATAAAACCTAGGTTAAATTTTGATTTTTGTAAACTAAGGTTAAAAACCCTAGGTTCGTTTGTTTTTTTTTTTTTTTTAACTAGAGTTAAAAACCCTAGGTTTTGTGATTTTGTTTTATTTTTGTAGTTTAAACTAGAGTTATAAACCCTAGGTTAAATTTTGATTTTTGTAAACTAAGGTTGAAAACCCTAGGTTCGTTTGTTTTGTTTTATGTTTTAAACTAGAGTTAAAAATCCTAGGTTTTTTTTTTTTGTTTTTTTTTTGTAGTTTAAACTAGAGTTATAAACCCTAGGTTAAATTTTGATTTTTGTAAACTAAGGTTAAAAACCCTAGGTTTGTTTGTTTTTTTTTTTTTTTTTAAACTAGAGTTAAAAACCCTAGGTTTTTTTTTATTTTGTTTTATTTTTGTAGTTTAAACTAGAGTTGTAAACCCTAGGTTAAATTTTGATTTTTGTAAACTAAGGTTAAAAACCCTAGGTTTGTTTGTTTTTAAACTAGAGTTAAAAACCCTAGGTTTTTTTATTTTGTTTTATTTTTTGTAGTTTAAACTAGAGTTATAAACCTTAGGTTAAATTTTGATTTTTGTAAACTAAGGTTAAAAACCCTAGGTTTGTTTGTTTTGTTTTTTGTTTTAAACTAGAGTTAAAAACCCTAGGTTTTTTTATTTTGTTTTATTTTTGTAGTTTAAACTAGAGTTATAAACCCTAGGTTAAATTTTGATTTTTGTAAACTAAGGTTAAAAACCCTAGGTTCATTTGTTTTGTTTTTTGTTTTAAACTAGAGTTAAAAACCCTAGGATTTTTTTTTTTTTTTTGTTTTATTTTTATAGTTTAAACTAGAGTTATAAACCCTAGGTTAACTTTTGATTTTTGTAAACTAAGGTTAAAAACCTTAGGTTCGTTTGTTTAGTTTTTTGTTTTAAACTAGAGTTAAAAACCCTAGGTTTTTTTGATTTTGTTTTATTTTTGTAGTTTAAACTAGAGTTATAAACCCTAGGTTAAATTTTGATTTTTGTAAACTAAGGTTAAAAACCCTAGGTTTGTTTGTTTTGTTTTTGTTTGTTTTAAACTAGAGTTAAAAACCCTAGGTTTTTTTATTTTGTTTTATTTTTTGTAGTTTAAACTAGAGTTATAAACCCTAGGTCAAAATTTTGATTTTTGTAAACTAAGGTTAAAAACCCTAGGTAACTGACAAATTGTTATTTTGATTTTATTTTTTTGTTATTTATTTATCATTTTGAACTAAAGTTAAAAACCCTAGGTAACTGACAAATTTATTTTTTATTTTTTGTTTGCATTGCATTTTTATTTGATTTTGTGCATGTGTGTACTGTACATTTTGTTAATGTTTTTGCTATACATTTATTAAATGTTTTTGTTGTACAATTTTAGTTGAATTTGAGAATGTTTTTGTTGTACATTTTTTTTTGTTTTTTGTCATGTTTTAATGTTTTAATGTTGTTTTGTTTTGCAGGTGGTGAAGAGCCGATACCGTGTGTCGATGGTGTTCTCTGAAGTGCAGGAGGCACTGACTATGGCGGACTGGGAGTGGCTTGATGCCCTAGGGATCAAGCAGGTGACTTGATTAGAGCCTATGGTGGGGGATCAAACATATCTAACTACCTTGATCAACTTATGGGATCCCCGCACCAATACCTTTCATCTCCCAATAGGGGAGATGACAATGACTCTTGAAGATGTCTATCAGATTCTGTAGATTTTGATAGATGAGCTTCCTATTCGGACTACTCCACATGATCAACGGATGGTGGTGCTGACACGGTGCTTCAGGCATGGTGTGGAGATGGGGGTGGATAGTCTGATGGAGAGGGCAAAGGAGGATTTCCTGATTGGCAATATTTTGGTGTGGTGGTGGCTAGATAAGGGCATGTTGGGGGTGAGGCATGCATTACTGATGACCCTCATCTCCAACATGCTGCTGCCTGACTCATCAGGCACGAGGTTCCCTTGGAACCTACTAGAGGTAGTTTTCAGACTTATGGAGTGTCCGACAGAGGCACCCCTGATTATGAGGTGGGGGTAGACACTACTAGCACAACTTTATGTTGAGTTGTACGAGGTCCATTGCGAAATGCGAAAAGGGATTGGATGCAGCTATTTGTTGTAGTGTTGGGGGTGGCAGCACATAGTTGTGGAGTAGCCGTAGGGATTGCCTTGGACCACCTGAGCAGAGATGGTGGACAGAGAGATAGGTTATGCGGATCTGTGGTGGAGGTCAAATGAGCAGGGGCAGAGTCGGTGATGGGCAGGTGTCTTAGGGCACTATGCCAATGCCTTCACGTGGCTTGCTCTAGGAGAGGTGTTCTGGCATCCATACCAGGACTGTCCAGCCTGGCATGAAGCTAGAGAGTGGCTCCAGTGGGTGCGCAGGGGGAGATGGTTGATCAAGCGACATGGGAATAAGCAAGAGTACTTCTCGTACATTCAGGTGATGTGATAGTTTGGGGTGTGCCAGGGGTTTCCTCATGAACCTTTGATTTATCGACATCGAGGCAATGAGAGGACTCTGGATTGGATGATAATAAAGCCACTAGGTGAGAAATCAGATGCAGTGATTGACATCCCTAACGTGGACAATGTCGGGGTGACTACCGAGTATGACCAGTGGTGGATGATGCGACGGTGGTGATGTGAGGGGTCTCTAGGAGGTCCTAACATAGCAGTAGCAGGTGGGAAGGATGTAGAGGCATCAAGGGAGGGTTAGGGGGCTCCACTAGAGAATGAGGACATGGTGGAGGTTGACACTTTTATGGGGGATGATTTTGGAGTTTTGGAGTAGCCAGACACGTAGGACATCCCATAGTAGTGGGTGCAAGAGCAGCCCGTCATGTCAAATATGCCTAAACCTCAGGTAGTCTCGATGGATATAGAGGCTAGGTATCGTGTTAAGATAGCGTGATTGGAGGATCTGCTTCAAAGACAATATGAGGAGCTATAGGATGCTCTGTAGGAGAGGGATCTCCTACGGACTCAGTTGGTTGAGCAGGATAACGCATTGGCTACGTACCACTAGTGGGACGAGGACACCGATGCTACGTACCATCAGCAAGGGTTGGATTTTGTCTGACACCGGATGGAGTTATAGGAAAAATCCACCTTGGTGGGTGATTACGTGAGCTCCCTAGAGGTGGATATTCATGTCAAACGAGAGACAATCTCTACTTCCTCTCGTCACAGGCGACTGGATGAGGGGGGCGCTAATGGGAGTGATGCAGGGGCTAGCAGCAGCCGCCCTGAGAGGTCCTATAGGACCCACACCACTGGAGGTTGTTCCCATTGCACCAATCATGCATGATCATGGTGTCTGATGCCCTAGGCTTTGGGGTTTTTGAGTTTTTGCTGATTTTTTGAGGTTATAGGATCGACTTATTGTATCATATGGGCATTTTGATGATATATATACATGACATTCTTTTTGGTTATACACTTGTCATGATTTTTTTGTTTATTTTTATGCACATTTATTTACGTTGATGGATGCATGTGTTATTATGAATGCGATGTTTCTAATTATATGACATATGCATATGGAATGGATGGAATGATTTGTTGATAACTTGTATATGGCACCATAGACTGTATAGGATTTATTGGCTTTATGTACTATGTGATGACTTTGTGGAATGACTTTGCATGTGATAATTTTGTTTTGGTATTTTTCATATTTTTTGATGGTGATGTAAGTAATGAAATGTACCAGTTGTTTTAAAATGTAGTTAAGGTTTTTATGAGATTTAAATGTTTTAACTAACCAGCCAAGACTTTACATTTATCTCTCACGAATTTTGAACAAGGTATGAATTATACTTGAGTTTGACCAAGTTATTGTACATCCTTGTGTGTGCGATTGAGTTTGTTATGTGGTATTTGTCAGGATACCACTAGTGCTAGATAGGTTGTTAACCAAATTTTTACTTATGATCACCTAATTAGCTCCACTAACTCCTTTGTTGTATTTGGTAAGATTAATCCATAGGACAATCTAAGGTACCATAAGCTAGTTCATCCTCATGCAAATATTGGTCTGCTCACACACAAAGCTAATGTGGCAGACATATCGTCATGCGTTTAGGAAACTGCCATTGCCAGGTAGGATGTCCACTAAACCCATAATGAGGATCACCTAGATGGGTTTGTGAATGCTAAGAATTCTAGGGATTCAATCTCAAGCATCTTTCAGTTGCTTAACTTTTTGGGAAACTTGATCTCATGCATAGTGATGAAAATCACTGTTTATTTTTCTTTTTGAGCAAGGGGTTTGAATAGTGGTGATAACCACTATTATTTGATTTTGCATTTTAGGTTTCAAAGTTGAGCTCGTAGGTTGTTGGCTTGTGAATGACATTGATCCTTTTTAGCTTTGGGGATGACTACCCATCCTGGTTAGGGACGTGTAGTACAAATCCTTACGACTTTGGGGACCAAAGGTGAGTGGAGATATTATTATGTAGTGGCATTAATATTTTAGGAATTGGGGATGACTACCCATCCTTGTCAAGGGTGTGTAGTACGAATCCTTATGAATTTGGGGATAAAAGGTGATTAGGGATGTTACTATGTAATGGCATTGATATTTTAGGCCTTGGGGATGACTACCCATCCTTGTTAGGGGCGTGTAGTCCGAATCCTTATGACTTTGGAGACCAAAGGTCATTGGGATTTTTTTTAGTGGTGCAAACCATTGTTTATTAACCCCTTGGAGCTTTTGGTTTGACCAAATGGTTTATAGATACCTTTGGGGCATTTTAGGTTAACAAAGCGATTATGGGAATCCTTGGAGCATTTGGTTTGACCAAAGGGAGTATGGATAACTTTGGGGCATTTTAGGGTTGACCAAGTGATTGCGAGAATCCCTGGAGATTTTTGGTTTGACCAAAGGGATTATGGTTACCTTTGGGTCATCTTGGTTTGACCAAGTGATGATGGGAATCCTTGGAGCTTTTTGGTTTGACCAAAGAGTTTATGGATACCTTTGGGGTGTTTTAGGTTGACCAAGCAATTGTGGGAATCCTTGGAGCTTTTGGGGTGACCAAAGGGTTTATAGATACCTTTGGGGCATTTTTGGGTTGACCAAGTGATTGTGGGAATCCTTGGAGATTTTTGGTTTGACCAAAGGGATTATGGTTACCTTTGGGGTGTTTTAGGTTGACCAAGTGATTGTGGGAATCCTTGGAGCTTTTGGGTTGACCAAGCAATGATGGGAATCCTTGGAGCGTTTGGTTTGACCAAAGGGATTATGTGCACCTTTGGGGCATTTTGGGGTTTGACCAAGTGATTGTGGGAATCCTTGGAGCTTTTTGGTTTGACCAAAGGGATTATGGTTACCTTTGGGGCATTTTAGGTTGACCAAGTGATTGTGGGAATCCTTGGAGCTTTTTGGTTTGACCAAAGGGATTATGGTTACCTTTGGGGAATTTTAGGTTGACCAAGCGATTGTGAGAATCCTTGGAGATTTTTGGTTTGACAAAGATATTGTGAGAATCCTTGGAGCTTTTTGGTTTGAACAAGCGATTGTGAGAATCCTTGGAGATTTTTCAGGTTTGACCAAGCGATTGTTAGAATACTTGGAGCTTTTGGGGTGAACTTATGGCTCTCTAAATGTGGAATGGCCTCAAATGACTAATGTTCAAGGGTTCTAGTTCCTTGATTCCTTCAAGAGAGGCGAGCCGGTATGTTCGTGGTCCTATTTTACTATTAATTACATAGGGACCTAACCAATTTTCTATGAACTTGTCCCTTATATGGGGTGGCAAGTTAGAATTTTGTTAGTTCTCTTTTAATACCAAGTCACCAATCTAAAAATATCTTAGGTGAAATTTCATGTTGTATGCTTTCTTAAGTCGCTCTTGATAGATACGTAAATGCTCGAGAGCATTGAAACATCGTTCATTGAGCAATGTTAGCTAGTCTAACTGGGCATACCATGCAGTGTCATCATTCATTAACTCTTGCATTGATATGCGTAGGGAAGGTATCTCCAACTCGAGAGGCATGACTGCCTCGGAACCATACACTAGCAAAAATGGAGTTGCCCTAGTGGGTGTCCAAATGCTAGTGTGATAAGCCCATAGGGCAAGCAAGATTTGAATGTGCCAATCCTTATGACTATCTACGACTATCTTTTTGAGGATGGCAACTAGCATTTTGTTTGACGCCTTTGCTTGCCCATTTGCCTATGGATAATAGGGTGTTGAAAAGCTATGCTGAATTTTATACTTTGTTGTTAAAGAATGCACATATTTGTTCTTAAATGATGTCTCATTATCTAATATGATCTTGGATGGAATACCAAAATGAAATATGATGTTATGTAAAATACTCTACAATGCGGGTTCTAGTTGTAGAGGTAAGCGGAATTGCTTCCACCCACTTGGTGAAGTACCCAGTGGCCGTTATGATGAACGTGTGATGACCTGACGATGTAGGGGATATCTTTCCAATTAGATCTAAGCCCCACTACAAAAATGACCAAGCCGATTGGATCGGTTGCAAGGCCTGAGAAGGTATGTGTGTCAAATTGGCATGGTGTTGACACTTCACGCACTTCTTTACATACGTGCAACAATCTCACTCTAAATATGGCCAATAATAGCCCATGTGGAGAATACGCTTTACAATGGACATACCATTGAAGTGGCCATCGCATGTACCATCGTGCGCTTGAATGATCACCCAAGTAGAATCTTACTGGTCCAAGCAACGAAGGAGGATTCCTTCATAGCTTCGATGGTACAAAATGTCTCCTAACAAGACATGTTTTGCCACTTTTTGTTTAAATGATCTTTTCGTGGCATGCGTTAATCCAAGTGGGAGGTTACCTAGCTTGAGGTAGTCTCTTATGGGTGTGTACTAATCCTACTGATCAAAAACCTCAACGTTATGAACATCCAATCCCTCTTTAAGTTCGTCCTTAGAAAAAGTTGAGCGGGAACAAACCTACAATGATAGCATCGTATTGCTATTAAGGGGAATAGGGGAGAACAAGAACCCCTAGTTGTCTTGATTCAGACAATCATGGATTCGAGAGAACCTATCCTGAGATGGTTCAATCTGGATCAGGTGGATTCTTGGCGTTAGGTTAGAGCTTGCACGCTCCATCGCGGATTGCGATAATGTTTTGACTTGAATGGTTGTCATCTCACCAGAAGGGTCTTGTAGGATTAGTGACCCCAAAGAGGCCATAGTATCCACAAAATTATTTGATGATCGAGGGAGTGCCTCGATGTCGTACCATTCAAGATTTACCAAGAATTTGTCCACAAGGGCTTTGTAGGCCTACAAAACTGGGCATTTTCATTGGAATACCCCTTTTACTTGGTTGAAAATTAACAACAAATCACCAAAGATGTTCAAGCGTTTGATATTCATGGTGATTGTTGTATGAAGACCTATGAGCAAGGATTTGTATTTGGTATTGTTGTTGGTGCATGGGAAATATAATTTAAATTATAGAGTCATTGGAGTCCATTGTGGTGTGAAGAATATAATTAATGTGCCACCCCCTTGTTCACATTTAGGTTCATCAAAAAATAGGGTTATGTTAGCCTGTGACTCAGGCTCATCAGAATCAGGCGATTCTGAGACATGGAAGACCCCATCATCGGGTAGCTCTACGGTTAAAGGCTGATCGTATTCGAGAGGAGCCTCTGCTAGTTGATCGGTGATGACTTGACCTTTGATGGACTTCTATCCAATGAATTCGATGTCAAACTTTGTCAACAACATGATCCATTTCACCGTGTGACTATTATGATAAGTATGAATCATCATGTACCACAATGGATTCTCCTTAGACACAACATACATCGTATTGCTCAACATGTAGTGGCATAGCTTTTTGGTAGCAAACACCACTGCCAAGCATACTTCTCAACGTATGCATAATTAAGTTCATAACTGACCAAGGTGCGGCTAAGATAGTAAGTAGCATGTTCTTTGTGCAGTTCATTTTTTTGGGCTAGCATGGTGCCTAGTGCCACCTCAGTAGCTGAGATGTATAAGTAGAATGACACTCCTAGTCTGGGTGGTGCCAATACTAGCGATGAAGCAAAGTATTGTTTGATATCATTGAAGGTAGACTGGCACTCGTCATCCCAATGAAATGCTACCCCCTTGTGCAATAATTTATTCATGGGTCAACACTTGTCAGATAGTTGTGCTATGAAGCGCTTGATTGAAATGAACTTTCCCTATAGGCTTCTGAGCTGCTTGATGGTAGTTTGGGGAAGAATTTCAAGGATTGCCTTGAATTTGTTTGGATCCACCTCGATTCATCATTTTGAGACTATGAAACCCAAGATTTTTCTAGATGTGACACCAAATACACACTTCTTGGGGTTTAGTTTGACTTTGTGTTCGATGAGGCGATCGAGGATCTTGCTTAAGTCATCAAGATGATTTGGGCACAAAAGATATTTGGCCAAAAAATCATCCATGTAATATTCCAAAGTTTTATGCATGTGATCATGGAAGATGTATGTAATGGCCCTTTGGTAGGTGGCACCAGCATTTTTAAGGCCAAAGGGCATGACCTTATAACAAAATGTTCCCCAAGGCATTGTGAACGCTATTTTTAATTGGTCCTCGGTATTGATATGAATCTGATTATATACTGAGAAACCATCCATGAGGGATAGAATTTTGCAGCCCGTTGTAGCGTCTACCAATGCATCGATGCTAGGCAAGGGTAAATCATCCTTAGGACTCACTTTTTTTAGATCTTGAAAATAGATGCATATGCAAATCCTCTCGTCGAGTTTCTTGACGGGTACCATGTTGGATAGTCATGGTGGGTAATCCACACATATGGAAAACTATGCATCCAACAAATTTTGTAGCTCATCTTTGACCATTAAGGCCACTATTGGGTGCATCTTACGTAGTTTTTGCTTAATTGGCTTGATTGTTGGATCAAGCGTTAGATTATGCATGACTAGCTGCAAGTCTAGCCTCGACATGTCTTTGTAAGACCATGCAAAAACCTCCTTCTTCTCTTTGAGAAGGGCAATGTAGTTGGCTTGCTCTTTGGGGGATAGACTTACCCCTAGCTTGATGATCTGTGGATTCATTGGATCAGAGCTTATGTCTACGTTAGTCATCTCCTCAACTGACATGTGGGACCCATCCTCCAATTTGTGTGGAGTTGGTATCAAGTGGATATCATTTGATAAAATTAGATCTACATTGGGAACCTCGGGTCCCTCTTCAGCATGGAAGATATCCTGAGTTGGTCCTGGGGTGAAAATAAGCATCCCATCGCAAGGCCAGTACTCTGACGGGGATTGTGGTGTGTCAGCGCGATCCTAGTCTATAGCATCTAGGTCTATATACAATGGTCGTGTTGTGTCGACTGGGTTATGGATGGGGGCGGTTAAGTCAATGGAGATCATTTTGATGAAATGATTTTGGTCTCCATTACCATGGGTGTGGTGACTCGAACATCCTTGGTGATATTTGTGCTCCAGATATGGCTCTATGGGTATTGGCACAAATGGATCGGCCCTATGTGTGGATAAAAGGATAGGGTATACCCTTGGCATTGATGGCTATATATGGTCTCTAGGTGGAATGTGCTCTTTGTATGCCCAAATTTGCGGATGCAAAACTTTGTCCAACTGCACTGGGTTTAGGTGCCACATATGCCTTGGCCCCATGTGTAGTTGTTCAAACTTGTCATCAATGTCCATGGGATATTGCTACTATCGCATATGATTGAGATATGCCATCTTAGTCTCATCTTCATAATCACTATCAGATATTCATAGGCCTTCGTTGGCTTCGATAGTTGTTTGTGACATGTGAGGCTCGTCTTGCTCAAGCAAATTGATCTGGTCCCATCAAGGTTGTTCTGCTCTCTGTGGGAGGACCTGATTCTCTTGATGTGGTACTTGCTCGATTGGAGCATCCAAATGGAACATTGCCAAGAGGCTTTCTTGATAGTCATCCATGGGGGTCACTTGCGAATGATTGCTATCAGATTTGAAAGGGTCCCAAGGTGCTACCTCATACTCTAACTCATCTTTTGAAGACCCTTCTTGGCCTTGTCTATATCCCTCTTGTAAGTGAGTTCTCAAAATTTCTCCTTTCTCAATCGAAGATAAGGGGTTGCTAAGGTCAACAAGGTTGGTTGTCAACAATGGGAGATAATCCCCCAATGTATATATTGTGTTAGGATTGGCATATGGATCTAATGCCAACCCATCCTTGTTGCCTATCCCTAGGGCTTGCATGTTCTCTACCAAGATGTCAAGGGGCAGGGGGTGGTTGAACCCCACTGCTATCTTTTTGGATGGCATCTGATAACTTGGTTGGAAAAGAACGCACACTCCTTGCTCATATCTGCCCAAACCATATCCATACCAATTGCATTGGCCAAGATATCTCAAAGTGAATTTTGGGTTGGAAAAATAGTTGACATCCTCAACAAAGGGCTCTTCATCTTCTTCTTATTGCATGTAAGGTTCAATGGTATTATTGAGGCCCCCATACATAAAGTTTGTTTGATTTGGTGGGTAGCCTAGAGGAACAATAGTGTTGATGGGGAGGCGAGGTCTCCCCATGTCTTGCATGGACTCAAGTATGGGTGTTGCCACAATGTTTCAGACTAGGTACTCTCCCAGGCCTGTATTGGCCATCTCAACGGTGATCATTGGTGGTTGAGGGGGAGGGAATGGAAGTTCTTCCTGAGTCCACTCCATGTCGGGTGAACTAGGCATCTCGACTTCCATTCGACTAGGCATATCCTCGATAGAGATAGTTGAGACTAATGGCGGTGCCTCTTCTAGGGGTTTCTTCCCATTGTCCTTCAATGTGGCTATCATAGGTGGCATCATTGGTTAAGGAACAGATAATGAAGATGGACTCGACTGGGTATTTGATGGAATTAACAACGGGGATGTATGCAGAATTAGACCCTATTTATATGGATTCAACTAAAAATCCAAATGTGTTGATAGAAGGGTCGATTGCATCATCAGATGCATCGTATTGCAATACTTGAAGGACTCTAAGTCCGTCGAGACTACATGCACTTGCCCTTTGAATGTGTACTTTAGGCATTGATGAGCTATCGAAGGGACACACTTCATGTCCCTAATCCAAGGCCGACCCAAAAAGATATTATAGGCCATATCACCTTCCAATATGTGGCACAACGTAGGAATAGTATTTTGTCCCACTTGGATGGGTAGGAAAATTGTGCCAATCGTCGAGCATATCACGTCGTTGAATGCTCAAAGAGTATAGATGGAGGCCACAATGTGAGATGTTGGTAACTTGAGGTGCTTCAATGTTGCTGTTGTGATTATATTGTTGGACAAACTAGTGTCCACAAACACCCTTTTATATGGAATCTCGTTGACCTGCGCAATGACGTGCAAGGGTAGATTTGCCATATCACCAGTCACCGATTTCACTTTGTCTTATCTAAAGGTGATGACCGACTCTGTACATCATTTTACATGTCCCACAAAGTTATTGAAAAATTTTACTTCATGGGGTTGTATCTCGATGGCTTTTAATATCTCCATTAGAGCCTCCTAATGGGGTGATGATTGTTGTATGAGCTTGTAGATGGAGAGCCTGGCCGACGTGGTCCTTAAACTTTGGGTAAGTTTGGTCCAAATTGTGGCCACTGGTCTAGGCAGAGGAGGTTGTGTATGGTGTTTTTGAGGTTGTGATGTTGATGGAACCTCTATTGTAGCCGTCGTGGGGGTAGTTGTGCTTAGGTACCTCTTGTTCCGAGTCACTATGCTTATCATCCCTACATACCCCTGCATGGGGTAGTTCTGTGTCACCTAATTGACTTGAAGGGTTTTTTCCTACATATCATGGGCAAGCAGGGGGTCTTTGAAGAATCCCATCTATTGGTTGTTTGGTACCATGGGGTTATCCACCGCCAGCATCTTGTTATCTATTAGGTCTTGTACGAAGCTCTTGAACTTCCAACATGCGTAAATGTCGTGTCCTTTCTGTTGATGAAATCTATAGTACAAGTATTCCCTATAGCCCTTAGGTTTTGATGCATTGGGGTCTATGGGTTGACTTTCTTGAAGGTGTATCAAGTTTACCATGGAAAAATAGTCAAACAAGGAGTCTTTAGACTCTATGAAGGGTGTGAATTGTCGCCTAGGGTGACACTGCTGATTTTTCTCTTGTAGATGATTTTCCTTCTCATAGCTATCAAGAGGAACTGCCTGATAGTTAGCCTGTGAGGGTTGTATTGTTTGTGCAAGCTTAGGCATGTTTATAGCAACCTGATTAACCCCAATAGGTTTCAATTACATGGTCCCTATTTTTGCATTTTTAGGCCACTCTGTCTTTCATGGCTTGGCAATCTCGCCATCCTGTATCTTGATATCCTCAATGATTCTGGCTTGCGCTAGGGCTTCCTCAAGAGTAGCATATTGCTGTAGCTACAATAGCATAGAGATCGACCTCAAACAATTATTTGAGAACATTTGGGTCAGGTCAGCCATGGGATGGAGGTAGGGCAACTTTGAAAGCAACGTCCTCCACCGATTCCCATAGGCCACCATGGTTTCTTCCTCATACTGCCTGAGGCTAGCTAGGTCACTTAGTGATGCCTTCTTCTTGGTATTGAAGATGAAGCATTTGAGGAATGTGTCCACTAGCTGATCCAAGTTAGTGATGCTATGCTTTGGAAACTAAGTGAACCAATCCGAGGCAGGGCTTGTGAATGTGGTTATAAATGTTCTTAGTAGCAAAGAATCATTGTCCTGAATGCCAAAGCATTGGCTCAAGAATCTAGTCACATGCTCTTGGGCATCCTCCTCCCCTCTAAATATTTCCAACTAGGACAGTTTAAAGTGTTTAGGGTATGGTGGTGCCGACACTGATGGATGCATAGGGTGATTGTAGAGCTGGTGTAAAGTGGGATTTTGGGGCCTAGAAGTCTTAGTCTCCACAGACTCTAAGTGCCCTAGCAGTGTTTTATATGCATCAGAAGATTTGATCTCTTCCTCCTTGGGTTGCTCCCGCTGCAGGTTGTAGGGAACTTGAGGCCTATGGAGGGGTGGCCGAATAGCACCCCCTCTGCATTGGTAGGGCATTTCATCCCACTATTATTCTTGCTCATACTACTCATAGGATTCTTAAGGAGTTCCTGGGTGAGACCTATAAACATGGGTGGGTGCCCATAGAGGGTGCCCATCATTGTTTCTGGGAGTGGCCTCCCACTCAGGTCTAGGAGGTCTCGGAGGCAACACTTGGTAAGTTCATGGAGACATGTCTCACACCAAGGGGTTGTGCCTCTCATACAGCTCTGCCCTCTACATGTGAGGGGTTGGAACCCTATTAGGAATATTTTTTTTGGATAAGATCATCTATTTGATGCTGAATGCACTCTTTTCTAAGGCGATACAGGTGCTCTAACTGTTGTTGGTATTGCCTGAGCTGCATGATTTGTGCTTGGTGGACGACATGTTTGGAAAAGTCCAAGTCAATTTGTTCCATAGTCTTGTGTTTAGGAAGCCTAGATGCCTCTCCTACATGTCTATCTCGGTCATGGTGATCCGAGATCTCTATGAGTCGCTTTCCTTTGTCGAGGTTAGCAGCATTCACCCGAGGATCTGGCCTTAGTGGGTGATCTTGATAAATAGTAGGTGCAAAGGCGGATCGCTACCATGATATGTATTGCTCTTAAGGAATGTAGTGGTCTTCTTCATGCTCCCTTTCATATATGTGAAAGTGGTGGGCAAAGTTGGCTTGACCTATCTGAAGAGCCTTACGCTCTAGATTTGGACTATTATTTTTGACAGTAATAAGAGGTAGAGGAGGGATGATTTAATCATGTGGTCCCTCCTTATGGGCCCTATGTTGTTCTAGTGCTTCATCACATAGTGGACACTCATATCGAGTGTCTAAGAGAGCCCTCCCGTCTATATTGAGTGCCACGTGTATGGACTCCTCCTGAAAGGGTCTATGCTGAGTGGGAGTGCCCCTCAAAGGGGTGCCTCTATAGTCCCATTATGTAATGGCATGATGTGGACTATATTGTGGGTCAGGCCGCCAAGGCGGTATGACCAAGTCCTCAAGGCTATATCGGAGGTGACTTGTGCTCCTTTGTACACTTTCTGTAGCTTCTTCCCGTGATTGGGATCGGCTACGGGTGTACACCATGGTGGTTTTTCTCTAAAGATGTGTACGTTTTTATCTTATTTATGATTTTTATGCTACACTAAATAAAATGGGACCACACAATCAAAGCAATGATTATCTTGTTTATATATTAAAGGTATGCCCTAGATCTGGTTCAATGTGTTTTGATTCTTGTTTTGAAAACCTTGTAAAGAAATTTTTGTTGTATATGCAATATGAGGGCTCTTATATCTCCCAAAATGGTTGCCCCTTCAATATACCACTTCCAGGATGTTATACCAAACCTCTATATATACTTGCCCTTATGTGAGAGAGACTATTGGTATGTGAGAGTAGAACAGTACGTGGAACATAGGCGATATGGAATGGGAATCGCTTTGTTTTGACACCTACCATAGAAGACTTATCCTCATGCATTGGGAATCACCCCAGCTACACTTGGTCAACTTTCATCAGGATTTACGTCTAGAAACAGTAGTGATCGGGGTTATGTATGAAAAAATTCAAGCCAAGGTGGTGATGAAATCCACCGTTGGTCTTGATCAAGGGTTGGGGTTTTACGACCAACTCCTTGGTGTTTAAATTACCATGTGGTGTGTGGGGTTCTTATAATTTGCACAAATAAAGAGAAATATGCAACAAAAATCTCCTATGTAAGCAAAGAAATGGGAAATGATAGAGACAAAAAATAGAAAATGATAGAGGATGCTCAGAACCCCTACCTCTTCTCTGCCCAAACCGGATTCCTCTGAGTTTCTGCTCTGAAACTGCATAGAGAGCTAATCATCCCGGGATGGGATGAATATCAAAACTGTATTCATCACAGGGTGGTACAAATATCTATTCATCCCTGGGTGACATGAATTCAATCTCCGTACTCATCACAGGTTGGAACGAGCAACAATCTAGCACTTGAAATATTGACACCTGCAAGCAAAAATACACAAATTTTGATAAAAAATTTGATCTCAAAATCAGGGGATAGCGTCTAAAATCTAGGGACTTGCATTACACATCACAATTCTAAGGTACCATAAGCTAGTTCATCCTCATGCAAACATTGGTCTACTCACACGCAAAGCTAATGTGATAGACATATCGTCATGCGTTTAGGATACCGCCATTGTCAGGTAGGCTATCCACCAAACCTGTAATGAGGATCACCTAAATGGGTTTTCGAATGCTTAGAATTCCAAAGATTCAAGCTCAGGCATCTTTCAGTTTCTCAACTTGTTGGGAAACTTGCTCTCATGCATAGTGATGAAAATCATTGTTTATTTTTATTTTTGTTTATTTTTTGAGGAAGGGGTTTGAATAGTGGTGATAATCATTGTTATTTGATTTTCCATTTTAGGTTTCAAAGTTGAGCTCATAGGTTGTTGGATTGTGAATTGCATTTATCCTTTTTGGCTTTGGGGATGACTACCCATCCTAGTTAGGGACGTGTAGTACGAATCCTTACAACTTTGGAGACCAAATGTGAGTGGGGATATTATTATGTAGTGGCATTGATCTTTTAGGCCTTAGGGATGACTACCCACCCTTTTCAAGGGTATGTAGTATGAATCTTTATGACTTTGGGGATCAAAGGTGATTGGGTATGTTACTATATAATGGCATTGCTCCTTTAGGCCTTGGGGATGACTACCCATCCTTATTAGGGGCGTGTAGTATGAATCCTTACGACTTTGGGGACCAAATGTGATTGGGATTTTTGTTAGTGGTGAAAACCACTATTTATTAGGGGAATTGGATGGGGAAAAGCTTGTCCTTTTGTCAATTCTCAACATTCTCGAACCATTCGCATAGGGGGATGAATAGGCTAACCTTTCACCTAGGGTACCCTAGACTGTTGTGCAGGTTTTTCTTGCATTCACACAACTTGGGAATTTTTATGTGTTGTAACTTGTGTTGGGATGCTACGTAACAAGGTGTGATCCAAGTAAAACTCGACCTTAATAAAATTTGTTTGACTTTGTACAGTTCTTGGCTAGAAATCTAATAACAACTGAGTGACAAAAACCCTAGATGCATTAGAAGACAACTGACTATGATATGGTGCAAAATGTAAATGGCATTTATTTTTGATGGACTATTTACAAAGTGGAAAAATGTGGAAAATGATGGAGTTGCCAAGTAATTACAGTATATGGTTCATTTGACCTGTATGACCAACAAATATGCAATGTATGTTTGCGATGCCTAATGCAACTTATTTTTTGTGTTTTTATTTTTAAGAGTATGCATGGAAGTGAGATGCAATTTTTTTACAGAGAAATACTTTTGTATATCGGATTGTGAAGTTGATTGCATCACTATAGCCCATTTCATCGAATTTTTAAAATTCAAATTTCAGTTTGAGGAAGAACACTATATGACACCAAAAGAACTTGAACATATTAATGATAACCATAGATTCTTTCAAGAAGACTAAGGTATAATATTTAGAATATTATAATTTATGTTTTCTGCTTTGTTTCAAAAACATAAAAAATCAAAACATAATATATATTTACATATTTGCATATTTATTTAGGTATATATAACATATATACCCCCAAAATTTTAAGCATTTATATAGTATAGATACTTGCAAGATAAAAAATCTTAAAACCAAACTGCTTAAATTTCTGAGAAACGGTAAACATATAGAGAATGATGAACAAGACCAAGAAAACATTGATGATAGGGTACTCATTGAAGATTATGTACCTTCAAAAGATGAAGGTGATAATGGAGAAGATGAAATAGAAGATCCTGATAAAACTACATTAGATGAAAAAGGAAATGTTAAATTCGAGTCTCTTAGCCAATTTACCCAATTTATAAAAAAACACATAGAAGAGTTTAATCAAGAAGTAAAAATTGATAATTAAGAAGAAGGTTCTATGGAATCAGCCTTAGTAGCTTCTTTTTGAATACATACAAATCCATTATCATACATGAATTCATTAGACCAAGATAGTGATCAAGCAGGACCGTCTCATAAAAATATGATACCTTTAAATCAAAATATTAAAAAACCAATGACACAATCACCCAAAATTGTTGTTAATAACACTAAAACAAATTCTAAACAACAAAAAAAATCCTTTACGTCTATAGTCTCTCAGTCTCTTAATAAAAAAATGTCAAACCAAAAAAAATCTAAACAAGTGCAAAATACCAATCATCAATAGAAAATTCAACTTCATAATACTCTTCCTACCAATACTTTGCACAACAATGTTTCAATTGGAAATACTTATATAACAATACAAACTTATCATCAAAGACACAAGAACATGGTGCAACACAATCAATTTGGTGGACAATCATAGGGCCTTGAATACATGGTCAAAAAATTGGATTTACGTCTAGATCAAATAGATCCCTACCGTCCCTCATACAATTATAGAGAGATGTGTAGCAAACTCTTGGATCATATTGTGTTTGCCCAACCATACCCAAAACATTTCCCCATGATTATCCTCCTGATATATAAAGGAACCGAAGATCCTATTGAGCATATTCACATGTTTAGGACGACATGTCATGATATTTCTCATGATGACTTTTTGTTGCCAAAAATATTTCCTGAAAGTCTCAGAGGCATGGCTCTAGAATGGTATTATCAAATACCTACAAATTATTTGAGTAATTTTGAAGAGACAACAAAGATGTTTGTCCACCAATTTAGTGCCTATATGGAGAGGCATGTGACCATCAAGGATTTATACAATTTGAAACAAGGTAAAGATGAGAGTTTTTCTGAATTCTTGACTAAGTGGAGACAAATCTTAGGTCAACTACATTTTGCATTGCCTTATCATGAAATGTTGGACATATTTATTGGTAATTTACAAAAACAACTATATTATGAGCTTTTTATTGCAACAGTAACCTCCTTTGATCAAGCCATTGATCTAGATAGGAGGGTAGAATATGCCCTCATTATAAGAGGATAATTTAATAAGAAATATGAGGACAAAACTCCTAAGAATAAATACAAGAATAGGCAAGTAGTGGGTGATGGGGTTATTGATAGCAGAAACAACTCAAATGTTAACCTTGCTAAAACTGTAAAGAAATTTGTATTGAAAATCCCCGATAAGCCACCAAGAGAATTCACAATATTAAATAAACCCTTAACTATGATTTTACCTCAATTGTTGGAACAAGGCTTAATACGGTTACTTGAGCTAAGACAACCAGATACTATTGCAGCTGGGTATAGGGCTGATTTACATTATAATTTTCACCAAGTAGATGAATATTCTATAAATTCTTGTAAAAGGTTAAAGCATATGATACAAGATTTGATTGATAAAGGTAATATGGAAGTACAACAATTTCCTACAAATAATATGTTGGTCAAATATCTGCCTAATCATACAAAACTGCGTTTGTGCGCCCTAGACACGGCCAACATTGAAAGACCGAAGGAAAGAGATGTCCCCCGTGTCAATCTCCAGAGAGGGCTGGTTCCCTTACTAATTCTAAAATGGTTGAAGACTAAGGATGCAGGAAAGAAATCGGAAAATGCGTAAAGAAATGGGAAATATGGCCACAGGCCGACTGTGTAGGATGGGAATAGATTGATAGCAGGAATTCACACCAAGCTGAAAATAGCATGCAAATAGATGATCAAACAACAGAATTTCCGTACAACTTCGCACATGTAATCTTCAGATCAACACTCCAACACTCACTCTCTCACTTGCAATATTTAAATCCAACTTGCAGAATTTAAATCTAACAACAAATAATAAAGTTAACTGTGTAAAAGAAGTGCGTAATATAGAAGACCACAATACACCAAGTCATTTGCAAATCCAACTATTTTGAATTCACTATTACTGCAGAGAACTTGAAGTGTTTTCTCGTAGGAATATCTATTTTTTCCAACCCCTTACAATGCAATTTTTCTTAGTATTTATAGAGGTTTGCGCCTCTTTCATTGAATACATCAAATGAGTCATCATTTCTTGGAAATATTCTTTCGGTAGACATGATCCTGAAAATGGTTTGAGATGATAGCATTCAAGCACCGTAGCATTAAATTTGAGTCACCTCCATCTTCTTAGAAATCAAACACGAGCTTCAACAATTTACTCCATATTCAATTTGCTTTGGAGAGGGAGTAAAACCTTCGAGAAGATGTTCTTGAAAATGACAAAAATGCTTCCACTTCGTCACCAACATTAAATTGCAGCAGTTACCCGAAGAAAATATTCAACTGGAAAAATCAAGCTCTAAAATTGCCGAAGATGATGGCAATTAATAATTAAAATTTACCCCATTTAATTCTACTCATGCCTCTGGAGAAATTTAATCACATGTGCTAAAAAACAAACAACATTCACCTTCAAAATATCTTCGCCGCATCTATCATGACGTTCGCCCCTTTTACCCGAGTGTAAGGGTGAAAACCATTTAAAAATTGTCGTCGCCCAAACTTTATCTCTCCATGCCATTCACCTTTAAAAATAACGAACGGATCCATCGTGAATACTTTAAAGCGACCATGACGCATATTGAAATCGTGTTCGCCCAAATGAGGGGCGAACACTACGCCCCACTTAAGGGGCGAACACGATGTGTTCCTTTTATTCTCCTTTTTGTTTGGTGCATTCCTACTTTTGGGGCGCGTTCGCCTTTTCAATGGGCGAACGTGACGTTCGCCCCTCCAATGAGGCGAACGCATTTGCATTCTTCACTTAGCCGATTTTCTTTTGTCTTTTTATTTCACTGCCTTCAATTTCTTACTGTCGCTTCGCCTCTGAAGCAAAATCATTTTCTATCTTTTGATTGTTGTGGATAATTTGACGAAGTGAATCCGAAGCGGATTTCCAAGTCACAATTTGGGGTTAATTTGTTTATTTTCAGAATGAAAAATTACATAAAAACTGAAATGACTGCAATGTTTTTAAACATTCTGAGCAAAATGTGAAATCATGAATTTTTTACATTACAATCAATGATTTATTTAAAACCAATGTGGCATGGTGCAAAACTGCCAATATTTTTGGTGGCTCTCGGGGTATCCAACTCGCATGGATGCAAGCGATCCCAGGCCTTAATCCATTGGGCGATTTTGAGTCTTCTTCCCAACCTCCTTGGATGATGCTTTTGATGTAGATGCTTGATGATGCTCCTCCTCTTCATTTGCTTTCTCAGCGGCTTCTGCTTCCTTTTCTGCCTCTGCTTGTTCTTTGAGGGCCTCAGAAGTAACCTCATAAACTATAACTGCAGAATCCCATGCCTGTGTGGTAAACAAAGGAGTGCTCAGGGACTCATATACGAAGCGCAAATTTTGAATATCTTCCAAACTCAGGCGCCTTGCTCGTTGGGCTAACTCAAAAAGTGAAAGCTCCATACGAGTATACTTTTGCATGAATGGTAAGACCTGAACATCTGTGATTGGCTCTTCCCACGCATCAATCTTCGAAGAATCTTCCATGAACTGCTTCCATGCTGCTTCCAATTGTGCTTGTGGAAGAGGTTCACCCTGTTCATCAATAAATTCTGGAAAACCCATGTCACGTAGAGCGTTAAGATGAGTCATTGAAATAGTATGTTCCCGCTCTATAACATTGAGAATTTTTTGACCTTCTCGCATTAGATCCATCTGCTGAAAATAACTATGCAGTGTGACTTTTGCAGCTGACCAAGAATGATCCATTGTGCTCAAAGGTTTCACATACATGGTGGAATTCGCCAAGGCCTATATTTTTACTGCCATCTCCAGATGTGGCGACAATAACTCCTCCATGTTATCAATTATTTGTTGTCCCATTTGTATGTGTAGATGAGCCGCCCATAGATAGTGCAACACTTGAACTGCTTCAGGAGCTAGTTTCTCACAACTGTGTGCGGAGCGAAGGCGCATTTCCTTGATGTTATTACGAGAAAAACCTATAGCCTACGCAACTTTCTCTGCCAACTGACTCTGGACAGCTTCAAGCGTCTGGCGAAGATTGTGCATCTCAATGCATGCTACATCTCTCTCTTTCAGGTGCACTCCAACCTGTCGCTTCAAATGCTCATTTTCTGTAGCAATTTTTTCCTCTTGTGCTTTACTTTTAGCCAAGGCGGTCTCGAGTTCAATGATCCTATCGGCCTGATCAAAGTATTTTTGTTTGTAATGCTCACCATGCAGGTAAACTGAACTCATGTCCACTTGAATATTGCCCATATTTTCCACAGGATCAATCTTCGTGAGGTCTTCAGTGATGGTCTCAGAAATAAGTTCGTCTGGCAACAATTCTCCTTGCGGTTTCTGAACCAATGGAGTAATCTTGGTGATATGAGCCTCCATTGTAACAGGATCAAAAGTGACCCTCTTTAGAGGACGTGCTGGTTCGAGAGCTTCCTTTCACTACCTACTTTTCAACCATTGGGATGAACTCAAATGTGCTCGGTTGATTTTCTCTACATATGACTGCTTGGATGCCACCTGAATGTTAGGCAAAGATTGTAATTCCAAAAATGGGGTGAAGGGAATGAGGGCTTCAGAGCGGTTAGGCTATGAAACTGACGTGGTGGTTAGAAGTGGTGGAATAGAAATGGTGGAATGGATGGGTAAACTGGTTTTAACAGCAGTTACGCTCACCCGAGAAGGAGTTTGCGTACTTACAACTTTGGTAGAAATGGTAGAAGTGATAGATGGGGATGAACGCAAAAATGGATTCGGTCCTGACGCATATGAACTAAAAGAAAGGGAGGACGAAGAAAAGGGAACAGAAGAAGGAGAAGTAGTGACTTCGGGAACGATGGATGAAGAAAGTGGAAGGGATATGGAGGGCATACTGAAGGGTGGAGAAACGGACACAGAAACTAACGGAAGTGAAACTGACATAGTCACTACTTGCTCCAAAAGAGAAGAAGAAGAAGGGAGAGAAGACGTACCTTCGGGCGCAAGCACCGTGTGATGTGGTGATAGAAAGGGCTACGCAAAATCCTCCTCTTGTTGCTCCAGTGCTACCTCTATTGGAACCTCAGTCACCATGGGAGCACTAACAACTATCGTCGAAATGATAGAAGTTACAGCAGTCATATTAACTGCAACATCACCTGAAGAAATAGTGATGGCACCAGTCCTTGGTTTCTTAGCCACCTTGGGAAATAGTGGCACCTATTGTACATCACACTTTTTTGGCTTTGGTACTTCCTCTATCTTTTGCTTTGCCCATTGAGATCTTCGTTGAAACGCATATTGTGGTTCCTCTTCCTCAGGAGTTTCTTCTATGATCAACGGATGGTGTTCTTCTATCTCGCTTTCACCACTTTTTGACTATTGAAAACTGTATGGCAAAATATTGGTGAAAGCAACTGGCTGGTAGGAATCCACATATTTATCATAAACCGTTGAAAAGGCATCATCAAGTTTGAGCCCGTAAGCAGTTGTAGGTTTTCCACGATGAACTCTCATTATCCACCAATTCATTATCTTCTCTTCAGACCATTCAGGCTTACTAGCTTTTACTTGGTCAAACAAACCCGACGGAGGAGTTTGAGACTTGTACTCTACTTCCTGCTCATAGCAGTCATGCCAAGGGGGAAGTGTAGCCATTTTCTCAATATGCCAGTTCATGTCCGGCCCATTAAAATTGTTTCGATTACGCTCAATGTCCGGTCGAGGACAACAATGAAATGATTTCATTTTGACAAAGTCTTTAAACTTATCTAAAGGATCATACCTCCACCATTGTGGTAACTCAATCAGCCCCAGATCCTGCAATGCAATGGTAAGAAGACGATTCTGTCCAACTTGACTTACTGTTATGCCACCAAACTGAAATGACATATTGCATGTAGTCTTGCTTCCATGCCCAACTCCATATATGTCATTCACGTAATCTGACTGGTGCACTACTTCCATAGCAAAAACATGCTCTGTAGCAAAATATGGCAGTAGGAACGGCTTACCCGTGAAACCAAAAATTCTCACTACCACGCCTTGGGTAAGCAGAAAAATGTCACCCTTTTCTTGAGTAACCATTATATCTTTCAATTCTCGTGGCACTCTTTCACAGGTACCGCAAAGCAACTCAATTGTCGGTCCCAAAAATAAACTATTAAAGCTATAACAAGATTCTTTTTTCAATAAAACAGAAGTCCACTGGTAAACCGGTAAAGGCTCATCCTTTTCATTTGTAGTCGAAACAACAATAAAAGGAAAATGACACTGCAGTTGGAAGAAGAAAAACCATACCAAAAATGAAGTATGCTTGAAAGATTTATCTGCTCCAGTCTGCAAGCTCTCCAACTACGAATTTAATCTCCATGAAATATAATCAGCCCAATCAAAGAAAATTGGATTGGTGCCCTGTTTCATGGCTGAAGGAGAATAAAATTCTACACGACAAATGCATTGTGCCACAACCGCTTGCCATTTGTGAACTATATCATCTGAGGGCAAACCCACAACCCATGCTAGCATGGAATAAATATCCAAGCTTTTAAAATCTTTCAGTGGTCTAGGCAGGTTCGGAAGTTGTCCCATTGGTGGATCTTTAATCAACTGAGTCTCCATAAACTGACGCATGGCCACAGTGGAGACATATTTGTCTTCTTGCTCATCAATATGCAACTTCTTATGGACTCCATAGTTGGGAGGCCGTAACCCACAGGCAAAAGCTTCTCGGACTTCATCGGGAGTAATGGTAAAAAGAATTTCCCTCTTCGCATTCCTGACAACCCTGGTTGAAGGATCATAATATCTGGCAACAAGCAACACAAGCTCGGGACAAGGATGTACTGGAGGGCATAAATACCAAAAAAGCAGTGAGTGATAAGGTACTGTTAACCAACTTCCCGATGTCAATCCTTGCTGCACTGCAAATTCGACATTTTGCCGTAATTTTTCTACTCCTTTGTGAGTGATGATGCAGTCACTGATTCCAACCATCGAATCTTCATACGGGTCCAAATCAACATAATCATTTTTCCGAGCCTTCTTGGACCTCGTAGTCGTTTCTCTTCTTTTTGACTTCTTCGGATCTGAAGATTCTGAAACTTCTTGAGGCTCCTTGCCACGCCTTCCCATTTTTATTAAAAAAACTTCGAGCAAATTTCCCGCACACTTTCTGAGCACTTCTGCAATAATCCCTTGAAACACACGGTAGCAGGAAAAATTAAGAAGAATAACTGCAAGGGTTACCTTGTCTTGTTTAAATAGACCCCTTTTCGACCGCCACAATAAATACTGAGTTACTTGGTCGGCTTCGAAAAAAACGTCTTCCTTGGCCGCATAACTGTGTTGTAGACCATGCCCGATTGCAGAAGCTTGCTTTGAAAAAATAAATTGGCCACTTGAACCAATTAAATGCTCCTTGTGCTTCCCCGAGAAAGAAAACTTCCGCTTGTCTGCATGCTTTCCAATAAATGCCACGTCTTGAAAGGGGCAATATGTCCGCACTAAATCTCGGAAATCAAAAGGAATGTTTGCTTACTGAAATCTGCTCCTCCTTCAGAACGCTTCCGATCTGCTTTGATAAAATTGGGGTGAAGGCTCTCCTTTTAAAGACTTTGATCCTTTGCCCTTTTTTTTTTTTTTTTTTATTTTTTTTTTTTTTTTTTTTTTTTTATTATATTTTTATTACTTTTATATTTTATTATAACTTTTTTTTTTATTTTTTTTATTATTATTTTTTTTTTTTTATTTTTTTTTTTTTTTTTTTTTTTTATTTTTTTTTTTTTTTTTTTTAAAGGGACGCCCTTTTTTTTTTTTAATTTTAATTTTAATTTTTAAATTTTTTTTTTTTAATTTTTAATTTTTTTTTTTTTTTTAATAATATTGGAATTTCCCCAATGGAGGGGCGAACATGACGTTCGCCCCTCCATTGGGGCGAACACCCATTATTTTTTTTTTTTATTTTAAATTTTTATTTTTTTTTTTATATTGTTCCCCAATGGGGGAACGTAAGTTCCCCATGGGGAATGACGTTCCCCCATGGGCGACATTTTTATTTTTTTTTTTTTTTTTTTTTTTTTTTAATTTTTTATTTTAATTTTTATTTTTTTTTTTTTTTTTTTTTAATTCGCCCATGGTGGGGCGAACATGACGTTCGCCCTCACCATGGGGCGAACTTTTTTTTTTTTTTTTTTTATTTTTAATTTTAATTTTTTTTTTTTTTATTGTTTCCATTGGGCGAACGTACCATAAGCATTTTTTTCTTTCATTTTTTTTATTGTTGTAAATTCGCCCAAGGAAATGGGTGAAATTTTTTTTTTTTTTTAAAATGAATAAACTTAACAACGAATATGTACATATTTACAAAGGTACCTCATTACGATTCCGTCATTGGATATAAGTCTTTAAATGAAGGTCGTTCACCGAAATTGGAAGCTCCCAGCCCTCCATATCTTGCAGATGGTAAGCGTTGGTGGAATTCACAGCCGAGATTTGGAAAGGACCCTCCCAAATAGCATCGAACTTGTGATGCTCTCCGGGCTTGGCCTTTTTTGCATTCCACTTGAGGACCAAATCTTCGACTTGAAAACTGCGTTCGGTCGACTTCTTTCCGAACCATTTCTGCATCTCCTTGTTATGTTCGGCAAACTCCTGGTAGGACCTTTCTCTATCCTCTTCCAACTGAATCAACTGTGCTAATCGTGCACTCAAGGGATCAAACTCTTCATCTTCTTCCTGAAATAGCTGCAATGTCTGAAGGACCGGAAGCTCAATATGAGCAGGCATAACTGCTTCTTTCCCATACACCAAGGCATACGACGAAGTTTTAATGGAATTTTTAACTGAAATGCGATCTGCCCAAAGTGCTTGATTCAACAGCAAATGCCAGCTCCGTTTGTTGTCTCCTAGTGTCCTTTTCAGAATTCGCAACAAATTCTTATTAGTAGATTCGGCCAAGCCATTCCCTTGCGGATAGTAATTGGACGAAGTCTTGAGATAAATCCCGTATTTGCTAGCGAACTCAGTAATCTTGGCCCCAATAAATGGAGTTCCATTATCTATTATAATTGAGTCCGGGACACCGAAGCGAGTGATGATTCCCTCCAAGAAAGAGATTACAGTTGCTTGATCCGCTTTCTTAGTAGGAATGGCCTCCGCCCATCGGGTAAAGTAATCAGTTGCCATCAAAATGTACTTATGTTCTGTAGAAGAATGCGGGTCAATAACTCCCACAAAATCAAGACCCCACTGCTGAAAAGGAGCTTCTACTTGAATCGGGCGAAGAGGCAATGCCCCTTTCTTGATTCTGCCAACATATCGTTGACAACTATCGTAGTGTGTACTTAGCTTATGTGCATCGACAAATAGAGTAGGCCAAAAGTAGCCTGCTCGAATGATTTTTAAGGCCATAGGCCTTCCCGCGTAATGACCTCCCGATAGTCCAGAATGAAATTCCTCTAAATTTTTTCTTTTTCGGAGTCCCTCACACACCTGAGAAGAACTCCATCAATGTTCTTGTGAAATAACCCCTCGGGCAACAGAGTATATCTGAGAGCTTGCAACCTGAATCTCTAATGTTGTGAAGCATCAAGGTGATATGGACATCTTCCTGAGATAAAATAATCAATTATCTCTTCAGTCCAATCAAGATCGCTGGCAGTATGATTTGTGCAAATGCTTTCGCCCAGGCTGTTCTCATGCACCACATCAAATGATTCGAAGGCCGCACTTTTGGCTAGCTCCTGGCATAGAGCTCTCCCACGAACCAACTTCGTTGGTCGGATCTCCACATCATATTCTTGAATTTTTGTGACCCAACCTGCTCTCTTATCTCCTAATTCTCCTTGGAGAATAAAATTTCGTACATCAGGGTGTATGACATACACAATCGTTTTGCTCTGAGAAACAAAGTGTCAAAATTTCTTCAATGCTTTCATTATTGCATATACTTGTTTCTCAATAAAATTATATTTCTCTTGATGAGGAGCAATAACCTGACTCAAGAAAGCAATTGGCTTCTCATCTCCATCCTCTTGTCGTTGTGTCAAAACTGCAACATAACTCTCCTGTTCGCCTACGACATAGAGAATGAAATCTTTAGAATAATCAGGATTAATCAATACCGGAGCTTGAGTAATCCTCTCCTTGATTTCCTTAAAATCCTGTCTCCTTGTCTCAGTCCATTTAAACTCAGCATTTTTCTTCAAAAGCTCAGTCATGGGTTTCACCACCTGAGCGAAATCAGAAATAAATTTACGGATGAAATTAATTTGGCCAAAGAAAGATTGCAAATATTTTTTATTAGCAAGCAATGGTAACTTCATTAGAGCTTCCGCTCTTGCAGGATCGATTGACAATCCTTCTTGTGAGATCACATGGCCCAACAACTTCCCTTCCTTGACAGCAAAAATTGACTTCTTCGGATTAATAGAAATCCCGAACTCACGACACTTCTCAAATACCTGCCTTAGATGAGCAATGTGGTCTTCTCTACGATGTGAAAACACAGTCATATCATCAAGATATATCACAATAATCCTATTCAATAACTCACCAAAAGCGATGTCCATGGCCCTCTGAAAAGTAGCACCGACGTTTGACAGTCCAAATGGCATCCGTTGGTAGGCAAAAGTTCCCCACTTAGTGGTGAATGTTGTTTTATATTGATCCTCATCTTTCACCCAAATTTGATTATACCCAGAGAAACCATCAAGCAATGAGAATCTCTGAGCGCCAGCTACTACATGAAGGATTTGATCGATCTGCGGTAGAGGGTAATGGTCCTTAAGTGATGCCTGGTTCAGGTTGCGAAAATCTACACACAACCGAATGTCACCGTTCTTTTTCCGTACTGGGACCAGGTTAGCCACCCATGTTGAATGCTTGATTGGATAGATTATCTTGGCCTCCAACATCTTCAACAACTTAGCTTTCATAAGGACTTCAATCTTGGGATTGACAGGTCGTTGTTTCTGATGAAAAGGTTTTACCCCTTCCTGGAGTTCTATAGTATGTTGGATCACATTCTTATTGTAACCCCTCAAATCATGGTAGCTCCAGGCAACAATATCTGGATACTCGTAACACAATTTCTTGATATCTTCCAGTTCTTCTGGGGTGCCATCTATTCCAACCTTGATGATTTTCTCAGGCTCCAAATGCAATTCTTTATACTCCTTTGCATCTACTTTGATCCTGTGCTTCTCAACCCGATCACTCTAGTCGAACAGACTTTCAAGTGTAATCAGTCCCCTAGGGATGTGATTATTTTTTAGTTGAATCATCCCTTCTCTCTCTTCTTCGGCAAGAACTCTATCATCAGCACTTGCAGTTTCTTTAAGTAGGAAGTTGACTATCTGCTCATCATTGTCAAACACTTGCCAATGGATATTTTTGTTGGGAACTGAGGGTCTGTAAATTACCCTAACTATCTTAGGCTTTCTAACTACTTGCTCCACAGGAGAGTAGTTAGCACCAAGAGAGGCCAGAATATCTGCATGTTTATTTAGCTCTCTCGAAATCGCCTGAACATTTAAAGCAGTGAAAGACTCAAACAAGTCCCACACTCTATTGCGGTAGGCCTTCAAGTAGTGTTGCTTTGACACACACTTGTTAGTGATCTGATTAATTATGAGTTTAGAGTCACCAAAAATCTGCAACTGCTTGATGCCCAACTTTTTAGCCTTCTTCAATCCAAGGCATAGTGCCTCATATTCAGCTGCGTTATTTGTGCAACCCCAAGTTAACCTGTAAGAATAGGTTTTTTGCAACCCTTCGGGAGAGATCAACACAACGTCGGCTCCTGCACCATTCTTGCACCTGGCGCCATCAAAATACATTCTCCATAACTGATCTGCAATAGGATTGGGAGAATCAGGAACCTTCTCTTCAATTTGCTCTGGCTTAGTTATAGTATAGCAACCAATGTCCATTCCAACCATCGCATTGAAATCCATGAGTGAAAACTCATCCTCGAGGTGAAGCTCACCCAATGCCTCCTCCATTAAATCAACCTCTTCTATCTCCTCAGTCAACATGTTAACTGCTCCTGGAGATTCTTCTTCCTCTAGCTTCTCAATGTGAAAAGGTGAGGGCTTCTCATTATGAATGTGAATCCTCTTTCCCTTGAATGGTATCTCTAAATGCGAGTAGTCTAAGGAAAGATATCCTCCCAGCTTAGTTGTGAACTCCCTTGAGAGGCACATGCTAAAGTATGGTTCCAGGTCAACCACTACCACTTCCTGGATGACTGTAATTTATGGCATACTATGGAGGACAATGGGAATATCCTTAATTACTCCCACCGTCTTGACCGGAGTTCCATCCAGCCTGCAACACTCCTGGGCTACTCCTTGTATATTCCATCCCCATCACTTCGCATACTGCCTTTGGCATGACAGTAGTTGCAGCTCCAGAGTCGATCATACAGTTGTGTACAATCCACCCTTCCATTCTGAGTGATAAATAAAATGGGGGAGGTCTATTTTTTCCCGTAGCTGAAGTTGGAAGCGTTTGCGCCAAGACTGTTTGAGAAGGATTTTTCTTTTGATCTTTAGCAGTCTTCAAAGATTCTTGCAGTAGGTCAACCTGTCCTGGCAATTGAAGTGCATCATACAAACTTACTTTTGCAGGAATATTTTTCATCTCTTCCATAATATTATAATTTGAAACAGTCAGAGCCTTCTCTTCTACAACCCGCTCATACTTGTCTTGGTACTGTTGGGTAGCTTCCACCCTTTGTCGCTTGGTCAAATATGGGTACTTGAGTCACTCTTTGGCTTGTTCTCTCATTTCATCTTGTGTTTGAGTAGTTGTCACAGGTTGTGAGGAAGATGCTCTCGTTTGTGTCCTTCCCTGAGTTTGCTTAGGCATCAAATCTTTCAACTTGATGGAATCTTGCTCTTTAGCTACCCCTATAGGCACTTTTGCTGGAGGTTGTTGTTTTTCATCCTGCACCTTTGGTTCCGCTGGCACCTTTAAGGGTTCAAGCTCAACAGGATCTACTATTACTGGTTTCTTTCCAGACCGTGTGAGAACCGAAACTTGCTCTACAGATGACATCATGAAATTGTGACTGGCTTCCCTGATCATATTGACTTGTCCTCCAATCGAACTCTCTGCTAGCATTTGTACATAATTCATATGCACCATGCACGTTTCTTCTCCATGAGGATCATTGCATGTTGAGCACCAATACACCCTTTATGTTGTGCTAATTTCTTCATTTGCTTGCACCGTTGTGCTCTTTTTAGGGCCTCTACTAGTAGATGCTTGCTCTCGAGTGATCGATGGAGTTTGGAATCTTCGTGATCAAAATTCAGCCTCCGCTTGCTTCTTCCTTACTATTGTAAGTTCATTTGATATCGTCCTTAAGGCTGCGTTATTATATTTCACCTCTTGCAACAACACCATGAAAGGATCAGGATTAGAAGATGTGGGGGTGCAGGTAGAGGCAAAGGTGCTGGAGGCACGGGCAATGGTAATGGAACTAGTGGTGCTGGCAATGCAAGAGCGAGAATAGAAGTGGGCAATTGTGGAAGTGACTGATTAGGTAGTTGTGGGAAGCTTGGAGTCATATGTCATGGAGCAGGAATAGGTGCAATCTGAGGCTGACCCGAGCTCCATGAGGGAACTAGGTACATGGAAGGCATAGGCTATGAAAATGAACTAGAATATAAATATTGTGGAAGATCAGGAACAATGGGCATAGTCATCTTTGAAGGAAGTCTACCTACAATAATCAGATCAGATTCGGCCTTCTGTGCCTACGTATATAGGTCTGGGAATGTAGTCACATTGGCTTGACGCATGACCATACCGATTTTGGTGTTAAATACCCTGAGATAGTAGAAAGTAGCTTGCTCATGTGTGGGTCGTAGACCGTCGGGAACTCTTTGCCAGCTTCGGGTGAATCTGACATTAAAATCGACTATCTCCTCTTGTGGGTGTCTTTGAATCATTGTGAACTGGTGCAACAAGGAGTATGGATCAACTTGTTCATGGAAATTCTTAATCAACAACTCCGCTAACTGATCCCATGATGTAATAGTACCTGGTTGCAGTGATCGGTACCAATATAGCAATTTCCCTCTCAACGACAATACCAGTAATTTTATCATCACATCTTCATCTATTATATCGTGGATGGTCGCCAATGAAGCTACATCTTGGATATGCTCATACGCAATTTTTCCAGTACCATCATAGGTCGACAAAGCCTTCAAAGCAGCTTGGGGCACTGGATTTTGTGCTTGTAAGTTCAAAGCCCCTGAGCTATTCCACATTGGGAACTGCCTGGGTGGTGGATTCTGAGCCATGTGGACTGGTATATGAGGTGGAGCTCGAGGAATACCAGTAGTCATGTGGGGTGGAGGTTGAGGAAGACTAGTGGTAGTACTACCTAGGCTTGCGGGAGCAAAAAATACACCAGCTAGTCATGATGATGTGATAGACGGTATATGGGATATATGAGGTAATGAAGATGTACGATGAAAAGTGGCTAATTGAGGATGTTCCCCTAGCCTTTGGATATCAAGTTCGTAGAACTCAATTTGGTGATCTAGATTTTTGGCCTTCGATCTTGTATTCATGAGACACAACTTTCGTTGTACTCACGTGTGGAGATTTTTGAGTATAATCGAGTCGCCAGATGTTCTAATTCTATAGCACGAAGGCAAACATCAAACCTTAATATTGTTTAAAGTGGAACTTTTGAAGTCCCAAAAAATTGTTGGCACCGGTGGGTTTGTCAACTTGGGATAATACTTGTTCCACCGACTATGGATCTTACTGGGACAAAAACTGCCTGTCCCACTGGGCGTGCCAAAAATTGTTGGTCAAATATCTGCCTAATCATACAAAACTGTGTTTGTGCACCCTAGACATGACCAACATTGAAATACCGAAGGAAAGAGATGTCCCCCGTGTCAATCTCCAGAGAGGGCTGGTTCCCTTACTAATTCTAAAATGGTTGAAGACTAAGGATGCAGGAAAGAAATCAAAAAATGCGTAAAGAAATGGGAAATATGGCCACAGGCCGACTGTGTAGGATGGGAATAGATTGATAGCAAGAATTCACACCAAGCTGAAAATAGCATGCAAATAGATGATCAAACAACAGAATTTCCGTACAACTTCGCACATGTAATCTTCAGATCAACACTCCAACACTCACTCTCTCACTTGCAATATTTAAATCCAACTTGCAGAATTTAAATCTAACAACAAATAATAAAGTTAACTGTGTAAAAGAAGTGCGTAATATAGAAGACCACAATACACCAAGTCATTTGCAAATCCAACTATTTTGAATTCACTATTACTGTAGAGAACTTGAAGTGTTTTCTCGTAGGAATATCTATTTTTTCCAACCCCTTACAATGAAATTTCTCTTAGTATTTATAGAGGTTTGCGCCTCTTTCATTGAATACATCAAATGAGTCATCATTTCTTGGAAATCTTCTTTCGGTAGACACGATCCTGAAAATGGTTTGAGATGATAGCATTCAAGCACCGTAGCATTAAATTTGAGTCACCTCCATCTTCTTAGAAATCAAACACGAGCTTCAACAATTTACTCCATATTCAATTTGCTTTGGAGAGGGAGTAAAACCTTCGAGAAGATGTTCTTGAAAATGACAAAAATGCTTCCACTTCGTCACCAACATTAAATTGCAGCAGTTACCCGAAGAAAATATTCAACTGGAAAAATCAAGCTCTAAAATTGCCGAAGATGATGGCAATTAATAATTAAAATTTACCCCATTTAATTCTACTCATGCCTCTGGAGAAATTTAATCACATGTGCTAAAAAACAAACAACATTCACCTTCAAAATATCTTCGCCGCATCTATCATGACGTTCACCCCTTTTACCCGAGTGTAAGGGTGAAAACCATTTAAAAATTGTCGTCGCCCAAACTTTATCTCTCCATGCCATTCACCTTTAAAAATAATGAACGGATCCATCGTGAATACTTTAAAGTGACCATGACGCATATTGAAATCATGTTCGCCCAAATGAGGGGCGAACACTATGTTCCCCCACTTAAGGGGCGAACACAATGTGTTCCTTTTATTCTCCTTTTTGTTTGGTGCATTCCTACTTTTGGGGCGCGTTCGCCTTTTCAATGGGCGAACGTGACGTTCGCCCCTCCAATGAGGCGAACGCATTTGCATTTTTCACTTAGCCGATTTTATTTTGTCTTTCTTTTTCAAAGCCTTCAATTTCTTACTCGCCACTTCGCCTCTGAAGTGAAATCACTTTTTATCTTTTGATCTTTGCTGTGGATAATTTGACGAAGTGAATTCGAAGCGGATTTCCAAGTCACAATTTGGGGTTAATTTGTTTATTTTCAGAATGAAAAATTACATAAAAACTGAAATGACTGCAATGTTTTTAAACATTCTGAGCAAAATGTGAAATCATGAATTTTTTACATTACAATCAATGATTTATTTAAAACCAATGTGGCATGGTGCAAAACTGCCAACATAATAATACACAAAATAATACCCAAAAACAAACAAATCAAAATGCAAATCAAAACCTAGATATTTTTCAACATCCCTTACCTAAGCATGGTAAAGAAGTAGTAAATCAAGTAGATCATCACAATGTTCCTCATCCAACCTGGTATGTAGGAACCATTAGTATATTTTTACCACAATAATATTTGCAAACCTCCTATATACCTACTTTATCTGTAGTCACAACTAGACCAATACAATATTTTCAATCTTCATCTTCAGAAGATACTAAAAGTGACATAGAAAGTGAAATAGGAAGTGAACTAGAGATTGCCTCAAATAGTTCTGAATATGAATCAGATCGAGTCACTCCCATTATAGATTTATTAGTTTCAAAAGAACCATTCCCTAGGAGAATGACCATTTGACCATCATCTCAACAAATGCTTACAAATGAACAAGCAAAAAATGCTAGACCTCATTTTGGTTATTTACAAAATAATAATGTTGTGGGTACTATTGGAGCCATTACTAGACAACAAATCCAAAATCAAAATTCTCAACCACAAAATCAAACTCAAAATGAGAAAACAACTCCATTTGTATTAAAGACACCAACAAAAGGGAATAATATATCAAGTTCACAACATAAACCTCCTTATGATATTAATGAACAACTAGCAAATATCACAGCCAGAATCTCTCTTTTGGATCTTTTGAGAACTTCATCTATCCATAGAGAAGAACTAATGAGTACCTTAAGTAAAATGATGGTACCGCAAAACATAGAACCCGATGTTGTGGTTAATGTTGTAAGCTCTCATGGAACAAATTACATAGATTTTTCAAATAAGGATATTCCTCCTCAAAGCATGTATAGAGATAATCCTCTATACATCACAACATTAATTGGAGATGTAGGTGTCAAAAGAGTTTTAATTGATAATGGATCATCATTAAACATATGCACATATGACTTTTTCCAAATATTTGGATTTAGAAATGAAGATCTAAAAGGAATGAAATGATTATTAAAGCATTTAATGATGAAACTCAAGAAACATGTGGAGTGTTATCGATTCCATTGCAAGTTGGTCCAAGGATTTTGGATACGACCATGTTTGTTGTACATTGTCCTGCATCGTATAACATACTTTTGGATCGACCTTGGATCAACGCGATGCAAGTGGTACCCTCTATATTACATCAGCGTGTTAAGTTTGAATTTAAAAATCAACTAGTTACTATACATGGTGATCCTAGACCATTTGATATGTGTGCCATGGACGAATCAATAGGAGTTCCATTTTGTCCTGCTATATCATCAACACATCCTAATCCACCTTCATCATCAACACCTTCATCATCTAAAACTACACCATCTAAATCTACAACTAAAGAAGATAGTCCCTCTACTTCATATCCTACTTCGGATGAAGTGTTGCCAGATTTATCTTCGATACTCACAACTTCAAAATAAAATAATAATTTTGCCACTCAAGACTCCCTAGTGTTAGCTAAATTACCACCATCTCCTCGAACGATGGGCTTGCCACGAAATTTGGGAAGTATCTATCATGTTGGGAGTTGTGCCTTTGTCTACGCGAGGGTCCAGTGGGAGTTATGCCTTTGTTTATGTAGGGTATGATTATGGCAAAATTAATATTGTGAGTGTCACAATTGATCAAAATGGGTTTGCTAAATGTTACTTTTCTAATGGATATATAAAATCAAAACAAATGATGTGTGACATGGGTTATAGAGGTAAAGGTTTAGGACCTCTTGAAAATGGAATACAAGAGCCTTTAGAAGTTGAAGAATGGCCTACCCGATGTGGTATTGGCTACATTCCTACAAAAACCCAACCATTCCCATTTGAGGATGATGATCACCTTATAACATATCAAGAATATCTAGCACAAAAATAATTTTTTAAACCAAGTAGAAGGATATATTCTTGTAATATGTTATCAATAGCATACCCAGACATGATTGTTGAACTAGATGAATATTTAGAGGGAGATATTTTTCATGATATTTCTGTTGATGAAGTTTTAAAGAATAAATTCTACTTTGATGGATCTATACCATGTATAGCCCATGTTGAAGCAACTACCCCTCAAGAAGAGTTAGCAAAATTAACCTTAGAGGAATTACAAGAAATGGGGGTGTCACCAACACCACCCAAATTTGAAAGAGAATCAAATATTGTGGTAGAAAATGTTTTACAAGTTAACATTGGGATAGAGGAAAACCCTCACATGGTCAAAATTGGAGCAGAATTAAGTGAAGAAAGATAGAAATAATATATAGCATTTCTCACAGAGTATGCTGATGTTTTTGCTTGGACATATGTACATATTCCAGGCCTAGATCCTTCTGTGGTCATGCACCATCTAGTAGTGCACCCTGATGCAAAACCTGTAAAATAAAAACTTAGGAAAATGCATCCCAAAGTAGCACTACTAGTTAAAAATGAGTTAGAAAAACTTTTGAATGTAATTTTTATCCAAGCTATTGATTATGCTTGAGTGGATATCAAATGTTGTTCCAGTAGCCAAAAAAGAAGCCACTAAAGTTAGGGTTTGTACTGATTTTAGGGACATTAATGATGCATGCCCTAAGGATGATTTCCCTCTCCCTAATATGGATCAAATCATAGATTTTACAATCAGGAGTGGGATGTTATCCCTCATGGATGGTTTTTCAAGATATAACCAAATTAGAATAGCTCCTGAAGACCAACCCAAAACAACTTTTATTACACCTTGGGGTACCTTTTGTTGGAAAGTAATACCTTTTGGTTTAAATAATGTAGGAGCAACATATCAAAGAGCTATGACATACATATTTCATGATATGATGTATGATATTCTACATGATTATGTAGATGATATTATAGCTCGTTCAACTAAAGAAGAAGAGCATATCAATGATTTAAGAAAAGTGTTTGATAGATTAAGAGAATATTTGATTCACTTAAATCCTGAAAAATGTGTATTTGGAGTTAAATCAGGAAAATTGTTAGGGGTTATTGTTTCTATGCGTGGTATAGAAATAGATCCTCTCAAAATTAAAGCTATCCTTGATATACCACCACCTAAAAATATATCATAATTAAGAAGTTTACAAGGTAAATTATAGTCTATCCATTATTTCATTGACAAATTGGTGGATAAAATAGGACCTTTTCTTAAATTACTTAAGAAAAACATCCCATTCCAATGGGATAAGGAATGTCAGGAAGCTTTTGAGAGTCTTAAATAGTATCTTCTTACCCCTCCAGTGCTTGTTCCTCCTAGACCAGATTGTCCATTTATTTTATATATTTATGCTTTGAAACTTGCACTTGGAGCTATGTTGGCTCAAATTGATGATGAAAAGAAAGAATGAGCCACATATTATATAAGCAAAACATTAATAAGTTATGAAACTCGCAATAATCCATTAGAAAAACTTTGTTTAGTAGTTGTGTTTTCTACGTAAAATTTGCATCATTATATGCTTAGTCAGAAAATATTTGTCATAGCTAAGTCTGATCCATTAAGGTACTTGATGAGTAGACCTTACTTGTCAGGGCGCACAGCTAAGTGGGATTCTTGCTCTAAGTGAGTTTGAACTTACATTTATTAGCCAAAAATCTATTAAAGGCCAAGTTATAGCTGATCAGTTAGTTTTTGCACCTTTAGAGTCTACTCACCCTATAACCATAGAATAAACTGATGAGTGCCTTAACTTAGAGGAAGATTTATTTGAGTCATGGTCTTTATATTTTTATGGAGCTAGATGCATGAGTGGTGCAAGTGCCGGTATTATATTAATATCTCCATAAAATCACCTTATTCCTTTGTATTTCAAATTACAATTTGCTTGTACTAATAATATTGTAGAGTATGAGGCTCTAATCCTTGGGTTACGAGCCACTTTAGCCTTAAAAATTAAAATATTATTAGTCTTTGGATATTCTTAGCTTGTGATAAATCAAATCAATGAATTTTATCAGACACGAGATGAGAAGCTCCACCCTTATAAGGAGTATGTTCTTAAGCTTATTTCATTGTTTGAGAAAGTAACTTTAGAAGCCATCCCTCACACTAGCAACCGTGTCACTGATGCCATGGCTACAACTGCTTCTTTGTTACCTTTGGAGTTGGATGATGAGTATGCTACTATCATTATTCACCAAATCCAAGAATTCTCTTCCTCTAAGTCATGTCTAGAGCCATTAGATGTGTTTCTGATTAATGAAACAACCCCAGAACCTTGGTATATAGATGTCTTTAATTTTCTCCAAAATGGAACCTTCCCAGAAGGATTAGATAGAAACCAACATAGGTTATTATGTAAGTGAGCTATTCACTTTGTAATTGTTGGTAATACCCTATACAAAAGATCCTTTGAAGGTATCCTATTAAGATGTCTTAATTTAGAAGAGTCTAAGAAAGCCTTAAGTGAAGCCCATGATGGATCATGTGGAGGACACTTTAGTGGAAGTGCCATTGCTAAGAAACTCCTTCGAATGGGGTATTTTTGGCCTTCCATGGAAAAGGATGCTAATGATTATGTGCATCATTGTGACAAGTATCAAAGACATGCAGACCTTGTTCATGCTCCTACCTAGGAACTTCAAGCTATTTCATCTCCTTGGCCCTTCTCTAAATGGGGTTTAGATATTATTGGTAAAATTAATCCTATCTCATCTGATGGTCATAAATTTATAATAATAGCAACAAAATATTTCACAAAGTGGGTAGAAGCTATACCATTAGCTTCTTGCATAAGAGTCCAAGTTTCTAAGTTTATCTTTAATCAAATCATATGTAGATTTGGAATTCCATCAACTCTCATCTCAGATAATGGAACATGTTTTAAGAACAAAAATGTTAAGAAATTATGTCAAAAATATAAAATTCAACATCGATGGTCTACTCCTTATTATCCATAAGGAAATGGCAAGGCTGAAGCTTCAAATAAAACTTTAATCAAAATCCTAAAATATTGGTTAATAAATCAGGTCGTGACTGGCACATGCAATTATATCCTGCCTTGTGGGCCTATCGAACTAGTGTTCGTACTCCTACAGGTGCCTCACATTTTGTCTTGGTTTATGGTGCTGAAGAAGTTTTTCCATTTGAGTTAGAAGTTCCTTCTCTAGCTCTCTTACTTCAGGATGCTGAAGTAGGGGATGAATATCGTGCTTCTAGACTAAGTCAGTTAGAACTTCTAGATGAAAAATGTATTCATGCCCTAGAGCATCTTCGCTCTTACCAAGACAAACTCAAAATGTCATATGCCAAGAAAGTCCATAGTTGATCTTTTGAAATTGGTGATTTAGTACTCAAAGAAAATTAAAAAAATACAAATGCTAGAAAATATTTAAAAGGTAAATTTCAACCTAATTGGCTTGGACCATTTGTCATCACTGCTAAATTTGGATCAGGTGCATATCGCTTGGCCACCTTAGAAGGAAAATAACTTAAGGAGCCAATGAATATCATGCATCTCAAAAGATATTATGCATAAAACAAAAATTCCATTTATGTACATACTTGTAAATAACTTCTTCATCGTTTAGTTTGCAATTCTCATATTATCAAAATACCAAAAAAAAAAATCAAGAAAACATAAAAATTTCCAAAAATATTTCAAGTTGTTAAATCTTAGTCTTTGCATCAGTGTGTGTTGTTTTCCAAAATTCAAGTTATATTTTATTTTATTTTAGATAAATTCAAAAGTTATCTTGAACCATGCACTTAATTTACATCTTTCATAATTTTGATTTCATCACTTTGATTATAAATCTCTCTTGTATCGAAAAGCACTATTACTTCATTAAATAAATTTTGAGTTTTGGGAAATGATCTTGCTACTTCTTGAACCAAGAACACATTCTCACATCTTAAATATGATTTGTTGCAAAATTCAAAAAGGATACTACATAGTAGTCTTAGTTCCTTAAGAGAAAAGTTTCCCTTGCTATCCTATTATGTGCATGGTCTAGAATACTGAGAATTGGCAAAAGGACAAGCTCCCCCCTACCCGAATAAAATCCCTTGCTCTACGTCTAATCTGGGCAAGTATCCCAAAAAATAAAAATAAAAGAAAAGAGAAAAAGAAAAGAAAAAAAGAAAATAAAAAGAAAAAAACAAAGAAAAGAAAAAGCAATAAAATCCCCTTGTTCAAAAAATGGACAAGAATCCCTATTCCAAAAATTAGAAGAAAAGAAGGGGGTAGTGAGCTTGAATCCTTGGAATTCCTCAGTTATTTGAAAACCATGAGGTAAGCCCCATAACAAGTGGTTTGTGCCCAACCTGCTTGACCTTGGGTAATCCCTTTCGTGTGGCGACATGTCTGTCACATTAGCGACCTTATTTTGTACAGACCAATGTCCGCTTGTGGATTAGCTAGCTTTTGGTAACTTGACTTACATAGTAGTTCGGTACAATGGCATGCACAAAATCATGGTTAATGAACATCTCACTTGCACACACATTGGTTCATAAAAGTTTGCTTGTATCACTACCTTACTCAAAATCAGTAAATCAATTTCACAAGCACACACATTTGATCCTTGAGAGATTTTGTATCATTGTGTCAAATCAAGATGGATAATGAACTCACTTATCACACACTAGTTCTTGATAAATTTGATTTTGTCTTAGAAATAAGTTAAAATATTCCTTTGAAATTTGTTAGACAACATTAGTCTATCATTTATATTTCAAAAAGTTTTTCAAAATCTCCAAAAATAATTTATTTCAAAAAGAACTCGTAGTACAAAATCATTTATCATGCATTGCATTTTTGACTTTGCGATGATGGTATAATTCCTAGGAATTATTCTTCTCAAATTTCACACTAGGAATTCTATGCCTAGCGCAAGTCATCTTTCTCAATTTTTAGGTCTAAAACATTTCATATTTATTAATCTTCTTAAATATGTGATACGAATGATTTGCTTCATATCAACTTATATCTTAAAGAATAAACAATTTCATATTATCATGCATTGCATTTTTGACTTCGCGATGATGGTATAATTCTTAGTAACTATTGTCCTCAAAATTTTCACACTAAGAATTCTATGCCTAGCGCAAGTCATCCTTCCCAAATTTTCATGCTTAAATCACATTATTTTCAATAATCTTATCAAAATATTTCTTAAAAAAATCATTTTTTTCAAAAACAAAATCAAACATCTTCTTTTATCATCGCAAGCCTCAAGATTATACTTGAGCACCACAAAAACATTTCTATTATTAGCAATACAAAATTCCTCACAATAGGATTCACTTCATGACCTAGCGAGCATTGATCTCCATCAACGGTCATATAACAACACAACATCCTTCGAGGAACATTGCTAATCTATTAATTCCATCATCATACAAAAACATATTTTCAAAAACATATCTACAAAATTCAAATTATTTTCTTTCATTTTAAGCATGATCAAAATATTTAAAAAATCAAAAGCATGATTATAAGAAATTTAAACATCATAAAATAAATTCAATCAAATGCAATCAAATCATACAAAGTCACATAAGACAAGAAGATCAATATATAATATATATATATATATATATATCTCAAAAGTCTATATACAAAATAGAGTTGGACTGGTATGCCACAATCTCCAACATCGACATACTCAGTCACCAAAAATATAGTACAAAAAGAATCCCCACATATATTAACCCCTATCCTCTAGAAGCCCTAGAACTCTGGGCATCATCATCTCCACCAGGGGATCGTGGTGCTCGAAACCCCTTGCTCCTATAGTAGTGGCTATCCTGGAAGTCGATCGAGATCTGGAGTGACTCGAAGTCTCAGGTATGTCAAGCATCGGAGGCTTTGGCTGCCTCTTATCCACGAGTACAACTACATGATATAAACCCACCAACTAAAGCACTTGAGTCAATGCCTTCCTTGAGTCACTCCTCCCTGGCACTGATTGAGAAGATGTAGGAGCTGGATCCCTAGATCCCTATCCCACCTATGCCTGAGCCCGCACCTATGTAAGCTCTGCCTCTAGAGTCTGGATCCTACTCCTCAAACCCACATCCTGTGCCTCCAGAGACTCAATATTAGTCTTATGGGAGGCATTCTCCTCCCTCAAACTAGTCACCTCTACCCGTAGAGTAGCCATCTCACTACTCTCCCCTCCTCCATAATCCCCTTGCCCTTATCGGGCACCTCAGGTATAACATCCTACTAAGGAGATGCTACATGCTCCTCCTCCACCCTATCATCCATCGTCTGTTGAGAAGAGGCTCTCCTCTCCTCCCTAGACATCCCCCCTATCCTTAGTCGACTCTGATATCCACCCCTAGTATGAGGACCCTATCTCCTCAGAGGTATCTGAATCTCAGACTATTACTGGCTAGCTGCACGATACTATCTAAAAAATTGCTTAGCTGCCTACTGCACTGCATTCCTCCATAATGTCAATCGAGTAGGTCTGATGCTAGTGTACCACTATCGATACCTATCCATAACCTCGACATCATCTCCATCCATCATCTGTACTAGCTCATCATCTGGCTATGGATCCAAAAATTATGCCATGTTAGGAGCCCCACTGAGAGTAGTAGGGTCCCAAGTAGATCTAGCAAAAGTGATATTCCTATACTGAGGAATATCCTACTATAGCCCAAACTATCATTGCACCCGGTCCACACGATGCAACTCCACCTCTCCCTGGTCCATCCATAACCAAATGGTTCACCTGATGCGATCCAGCTCAAAAACATCCTCACCCCACCCTGGTAGCTCTCTCCAGGACCTCCACCTAATATCCTCTGCTAGTAGCTCATCAAAGAGTCACCTCGCTACATCGAGGCCAACTCGTCCCTAGTGCCCCATCTATAGAGGCTAGTAGAAGATCCTCGGTCTGTCCTCCTCTACTCCGGGCTCACCATATCCCGCTCGAGCCAGAGGAAGTCCTATAGGTCATTTGATAGCTAGGTGCTCCCAACACCACACCTATAGAAAAGATGTCAAAACCAATCCTTTCCCTCTCTTATAGACCACTCTGTGCAAAAATTTGTACAACCTATAGAGAAATAATGGATCCCTAGACAAATTGTATGCTCTGATTGCACATATCATAGATCACCTCTGCTAAGGTCCATGGTAGATGGCATCCATTGAGGTGGCACAATATAAGGCCTCCCACGATGCCACTCAATAAAACTATCAAACGGGAGACTCTCTCTATCTCCCCAAGCCTATCAATGCTAACCCCACCCTTCTTCAGTAAGAAGTTGGGGTCTCCTATCAACCTCCTCAGTGTCTGGCCTTGGTTTCGACCAACTATGTAACAATCCTCCAAACATCCTCTAGTGTGGGAGTCATCTCCCCTATCGGTAGTCTGAAGCATGATGACTCTGGGTACCACCTCTCTACCAGAGCCATCAACAGTCTCATATCCACTAGGATTTGTGGCATCTCTACCACATGCCTTAGCCCGACTGTACTAAGAAGACCCTATTATTAGCTGAGAAAGCAACCAAATATGCCTAGAGAGTAGCATGTCTCCACTCTAGATTCTTTAGTTCAGCCATCTGTTAATAACAATAAAATAACAAAAAAATTCAGTGATCAGATAAAAAATGTGAGATTGTATTGAGCAGGTGATATCATATCGAATTCCACGATATTGTACTCTATGATATCACTAAAATCGGTCTGATATTGACCTCGATCGGATCGATTTTATCGATATCGTATGATACGATATCGTAAAATTGGGTTGATTTCATCGATATCGTATCATACAATATCATGAAATCGTTACGATCTTGCAAAATCATTATGATTTCACAGTTAGGGTTGCATAATGGTAGTCATGCCCTAAAAATAAAAAATTAAATCAAATTAAAAATAAAAACATGAAAAATCTAAGCTAAAAGAGAGAAAAATACTTACCCTGAGAGCTCCATCTCCTGCTCGGACCAAATCGATGCGATGGGGAGCATTCACCATGTTTTCTCCAGAGCTCCAAAGCAACAAAAAACAAATAACAAATGAATTAAGTTTTAAACCCTTTTTCTATTTTGTATTTTACCCTTAATGCAAATATTTTTGAGTTTTTCTTCAAACGAAAGATTTGATGTAAAAACTCGAAGGGGGTATCACACTTAATGCAGTTCACAATAAAACTTCAAATTGTAAACTTTTGTGCAATAAAATTTTTGCTTTCTCATAAAGCATGTCATTCTTTTATTTAACACATTTTTTTCAAAAATGTGCTAAAGAGGGGGTAAAATGTAACACCCTAAATTTGACCCATAATAATTTGCATTAAAGACAAAAATATCCAAAAATTAACTCAAACAACTTTGTAGCTTGTTACCTCGATTTTTGTGCCTTCTAGACGAGATCGGGTAAAACTAACGAGATCGTACGTATGATTGTACGTACGATCTTTGCGATCGTACGTATGATCTTGCCCAAAACAGAAAAACTCAAAGTAGCAAAATGACAAACTAGTTACAACGTTTTTTGTCTTTACCTGTGCAACCCTACGGTAATTATAGGATCAAATCCACCGATCAACCTCAACTTGGAAGGAGTTGCAATCTATTCTATTTTCAACCTATTTTTTCCTGCTGGTTCAGGCATCCTTCTCCTTGAATGCCTCCTGACTCTGTGACATAATTTTTGCATTTGAATCACTTTAATGTTTGTATTTCTCCTAGTTATTTTCTATTTTCTACAGGATCGAACGATACGATCAAGGGATTAGACGATATGATCCAGGATCAAAGTGTACGATCTTGCTATTGATGTACATTCTTACTACTATTGTACGATATTGCTTGTAGATCACTTGGGGGTAACTCCAAGTGTTGGTTTGCATTTCTTAACCTCTCATTTGCATATTTATCATTTGATTTATCATTTCCCATTGCATATAATATTAGATTTAATCATTTTCATTCCTGGAGTTCACCAAACTGCATTCACTTGCATGTTTCACATAGTTTAAAGCATATACATGTTAGATATTTGTATTAAGGCATTCAATAAACCATTCCTAATTTGATTTCTATCTAGTAAAGTCTGTAGCATATCCTGGTTCTCTGTTTTTGCACTCTATCCATGAAACTATAGGTTTCTGTCAAGATTAGATCGTTCGATCACTGATCAGATGGTACGATCATAGATCATACGTAAGATCTTGACCAAAATCGTATGATATTGCCCTATTGCATATGATATTATCTACTAAAAAAAATAGAATCTTCATCAGACTTTCAAATACAGGTTAGAATTTCAAATTTGCTTTTTAAGCATTGCATTGTTCACTAAAGCTCTGTTTCTACTGTTTGCTATTTGTATATGAATCAAAATTGCATATAAGTTAGCATAGTTGCATATTGGCCAAAAATAGGTGATTGTGAGAATTTAAAAGGAACACATCAAACAAACTCCAAAACCTAGGCGTGGAAACTACCATAAAATTTTTCCTGGTGAACCCTAAACAATTCATCAAAAAATCACCAAAGAAGACATGAAATCAAGTGTCTCTCTTCGAGGTGTAGACCTATCATTCTCCCATTCCCCTTCGAGGTACGGATCCATTAGCTTGAAGGAAAGGAGTGCGAGAATTTTAGACCTACAACCACGTTCTTCCTCATTGCAACACCATTCTATTGTAGTGTGTATCTGGCTGTGAACTACCTTCAAAATCCATTTTCTTTATAGGAATTATAGAATTTTTTAGGGATGTACTCACCTCCTCCATCAGTTATGAGAGTCTTCACATAATAACCACTCTATTTTTCAACCAGAGATTTGAAATTCTCAAATTTTCTAAAAGCTTCTAACTTTTGCTTGATGGGATATACCCATGTCCTCTGACTGGAGTCATCTATAAAAGTTAGAAAGTACTTGTTGCTAGTAAATATGCTAGTTTTCATAGGACTGTTGAATGCACCAGCTCCAATGGTTGTAAATCTCTCCAATTCTATCTTGAAAAGAACACATACCTGTGCTACTTACCGACTAATAAACCCTCACAAAATTGATTGGGTTGCTCTATAAGGGTTAAAAATTTCACTATTTTCTTCTCATGCAACAATTTCAGGCCATTAAAACTCAAGTGACCATATTTGAGATGTCACAATCATATAGCATCATTCACAATTGCACTAAATGAAAGCAATAGTTCATTTTTAATTTGTAGGGGAAACATTTTGTTCTTTATCATGGATAATTGCAATGATCCCATTCTCCTTGTCCTAGATGATATAGGCTCCATTTTTAAATTGTATAGTGTGCCCCTTATGTAAAATTTATCCAACACTTAACAAATTATATTTCAACCCAGGCACATAGTACACATTGGATATGTGCTTCCTTTCACCTTGCCTTGTATGGATTATGATTTTTCCTTTTACCATGATAGGTACATTTTTGTTGTTCCCCATATTAACCTTTGATTTGATTTTTTCATCCAATTGTGAGAATATATCTCTATTCCCAAACACATGGTCATTGCAACCAATGTAAGGACACAAAGTATTCTTCTGGCTCTCCCCCTCAATACTACAAGTTAACAGTAAATTCCCACATGCTTCTCTACACTTTAGTTTTATTTTCATTTGTGTAGTGGACTTACTGCTTATTATCCTTGGTCAACTTATTTCTACACTCATAGTTATAATGACCATTGTTTTTGCAATAATAACATTGGATCTTTGATTTATCATACCTCTGATTTGATCCTCTTTGCTGATTTCTATCATTACCTCTTCCTCTTGCTTGATGGAAGTTGCAGTTGTTATCTCCTTCAGTGGAGTTTGACCTTCCTCATATTTTGTTACCTCTTCCATGGTTTCATCTATTGTTTAATCCTCCTCCTTGAGAACATGAGGCACCTTGGTGGGATTCTTCTCTTTTGTTGTTGTCTCATAATGAGACCTACATCTTAAACGCTTGTTCTAATGAGGACTGAGATGATCTGCTAAGCCTCTACTCATGTATTTGTAGATAACCCATGAGATCATCTACTAAGAGAGTTTTTAAATATCTCAACTCTTCAATTGCAATCACCAATGATTTAAACCTTGTTGGGAGGCTCTTCAGTATTTTCTCAACTATTCTTTGGTTTTTTACATTTTCTCCATTCAACCTTAGATGGTTTATGATACCCATTTTTGGGGTAAAGAATATGCTCATTGACTCTAACTCACTCATCTATAAATTTTTGAGGTCCCTTATCAACATTTACAACCTGACCAACTTCACTTTAGTAGTACCCTAGAAGGAGCTAGCTAGAATTTCCCATGTTTCCTTCGATTTGGTTGCTGCTATAATTCTCGAGAAAATTGTTTCCTCAATTGCTTGCATTATGTAAAATAATGCCTTCTAGTCCTTTTAGATCTCCTTCAACAAACCTAACTCCACTTGGGAGAGGGTGCTCAACACTACAACATATACTATTTTTGCATAGTCATTTTGTACCAAGTGCCATGGATCATAAGACCCAAATAAGATATTCATCTGGATTCTCTAGTAATCATAGTTCTTGCTATTGAATTGTGGGATCTGCAACTGAAATAAATTACCACTGGAAGCCATTTCTTCTTATCTTCTATGAGTTAGCTCTAGTAGTGATAACAATTTGAAAGTTTTGTTGACACATGGCACAACACATGCAGGCTGGAAGAATCTATTCTAGTCTATGATCCATAACACTTAAATCATAGTAGGTTGGAGCATGGTGTTTTGGCCTGCTGAATTTAACTTGCTTGCATGCCTTTCCAAGCAAAGCAAGAGTGGGTAAAAACATGATATGTACACTTCTAGACACTACACGATAAACATAGTGGGCAGGAGTAGGGATGTTCTATCTTGCTTGTCTTAAACACCTTTCATGATTTCCAAGTCATAAAATGAGTGGGCTACAACATGGAAGAAATCGTGGGTCACAACAAACCAAAGGTTATTCTCTACACCGCTATTTCTAATTACAAGAATACATACCAATGTTATTTATCGAGCAGACTAGAACATGCTTGTTCTATGTTGTGAGATATTACTAAGATTAATGAGCAATATGGAGCATGTTATCATCCATAATATTTAACAAAGAATCTACAATGCAATAGAACATTAAGGTAATAAGATAAAATAGAACAAACTTAAATTTGCTATGTTTGTGTAATAAACATTAATGTTCTACACCGTTAGATATTACAAAGTAGTCTCATCGAGATAGGACATAAGCCATAATAAAATAAAATGAAATAAACCTAAGTTTAAATTCTCATCAATCGAATATTATGCAAAAGGTAAAGACACACTAATATTATATATTGCATAAACCTGGAAATACATCCATAGAAATCTCAAACTTGGATATTTTTCTAGTTACAATCATAGAGGAGTTTATGAAGGCTATGACTTTAACTCCTAGTTTTGCTTCACGCTTCTATTGTTCTACTTTGCTTTGTTTCTTAGCTATTCTTCTTCTTTGTTCTCATCTTCTCTCCACGCTACTATGCACTTATCTATTTTTATTTTATAGATGACATCGAATTATATAGCCGTATATAGGAGGATAAGGCTTACCAATCTTCTCACATGCATTTAATTCAAAACTAGGGTTTCTATCCAATCATTGAACAATTTTAACTGCCAATAATAACTATGCATATTTTAAAATACGACGATCTAATTTGAAAAATAATATCTATCAAGGATCTATCAGATGTGAAATATATTTTAATTTCTAAAAATATCCTCTCCAAGCCTCTTACCTAACATGAGATCTTGTAATGTTATAACAAACGCTTACTTAAAATTCATTTATAATATTTAAGAAATCTTGTCAATTACTTATTCTATTTATATTAAATTTAAAACTCATGTTAATTTGGCAACCTAACATGAGATCTTGTAATGTTATAACAAACACTTAATTAAAATTCATTTATAATATTTAAGAAATCTTGTCAATTACTTATTCTATTTATATTAAATTTAAAAGTCATGTTAATTTGGCAATTCTATGGTTGAAGATATTGTTTTCCCTTTTATTATGTTGAATTAAAACGCATTTAATTAGGCAACACTATAAAGGAATAAGACTTCCTAATTTCAATGTTCCTTTGGAATGAAGATCAATGATTACATTAATAAAGCATGTGCATTAGTTAAAAATGGATGTTATTTCTTAGGCTAGAATTATGAATGCTGATTACATGTGTATTAGTAAAAATATGTGTCTTTTATTAAACTGGAAATGCTTGTAAGTTAATTTGGATTGTAATATATCATCTTACATCCTAAAAAATATATGACGAATGAATGCATTCTAATTTGAAATTATACGAGCCAATTTGATCATTTGAGATCTCAAGTTAGATCACCTAAAATTAGTCAACATGTACAAAAGGAGCACTATCGGTAAGAATCCCAAATTTAAAAACATAATGATGTTCATTTAATGTAAGATTTATTCCTGTGTAAATGGTGGATCAAGTTCATTTATATACATGTTTAAATATAGAGAAAATATATGAATTCATTTCATTAGAACAGAGTGATTAACCACCCTCACAAAAATTCTTTGGATGAAAATGTTTCAATTTCTTTTCTATTAAAGAAAAATACTCTTATATATCAGATGAGTTCATTTTTGTATTTGAGAAGATTTTGACTTATAGAATGTTAGTTGGATATCTTAAATAAAAGTAAATAACTTTATATTTATTGTATAAATTTTATAATTGTTTATTCAAGAGTAAATCTAGATGAGCTCAAAGAGACTAGGAATTATTAAGATGATTTTTTTTTTATCTTTAAGTTAATTACTTTTAGAGCATTTTGATTATAACATTGAGTAATAACATTATATAAAAGTAAAAATAAAAAAAAATATTGTTCCTTGTTTCTTAAATAGTTTTGGCATATAAAATGTAGGCGCTTAAATATATATATATAAATATATATATATATATATATATATATATATATATATATATATATATATATATATATATATATATATATATATATATATATATATTATAATAAATGAAAAAGCCCATAAAAGGAATATTTATGGTACATCCATTATAGTGCTTGCTTAAATATTTTACAAATATTTTCAAAAGTGATTATAGCATAACTTTGCAATATAATTCTTATAAACTCCTTAGGAGTGTATAAAGAATTGTTGAGTACATTTTCATATTCTCTAGGATAATTGGTTAAATTGGGAAACCTCATTATTAATATAAAACTCCATGAGAAATTAAATAAATTTTATAACCATTGAAGATATTTTTTGGTTGGAAACACTCCTTTGAACTTGGAACCAAACCTACCAATTAGATCATAAGGTATATGATCAATTAATTAATGTCAAATACCCAATACTGGTGGTTACGTGACCGGTGACATGAGAATGGTCATTCTTTATGAAATAGGTCAAAATGAGTAGGTAAGGATGGATGGTATGGGATGCACCTCTAAGCCATTGAGCAAGCGATAGAATGATGGTTCCTTGCACAACTTACAAATGAAAAGAAAACTAGCATAAAATTGGGCTAGATAAATCTATGATAGTTGAATTTGGACAATTCATCGTTATTTATAACTTGGTAAGCAAGACCAGGTACTAAGTTGGGTGAATGGAACAACCTTAGTTGACTCTAGAGTAGTGGATATCAACTAAGCACTAGGTATATATGCTAAATAAATCTTACTTGATCTCTAAATATGGGACATCAAGATAAGATAAGGGAAGAACGTATCCTAATCTAAGTATTATGGGACGTAGAGGATAACCATAAGTCATGGTTTTATTACGACATACCATGCTAGATGGTGAGAATGAAGAAACCACTAAAGGTACTATTTACAGAATTTGGTCAATATTGTTCATTTAAGGGTTGTCTATAGTGACCATTATCCAAAAGTGGTTATCTATACTTCGTATCATTTAAATATTGGGTGATCATTAAAGTTTAATTAACTCAAAATTTTTACTTTGGGTCAAGTCTAGTCAATGAAAGTAGTGAATTTTTTTACCTTAATGAACTAGTGAGCTAGACTAGGTTGTTACACAAGATCTAGTCTGAACCCCTACATGTTCTATTATTGGAGGACATCCTCCAAGCTTCTTGGTATTTTTTTTGGTCCGTTAGACCCTCCTTTCCTAGGAGCTTGTTGGTGAAGGTTTCCTTGAGCAAGAAACTTTGTTTTAATTTTTTATTGGAAGATTGACAATGCAATTTATCTATTGGTTTGTGGGACCCTCCTTTCTTGGGAGCTTGCTGGTGAAGGTTTCCTTGAGTGGGAAACTTTATTTTAAATTTTTATTGGAAGCTTGAAATTGTAGTTTATCTACTGGTCTGTGGGACCCTCCTTTCCTAGGAGCTTGTTGGTGAAGGTTTCCTTGAGTGGGAGACATTGTTTTAATTTTTTTTTGGTAGATTAATAGTGTAGTTTATATGTTAGTCCATGGAATCCTCCTTTCATAGGAGCTTGCAGTGAAGGTTTCCTTGAGCAAGAAACTTTATTTTAATTATTTTTGGAAGCTTGATAGTGCAGTTTCTCTTGGGCGGAATTTTTTTTTAATTTAGTTTTAAGGAGGATGTTGTCTCTCCTTTTTGGCTCTATTTATCTCTAGGAGACAATATCTTTTGTTGGGTATTTATTGTAAAGGGTTTGGGGTTCCTTTCAAAATCCTTTTCACCAACCAATAAAAAATAATTCTTTCCTTATATTTACGAGTGTTTCTTGTGAAATGAAATACTAAAATATCAAATAAAGTCTTGTCGTGACTTTTGTATAAGTAAAAATTCATGGTAAAAATAAAATCATAATAATCCTCTAGTTTGATATTTAATAAATCATTACTCAATATATTCTTTGTTCATTGGTAAAATAAAAGGTGAAATGTTTGCTTAGGTATTTGGCATATAATTATGGGTATTTTCATATGTTTCTTACAGTATACTCAAGAATAATGTGAACTAATTTATTATACAATGATATATAAAATAATGGTTTAATCATACATACTTAAAGATACAGTTTGAGTGGCTAATTCTAAGAAAGTATTGATGATTTTATTTACAAAATTTAATATCTTTAAAACTATATTATAAACTACATTAGAGTTGGAATGCATAAGTATTTAGAAATAGTATTAGAATTTTTTTTGGGAGGGATTTAGGGTTTTGAAGGAGCCCAACCGTTGCAGATAAAAATAGCAAGATCCATATTACATTCTAGGTTGGGAATATTTAACCCTTATGGATTTTGTGTGTCGAGTGGAATGGTAGAGGAGCCAATGAAATGGGATATCATAGGGGCAGGACCAATTTTGAATCTCTTGGAGTCTTTGCAAGGGAGTTCTGTGTCTGTTGGTCCAAATGTTGGTCCGATTGTTGTTAGTGGCAAAGCTTTTCTCGTACCTAGCAGGGAATATATGGCGGTGATAGAGTCCCTTGTTCCAATTTTTTCCAATCCATTATTGTGCAACTAGCTAGGTGATGATGAAACATATTTTATACCTCATGGTGACCTAATGTTAGTACCATAGTCACCTAGCCCACCTTTTTCTAAAATGCTATTGTTATTTTGGTTGGATAGTGGAAAAAAGTTTTTTTGATTCAAGGACAGTGTTCAACTATTTTTTTGTTTTTGGGTTCCTTCATTGGGGGGTATTCTATTCTTCTATATACTAGTAGTATTAGAACTCATAGGTGTGGGGGGTTTTTTTCTCACCAGTTGTCTGTGGGGTTTGAACCCATAGATCCCAAGGTTTTGGGTCCTTTCCAAAACCTTGCTCCATGGCCCCTATTTTTGTTTTGAGATGGAGTTTTGGTATGAGTTTTTCTCTGGAGTTCGAAGGATGGTTGGAATCCAACATGATCTATAGGGTTTTATTATTTACATATTTTTGATATGGAGGGTTTTACTATCGCTAGGGTAATATGTTACAGATATCAATTTTTGGTGGTTGGTTTCTATTGAGTTGGTTGAGCGAGTGATCTAAAGTTTAAATATTTCTTCTGCAATCAGGTCCCAGTGGTGTTCTTAGGAAAGAATATTTTTCATTTTTGTGGAAGTGTAGGGGTCCTAAGTTTTTTATGCCTCAAAGGTGAATCTTTGTTACATTGAATCCTGTTGGTCAGGGTTTGATGACAATGTTGGTTGGTTGGTTGTTCCTCCACTAGACGGGATGAGGATAATTTTGATTTTGATTTTGTGTTCAAATTGTTGTGCTGCCATTGGACGAGAATGTAAGTTTAATTATTTTTTCTTTCAATAACTTTTCTGTTGAGCCTACCTTTGTGCTAGATTGAATATTGTAAGTTTTGGTGATTGGATGACTCCTTTTGGAGCTCTATTTACAAGTTTATCGGATCATTTCAAAACCCTCACCTTTTACCTACCAAATAAAAAATTATTTAGCAATAGTAATGAGAATGCTAGATATAGCAATAAAAACTAAATACTAGTAATTTCATTTTAGATTTAGGAATATGGAGGAGACTATTATACTTAATTTTTATTTTAAAATAATTATATACATATTAATATATTTGTAAATGATTACATGGAATTTGAATTAGAGAGTGATTTTGTTATTATAATATTTTATAAAACCACATTAGTTGTATTATAATCAATTTTACATCCCATTAGGGAGATCATTAAAAATCAGATGGAGACTTCAGCTCTATAATGGTTTGATGGCCTGAGCCTTCCTCTCTGTGGATTTGATTCATCCTTTGGGTGCTATATTTTTTTTAGTTTGTCTTACCTAGTGTTTTTCCATTTTGTTTTTGGTTGGGGTGCCTCAGTCAAGTAGCGCTCCTCCCCTTTGGTAGGGATTTGGTATTTTGAGTTGGACATAGCTTTTGCTTGTGCTCCTTCTCTACTCCATTTGTATTAAGGTTAGAGGATCCTCTCAAAACCCCTCTTTATCTAATAAAAAAAAATTGCATCCCATAATTTCAACCACTTGAACATATTTTATTTAATAAAATCTCTTATTTTTTTTTTTATTGGTTATATTTAATAAAAATGGGCCAACCCATTTGGCTACATGGTAGTATTACATTAGTCTAATGCTCTTATTAACTCTTATTAAACATCACTTAACAAGATACAAATTTATGTTTTCTCCTTAAACTCAAAAAAATTAATAATCAAAATAGTGTCATTTGATATACAATCTCCTAATAATATAATATTTTACTTTTAAAATTAAAATTAAACTATATATTAAGTACACCTTATTATCTGTATTCCTCGTAATTGCTGTACGTTCTATGGTGAGCCTCTATTACGTAAATTTCATCTTTATATTAAATTATCATCGATGTAATTGTGTTTTACACTCCATTTCCGAAAATAGACAAAGGAAACTAAAAACAAAAAGCCGAGTGAGAATTCTGCAAAAGAAGAAAAATACGAAATGAAGTGAACATAATTCATTGCATCGTATGTCCCCTGTTTTAGGGATAAGGATTGTCGATTGTGTCTATTCACTTCATATGGTAGCGTTAATTCAATCTCTGACATTTGAGAACTATTTTCATGTGGATGATAGCAATCCATCAAAACCATAATTCTTTCAAAATGCTATTGGGAAGGGTTGACCAATTAAATGGACACCTAGGTATGCATGCAACTGTTTCTGAGGCAATTGTAAACTAACGGATTTGGTCTGAATAAATGACTAATTTAGTAATTTTAACGGAGAGTGTTATGGAATGCTACTCCTAGGTTGATACTCCTATAGTATAGTGATAAGTTCTATGTTCATTTGGCTTAGTTAACTTATCCAAGTTGCTTGTTATGGTACAAACGATCATGAGTCGTAATGGGTATGTGTGATGAATTACAAGATCAGGGTATTGAAATGGTACTGAATGACTCTGATAAGAGGACAATCAATTAGTCACGAAGGTATAAGTATACTATTTTCCTTTCATAAAATTAAACAAACAAGTTGACGAATTAGTCAAAGGTTCAGTATGATAAAGCATGTGGAAGTAAGCATTCACCCTCTAGATGTTATGAGCCCTAGAGGATAACCCCTATCACTAATGACACCTTCATAAGATTGAGCCAATCTCATCCACTTGGATGACTGTGTTTAGTAGTCTAGACACCAAAAGTGGTATAAAATGCCTGTACTAACTAAAGTTTATATTTAATATTTATTAAGTGAAACATATTTTCTACAATGAAACCAATCCTTCGAATAAAAATAGTATTTGAAATTGAAAAAAAATACCTTGTGTTTTCGCTTACTTATTTTTAGTGGTACAACCAAGTGAGTAAGCTTGGGTTATTACATTATTTAAATATATAAATGGCTAATTATAAGAAAGTATTAATAATTTTATTTACAATATTTAATATCTTTAAAACTATATAATAAACTACATTAGGGTTGGAATGCATTTGTATTTAGCAATAGTAATGGGAATGGTAGATATAGTAGTAAAAACTAAATATAGTATTTTCGTTTTCTATTTAAAAATATGGACGAGACTATTATACTTAATTTTTATTTTAAAATAATTTTATACATCTTCTTGTATTTTTAAATGATTACATGGAATTTGAATGAGATAGTGATTTTGTTGTTATAATATTTTATAAAATCACATTAGTTGTATTATAATCAATTTTGCATCCTATCACAAAGATCACTAAGAATCAGATGGAGACTTCATCCCCTTAATGATTTGGTGTCCTAAGCCTTCCTATCTATGGGTTTGGTTCATTCCTTAGGTGTTGTATTTTGTTTAGTTTATCTTACCTAGATTTTTCCCCATTTTATTTTTGGTTGGGATGCTTCTAGCGCTCTTTCCCTTTGGTAAAGATTTGGTTTTTGAGTTGGAAGTAGTTTTTTCTTGTGCTTCTTCTCTACTCAGTTTGTATTAAGGTTGGGGGACCCTCTCAAAACCCCTCTCTTTATAAATTGCATCCCATAATTTCAATCACTTGAACGCATTTGATTTAATACAATTATTATTTTTTATTGGTTATATTTGATAGAAAAGGGCCATCCATATAACATATTACCTATATAGTGGTATTACAATAGTGTAGTTGTTATTGAACATGGTTTAACAAGATACAAACTTATGTTTTCTACTTAAACTCAAAAAAATTAACAATTTAAATAATATCATTCAATATACAATCTCCTAATAATTAAAAACTAATTGAAGTATAATTTTAAAATATTTAATTTTATTTTTACAAATTTATTTTTAAATAAAAAATTTAGAAAATATAATATTTTATTTTAAAAATTAAAAGTAAACCATATATACTAAGTACACCTTATTATCTATATTCCTCGTAATTTTGGTACGTTCTATAGTTAGCCTCTATTATGCAAATTTCATCTTTATATTAAAATTATCATCGATGTAATTGTATTTTACACTCCATTTCCGAAAATAGACAAAGGAACAAAAAGCCGAGTGATTTCAATTTAAAAAAAAAAAAAAAAAAAATACACTAAATCTAATGCTTTATATATAGATAATATTTTCAAAAGAATATCACTCGCGGGACGATTTTATTTATTATTATTGTTTTATAGATTTTTCAACATTGTTTTTAATTTCATAGCGTTGGGTTGGTAGCCGCAAAAGGCCCGGAGCACAGAGAATTCTGCAAAAGAAAAAAAAGACAAAATGAAGTAAACATAATTCTTTGCATCATATGTCCGTTGAAATGTCTATTCAATTCATATGGTAGCGTTAATTCAATCTGTGACATTGAGAACTATTTTCATGTGGATGATAGCAATCCATCAAAAACAGACTGTACATGATGGCAGAAAGAAGAAATTTTCAAAGTGGCCGATAATTTTAGATTATTTTCTCCCTTGAAGCAATTGTTTAAAGCTACACGATCTTACTGTTGTTGGAAATGTGGTGACAACTTGAGGATAATAATAAAAGGTAAAATGAAAAATCAGATAAGATAACGTCTGTATCGAATGGTGTCACCCTCTCTGAAAGGAATTGTTTTTTATCCATTATGCACTGGATAGCAGGCTAAGATTATGTAGAAATCTCATTAATATTTTGAAGGAATTTGTATATGAATAAAAATTGAACTCTGACCTACATAAGGCAGTGAATAGATCATAATATTTCAGTAATCACTTTATTTATTTCCTTCTAAAATACCTACATCATGGGAATACTCGGTGTCAAGGGGACGTTGTAATTTCCATTTTACAGGGAAAATGAAATGAAGGAAAGTGTTTTAATAGGAATATTGAAGGAATTAAATTTTAAAATTCCAAATCGCGTCACAAAAACACGCTTCGCAAAGTTAAATCGCGTTAAAATCGCGTCACAGAATTATTTCGAGAAATTATGAGCTTCCCAAGGAGCTTCTGGGAAAATATTCCCTAAGTAGGTATTTCGGCGAAAAACTTCCGAAATAAAACTACTTCAGGGAATATCCTGGCGAAGCAACTGTTTCGCACAGTTTTTTTCCGAAGTGAAAACACTTCGGGAATTTTCAAGCCGAAGTGACTTCTTCGGACAGGAAGGCTGCGAAGCACGGGAGTTTACGGCAATTCGGCAGCTTCGGCGAAATGGCTCCAGGGTCCCACTTCGGGGAGACAAAGTGCTGCAATGTGCTTCGGCACAAACAAATAAACTCGATTCCCTTCTGGATCGAACAGGTATTTTGCCACTTCGGGGCAAACCCTAGCTGAGGAATGTCTGCGGATAAAACACTACACAGAGACGCAAATAGCAGAATAAATATTTTATATATTAAATTATAATGTCGGGGTTACAAACTTCTGCAAGATAGAAATCTGCAGGATAAACACACAAATTTGATGGGAGACTGCTGCTCCACTCTCCGGCTGATGGCGGCTGTTGCTTCTGCCCTTCTGCTGCTTTGCTGGTCGAAACCCTAGCTCTGCGGCTGCACTTGGCTCTCCAATCCTCTCTGCTACTCTCCTCCTTCTGCTATCCTCCTCTGCTTCCTCACTACACAAAATGACAAATGCCCCGGTATTTATAGGCGGGGGATGAGGACGAAAGGCAGGATAAAACCACCAAATCGCTAACATAATTTAAATCTCGAAATGGCTTTTTGACAAATTGCCAAACAACCCCAACTACTCGCACGCTTGGACAATAAATATCCCGATTTGCGTGCATGATTTTCGGTTCAGCTGATTTCTGCTTCGGAGGGCAATTTGAATTTACTTCGCGATGAAGTATTTTCCGAAATCATGTTAAAAGTGCTTCCCGTCGAAGCTTTTCCCGAAGGTGTCTCGAAAGTGCTTCGTGTCGAAGCGCTTACGGGTGTGAAGTTTGATTTAACATTTCCAACATCCTCCTTTAAATAGAACTTCACGAGTTCTCTAATGCCCAACATTTCTCGCAGTCTGGCGAAGTCGTCCTCCTTCAAGGGTTTTGTGAAGATGTCAGCCAACAGCTCCTTGGACCTACAAAATTGCAACTGTACTTCGCCAAATTTCACCAGATCTCTGATGAAGTGATATCGGATGTCTATGTGCTTCGTTCGGCCATGGAAGACTGGGTCCTTCGAGAGCGCGATGGCAGAGTTATTGTCACAAAATATTGTTGTTGCTGCTTCGGGCGGATGATGTAGTTCACTTAGAACTCTTCTCAGCCAGACTACCTGGCATGCGGCTGAGGTGGCAGCAACATACTCTACCTTTGCTGTAGATAAAGCAACTATTGGCTGCTTCTTCAAGGACCAAGAGACAACTATGGATCCAAAATGGAGGGCATATCTCGAAGTGCTCTTTCGGTCATCTACACTACCGGTCCAATCATTGTTAGTGTAGCCAATCAACTCAAGATGGTCTTGTCTGGCATAGTGAAGTTTGTGGTTCCTTGTGCCATTGACATATCGTAGAATTCTCTTGCCTACTTGCCAGTGAGTGTCTTTAGGTGACTCCATAAATTGATTGATTAGACTCACGATAAACATCAAATATCGCCTGGTTGCTGTCAAGTACATCAGGCTTCCAACTAACCTTTTATAGAGAGTTGGATCAACGCTTCTACTATTGTCATACTTGCTCAACTTCAAACCAGTGGCTACCGGGGTGATGGCAAGCTTGTTGTCCTCCATCTTAAAACACTTCAGGACATCCTTAGCACACTTGCCCTAATAAATGAAGATGCCATCTATTGATTGGTCAACTTCAATACCAAGAAAGAATTTCATGAGACCCATGTCTGTCATTTAAAACTCGGTCTTCATGGCTATTATGAACTACGTAAATAGGCTGCTGCTATTGCCAGTATATATCAGATCATCCACGTACAGGCAGACGATTATCAACTCACCCTCTGCATTTGTCTTCAGATATAGAGTGTGCTCATATGGGCATTTTTGAAACCCATTCTCCTAAAAATAGCCATCAATATGGCTATACCATGCCCGGGGTGCTTGCTTCAGCCCATACAGGGCCTTCTTCAGCTTCAGGACCTTGTCTTCTTGCCCTTGTATTTCATATCCGGGTTGTTGGTCTATTTAGACCTCTTCTTCCAACACTCCATTTAGGAATGTAGACTTGACATCCATCTGGTACACACTCTAGCCTTTCTGAGCTGCTAGTGCCAGAATCATTCTGACTATGTCAAGTCGGGCTACAGGTGCATACACCTCATGATAGTCAACTCCTGACTTCTGCTTGTAGCCTTTCACCACCAATCTGGCTTTATGCCTGTCAAATTCTCCTTGGGCATTAAACTTTGTTTTATATACCCACTTGACCCTAATGGTCTTCTTTTCTGCTAAAAGATCAATCAGCTGCCATGTCTCATTCTTCTAAATGGCTGCTATCTCCTCATTCATCGCTTTTACCCATGTACGATTCTGACTTGCCTCTTCAAACTCCACTGGATCACACTCCATAAATAAGATAAATTCAAAATATTCTTCATCTGACTGATTATAGGTTACCTCATAAATGTCTTGCAAGTTGCGAGTCTTCGTAGGTGTCCTCAAATTTTGAATTCTTCTTGCAAGTGGAGGTGACCGGGATGATGAGGATGTGCTGTTGCTGGCACCAATGTTGTTGCTTGAAGTTACATGTGGTTGCACATTATCTTCCTCCAAGTTTATAGGTTCAACAATTGCTGGTTCAGGCTGACCAGCCTTTGACTTCCAGTTCTAGGGTTCATCCTCCAAGAACTTCACATCGCGACTGATGACAAGTTTCTTCGTCACCAGATTGTACAACCTGTATGCCTTTGCTTGTTCGTTGTACCCCGTGAAAATGCATTTTTCAGATTTGTCATCCAACTTTCGTATTTTCTCATCTGGAACATGTGCATATGCAATGCACCCAAAAACTCACAAATGAGCCACACTTGGCTTCAAATTGCTCCAAGATTCCTCTGGGATTTTGTCCTTCACACTCTTTGTGGGACATTTGTTCAGCAGATAAACTGCACAACTTACATCTTCTACCCAGAACTCATGTGGCATCGTTTTCACCTTCAACATGCTCCATGCCATTTCCATGATAGTTCTGTTCTTCCTCTCAGCTACACCATTCTGCTGCGGTGTATATCTGGCAGTGAACTGCCTTCGAATTCCATGCTGCTTGCAGAAGTTGTGGAATTCATTGGAGATGTATTCTCCTCCACCGTCTGTCCTGAGAGTCTTCATGTAATACCCACTTTATTTCTCAACCAGAGCCTTGAACTCCTTAAACTTTGCAAATGCCTCTGACTTCATCTTGATGGGGTAAATCTAGGTCTTTCGACTAAAGTCATCAATGAAAGTCAAGAAGTATTTGTTGTCGGCATATGTGCTAGTCTGCATTGGACCACAAATGTCTGAGTGCACCAGCTCCAATGACTGCGATACTCCCCAAGAGTGTACTATAGGGAATGCATCCCTGTGCTGCTTACCGACTAGGCAACCTTCACAAACTTGGTTTGGTTGTTCAATAAGGGATAAACCCTTCACCATTTGCTTTTTGTGCAACAAATTCAGGTTACTTAAATTCAAGTGATCGAATTTGAGATGCCATAGCCAGGTAGCATCTTTCAAAACTGCACTCAAAGACATCAATGATTCATTCTAAATTTGTAGCGAAAACATTTTGTTTTTCATCATGGACACGGTTGTAATTTATCAATGCACTTTGTCTCTGATGGAACAAATATCATATTTGAACTGCATAGTGTGTCCCTTCTACACAAGCTATCCAACACTTAGCAGGTTGTGTTTCAACCCAAGCACATAATACACATCACAAATTTGCTTTCTTTCTCTATGTCGGGTGCGGATGAGGATCTTTCCTTTCCCCATCATGGGAACTTTGCTGTTGTTCCCCATATTGAATTTCGAATGGACTGTTTCATCCAGTTGTGAGAACATCTTTCTATTTCCAGTCATGTGGTTACTGCACCCACTGTCAAGATACCAAATATTTTTCTTGCTTTCTTCCTCAACACTGCAAGTCAACAACATATTTCCTCGTATCGCATTTTTGGCTTCATCTATATAATGGGCTTGTTGTTGATTCTTGTTCGCCATCCTCGTTCTACACTATGAGATGTAATGGCCAAACTTTTTGCAATAGTAGCATTGGACCTTTGACATGTCCTTCTGACTAAATCCCCTTTGCTGATTCTTGCCAGTGCCTCTTCCTTCTTGCTGATGAAAGTTGCAGTTGGGCTCACTGTCATGAGGGTTTTATCTCCCTCCTTGCTTGTTTCCTCTCCCACACCTGCATTTTCCTCTTTCACCTTGAGAACTAGAGGCATTATTGTGGGAGTCTTGTCTACTGTTGTCTCAGACTAAGACTTGCGCCTTCAAAGCTTGCTCTAAAGAGGACTGAGTTGAACGACTTAGCCTCGGCTCATGTGTCTGCAAAGAACCCATGAGTTCATCCACTAAGAGGGTTGTTAGCTCCCTCATTTTATCTATTGCAATTACCATAGAGTCAAACTTTGTTGGCAGACTCCGTCGAATTTTCTCCATGACCCTTTCATTTTGCACAATTTCACCATTCAACCACATTTGGTTGATGACATCTGTTGTTCGGGTGAAAAAGTTGCTCATCGACTTGGACTCACTCATCTGCAGGTTCTCAAACTCCCTCCTGAGCATATATAGTTTTACCAACTTCACTTTGTTCGTGCTCTGGTACTAACTGGCCAGAATTTCCCAGGCCTGCTTGGCCTTAGTGGCTGATGCAATCCACAGGAAGATGGTCTTCTCAACCGCTTGCATGATATAGAATAGGGCATTTTGGTCTTTCTTCTAGTTCTCCTTTAGAAGATCTTTGTTAGCTTGGGAGAGGGCGGCCAATGCTACTACATCTGCTGGTTTCGGGTAACCATTTTCGACGAAGTCCCACAAATCCTAAGACCCAAACAAAATCTTCATTTGGATGCTCCAGTAATCATAGTTCTTGCTGTTAAATCATGGTATCTACAACTGTAGGGAATTTTTTTTGAAAGCTATGCTTCTATCTCTGCGTCATGACACCACAGGCTCTGATACCAATTTGAAGGAATTAAATTTTAAAATTCCAAATCGCGTCACAAAAACATGCTTTGCAAAGTTAAATCGCGTTAAAATCGTGTCACGGAATTACTTTGGGAAATTATGAGCTTCGAAAGGAGCTTCGGGGAAAATACTCCCAAAGTAGGTACTTTGGGGGAAAAACTGCCGAAGTAAAACTACTTCGAGGAATATCTTGGTGAAGCAATTGCTTCACACAATTTTCTTTCGAAGTGAAAACACTTCGGGAATTTTCAAGACGAAGTGACTTCTTCAGACAGGAAGGCTGCGAAGCACGAGAGTTTATGGAAATTTGACAGCTTCAATAAAATGGCTATAGGGTCCCACTTCGGGGACACAGAGTGCCGCAATGTGCTTCGGCACAAACAAATAAACTCGATTCCCTTCTAAATCAAACAGGTATTTTTCCACTTCGCGACAAACCCTAGTTGAGGAATGTCTACAGTTAAAAAACTACATATAGACGCAAATAGCAGAATAAATATTTTATATATTAAATTATAATGTCAGGGTTACAAACTTCTGCAAGATATAAATCTGTAAGATAAACACACAAATTAGATGGGAGACTGTTGCTCCACTTTTCGGTTGATGGCGGCTGTTGCTTCTGCCCTTTTGCTACTCTATTGGTCAAAACCCTAGATCTGCGACTGCATTGGGCTCTCCAATCCTCTCTGCTGCTCTCCCCCTTCCGCTATCCTCCTTTGCTTCCTCACTACGCAAAATGACAAATGTCCTGGTATTTATAGGTGGGGGATGAGGACGAAAGGCGGGATAAAACCACCAACCCGCTTACAAAATTTAAAACTTGAAATGGCTTTTCGACCAATTACCGAACAACCCCAAATACTCGCATGCTTGGATAATTAATGCCCCAATCTGCGCACCTGATTTACGCTTTGGCTGATTTCCGCTTCGGAGGGCAATTTGAATTTATTTCACAGCGAAGTATTTTCCAAAGTCATGTTAAAAGTGTTTCGCGCCGAAGATTTTCCCAAAGGCATTTTGAAAGTGCTTCGTGCCGAAGCTTTTCCCAAAGGCGTTTTGAAAGTGCTTTGCACTGAAGCGCTTACGGTCGTGAAGTTTGATTTAACATTTCCAACAATTATGAACTAGCGTAGCATGATTGACACTGAATGGGTGGGTATTAGCACTTGCATGTGTAATGCAATGAATTAAAAAGCATCCATCCTAATCTACTCATGTCCGTTTACAAGGACTTTTTAGGTTAAGGATAGAGGTAGATTTGCGAGGATAGCAATCACCTCAAGCATGAGGGGAGTTAAAAATAATGTTTTTCAGATTGAAATGAATCCTACATGGAGAAGTCTAAAATGACTTGTAAGTTTAAAATTAAATTGAATCCGGGCAAGTGGAGCGACTCATGATCAAAAATCTATCATGCCTGAAAATTTTGAAACATCTTTCAATTGATATCATTGTTGAAATGAAATTGGAAGGTATTGTCAACGTCAGCCATCAGTGAAAATGGGAGGAGTTCCATACACAATACGTAAGAAAACACTACAAAAGTCAACGATGTCTATCAACCCATAATCTTCCTATTCTTTGTTGTTTTTGTAGAAAAGGAAAAAGTAAAGGAGAGTAAACACATAAATTGTTGCTCTAATATTCATAATTTTATGTATTTTATTTTTTTATTTGTGGAAAACATCCCAAAAGGGATGCCACTTTCGGGTAAGACCCAAGGAGGCGGGGGTATCCATTCCACCAAAAATGCCCAGGACTCGGACCTGGCCTACCACCTTTGACATACTCAAGGAGCAAACAAACACACAAAACCAATTTAAAAATAAGTAAATAACAACAAAAATAATAAAATAAAATAAAAAACATGCTCCTTGAGTGTGTCAAAAACAAAAGCACAACCAAACACGCACAATAAGATAAAAGAAACCACAACACAAACCACATAGAAAAACACAAGAACCACATAACAAAACACAAACAAGACAAAAACAACAGAACACTACAAAGACATAACCCAAAAAAAACAAGAAAAATAAACACAACCAAAACCTAAAAAATTAAAAAATAAAATAAAAATAAAAATAAAAAACAACCAACAACGAGACAATAAACAAAAACAAAAAACATAGAAAACACTCACCCATAAAAACACGAAATAACACAAACAAAGAGAAACCCAAGAACAAGAACGAAAAAAACACAAGAACAATAACAAAAAACATAAAAAAAAAAACAAAACAACAAAAACACAAGAACAACAAAAAACAACACAAAGAACACAAAAACAAAACAAAATAAAAAAACCCACCCACCTTAAAAAACTAAACAAAAAAACAAAAAGGAAAAAGAAATAAAAAATGAACAAAACAAAGACCTATCTAGACCAGAAGACTATTAAGGCAAGAATCAACAGAGGAAACAAAATAAAGAATAGAATGAGCTAGGGAACTAAAAAAAACTGAATGAACCAAAGAGAAGCAAAAAAAAAAACAAGAAGAAACTAGGTACCTTCGAACTGGAGCCATCCAAAGAAATGATAGAAAGAAGAGCTTCCCTAATTTGAGAAGCCCACCATATAGGAGGGTGGCCATAACAAGTAAGATCACCTTTGTCCAAAGCCCAATTAGCTAAAGCATCAACACTCTTGTTTTGATCTCTGACCACATGATTGTAATCAACTTTCAAAAATCCCATCTGGATTAACTGAATCTTCTCAATAATTCTTTTTATTCTCCAATCCACCTTATGATTCTTAGAAGGATTCTTCAAGAGATTAATCATAAGTTGAGAGTCAGACTCAACTAACACCTTTTCCCATCCAACCTTAGTAGCCTCCTGAAGACCTCTGAGGATACCATACCCCTCAGCAAGGTTATTGGAAAGAATACCCAAATTCTCAGACAAAAGTAAAAACCAGGGAGCCATCCGAAAGTCTACCAATTCCTCCCACATTGGCTTTTCCGGGGTTCCCTCTAGAGGCTCCATCGGTATTGACTTTTCCAAAATCCTTAGGAGGAGGTTGCCAATTTCTATTCCTATCCATCTTACTAATACTCACATTCCCTTTAAGTTGGTTGCCCTTAGAAGGTTTAATATTCAATATTTGCATCACTTGATCCCATATTTGGTGGGAGTTTTGGGGGTGATTAAGGAGATGATGGACTGATTCAACTAAGTTGGCTATGGTCTTTTGCCAAATATAGTGAATATCCTTCCTATCTTGATTAAAAATTTGGTTGTTCCTTTCATTCCAAATATTCCAAAGAAGAATGGTAGAACCCATCCAAACTAAGTGCCTAATAAAATGATCAACACCCTCTTGATTAGGCCAATCCCTCCAAAGTTTTTCAAAAGAAAAAAAATTGGACCACTTGTAAGCCAAGTAAAGTGGCCATTCTCCTCCATAGCTCGAAGGCTAAAGTACACTCAATAAAAATATGGTTGATATTTTCTACATTCTCTTCACACATTTCACATCTAAAAGGGCCATGAAAACCACGCTTCATAAGTTGCTCACCGGTAAGCACCCTACGATGCAATAAAAGCCAATTAAAGAACCTCACCTTAGGCCAGAGCTTTTGAGCCCACAATTGAGAAAATATGTCAGAAGAATGGTTGGGATTATTATGGCATAAGGTCAAATAACCTTGAGCAACTGAATACTCACCCTTAGTAGTGTTGTTCCATCCAAAACAATCTTTTTCATGGGACCAAGAGAGGGATCTCATATGAAGGATGCCTTGGATATCTTGTCTTTGCCTTTTTGGGATTTGAATAGGCCAGTCCTCAATAGGGATCCAATATCTACCAACCTTTGAATTACCAGTATGGTACCGACAATAATTAGCCACCTTTATCCAATTAGCTCGGTGAAGCTCCTCCATCCAAGGCCTCCAATCGGGAAACTGAGTTATCAAAGGCTTGTGACCATCCCAAGAATCTATCCAAAAATTTGCATGTTGACCATTATGAATGATCCAAAATAATTTTTTCTTTATCAAATCCTCACCAGTCTTAAGAACTGCTAAAATGGGAGAACCTTTGGTAGGAAGTTGATAGCGAACAAGGTCTTCGGGACTTTTGTTCTCAACATATTTAGCACGGAGATTATTGGCCCAAAGAGCATTGGGGTTATGCAACATCCTCCAATATAATTTAGCAGCTAAAGCTTTGTTGTTATTAATTGAAGACCGTAATCCTAACCCCCCTTCACTCTTAGGAAGACATAAAGTATCCCATTTCACCAAGGCCCATTTTCTTTTCTCCTTAGTACCACTCCAAAGGAAACGATGACTGATTTGATCCAATTCTCGAAGAACAACCTTTGGGATATTCAAAATGGAAGAAACATAAATAGGAATAGCTTGAAGGACTGATTTTACCAAGGTGATTCTACCCCCAGAAGAAAGCCACTTGTTGGTCCACTTTCCAATTTTCTTCTTGACTTTGTCCAACAACCAATTCCAATATTTATTTTTCTGCCTTTGAATATTTATGGGAATACCTAAATAAGTGATTGGAAGAGAGGTCTTCTTATATCTTAGCTTATCCAAGACCATGGATTCCTGTCTAGTAGAGCAGTGAAAGAAAATAACTTTAGATTTGTCTTCATTGATCAACTGCCTAGTAGCCTTAGAAAAACAGCTAATGATTTGCTTAATATTAGAAGCTTCCTTAACTGTAGCTTTACCTAAAAGAGTAGAGTCATCCACAAATTGAAGATGAGAGATAGGTCTAGCTCCATGAGCAATGGTAACTCCCTCAAGGGTTTTGTTTTCCCTCTTTTTGGTTATAGTCCTACCCAAGCATTCAACAAGAATGATGAATAAATAAGGGGATAGCGGGTCACCTTGCCTAATACCTCTAGAAGCTGGGAAAGACTGAGAAGGCCTGCCATTGATAAGAACTAAGTAGGAAACTGAAGAGATACATCCCATAATCCAATCCATCCAATCCTTAGAGAAACCAAATTGCCTCAAAACTTTGATAAGGAAGTGCCAATCCACTCTGTCATAAGCTTTGGATAAGTCTAACCGAATGAACATGGAAGGAGAATTTTGCATATCCATGGAATGGATGGCTTCCTGAGCAAGAACTATCTCATCTACTATTTGACGTCCTTCCACATAACCCCCTTGCTCTGGGGAAATAATCTTATGCAAAAGAGGCTTCAACCTTTTTGCCATGATTTTAGTAATGATTTTGAGAAGAACATTACATAAAGCAATAGGTCTAAAAGCTGAGATATGATCAACCTCTTGAGCTTTTGGAACAAGAGTAATATAAGTTTTATTGATAACCTTCAAAATTTCTTTGGCTTTCCTGGCTTCTTCCACCACCTCTAATAAATCAACATGAAGGATATCCCAGAACTCTTGGTAGAACTCAATAGGAAAACCATCGGGACACTGGGGTTTTCCCTTTTTGCATTTTAAAAACTACTTGTTGAAGCTCATTGATAGTAACGAGAGCGAGTCAAAATAGAGTTCTCCTTAGAAGTGATAAGAGAAGGGATTGCTTGAAGAACATTATATTGTGAAGCTGAGTCAAGGGGAGTAGCAGCAAAAATATTGGAAAAGTAATCAACAACAATAGAGTTCATGCCATCCCAAGTATAAACAACATCTCCAGAATCTGATTTTAAGGAAGAAATAAAGTTGTGAGATCTTCGAGCTAGAAGAGATTTGTGGAAGAAATTTGTGTTTCGATCTCCTTCTTTGAGCCATTGAATTCTAGATTTTTGCTTCCATAAGATTTCTTCTCTTTTTTCCCATTCCTCTAACTGAGTTGTGAGTTTAATTTCATCTGCACTTCTCTTCTCTGTGAGGCCATCTAAATGGATTTTCTTATTCAAATTTTCAATATGAGCAATAACTTCATGTTTTTTTTATGAACATCCCCAAACTCTTTCCAGTTCCAAGTCTTGATTTTGGATTTAATGTATTGCAGTCTTTTGGCAAAACAGAACATCTTAGTCCCATGCCTAGGTTTACCTTCCTTCCACCATTGTTGCACATGAGGTCTGAAGGAAATGTCTCTAAGCCACATTAATTGAAAATGAAAAGGAGAGAAACTCACATTGGTTTTCCACATTTCCACCATGGCTGGCCAATGATCCGAACCAACATTATTAAGAGTCTTCACTTTAGGAATGTGACCATGGATTAAGAAATTTTTAGAGAGCAAAAACCTATCCAATCTCTCCATTATACAAGCTAAGCCTTGCCTTATGTTAGACCAAGTCATAAGGCCATTATCTGAGTTGGATATCCACAAGATGGAGGTTTGCAATATATTCGCTCATGAGGTCAGTGCTTTTGTCCAAATTTCTATTTCCCCCCATTTTCTCATCCAGAGAGAGGATGGTATTGAAATCTCCTCCGATCAAGATCCAAGCTTTAGGAAAATGAGAGATAATATGAGTAATATCCTTCCATTGTCTTCTTTTTTCCTCCAAAGAAGTTGGAGCATAAACAATAATGCAGAGCATAATCTGGTTGGAATGTCTACTTTGAATAGCTATAGCCAACAAACCCCAACTGCCAACCATATGGTGAATAACTACCTCTTTTGGATCCCAAAGACAAGCAATGCCACCCGAAGTCCCTTGGGAGCCGAGGGAAACCACTTTTCAGCTGGCCAAATTTTCTTGGCAATTAAGTCCATATCCTCCATTGACATCTTTGTTTCTTGAAGGAAAACAAGATGTGGATGATTTACCTGAATCATTCTTCTAATTTCATTTTGTTTTGAAAGACTCCCTTTGAGTCCTCTAATATTCCAAGTGATGATCTTCATTAATACCAGGGCTAAAAAAGTTGGGAAGGGCATTAATCTTACCTTCCTCTACAAGCTTTTCACCTTCTTTTACCATATGATATTGATTGGTCTTGCGACCTACTTTTTGATTAGAATCCATCTTCAATTTTTTTTCCCTGTTTCTTGACTTATTCCAATTGAATCTGAGATGGCTTCTAACCTTGAAGAATGCTCGTACACAGCCAAAATTTTACTAGATGGTTCAATGGAGTCTATATTGGGACCTGCATTATTTGAAGTTTTGACATTTGAAATATTGTTTTTCTTGTGTAAATTTTCTCCTTTTTTTTTGTTGAAAACCTTTGATTTGTTGGTTTGTCTCCGAGTTCTTCCCTTCATATTTAAATTGTGTTTCTAAGATTTCAGTTTCCATTATTTCCTCTTCCTCACTTGGGACATCATTTGTGGAAAGGATTTCAAACATATTAGCAGATGACTTTGATTGATCCTTCATAACTGGTTTTTTTAGTGTTCTTCTTCTTAGGTATTTGGAAACCTGCTGAGTTTATATCTTCTTTCTTTTGATCAGGAATTTTATTTGGGCAAGCATTGGCCAAATGACCATATTCATGGCAAATTCTACAACGAAAAGGAATGTTCTCATAGTCCACTACTTGCTCCCAAGTGTCTTCCCCAAATTGTAATGTGATATTTTTAGGTAGGGGTTTGTCAAAATCCATTAAAACACAAATCCGAGCATAAATAATATGTTCAAAATTTTGAGTACAATCAGCAGTCATCATAAAAGTTCCTAAAGAGTTTCCAATTGAAGAAAAAATAGTAGGATTCCAAAATTCAATAGGGAGGCCAAAGAGTCTAACCCACACGGGAGCTATAGAAGGCATCTCTTCTTCGGCTTTAAATTTAGTATGCCAGGGCTTCATGAAAAGCCCTGCCCTTCCAAAAAACCAAGGACCCCCTTGAAAATTTTTCTCTCTATCTTCATTATTAGCAAATAAAACAAGAAAATAACCATTTGGATAAATAGAGATTTGTAACTCACCTTTAGTTTTCCAGATTTTTGCAGCCCAGACTTTGAAAGCAGATAGACTCGGACGAAAACCCACGAACCGACAAATTAGTCCTCTTTTTTCCAAATCTTCAATGCCGGTCTGAATGTTACCCATATCAAGCTTAACAATAGGAGTTCCATCAGCTGCTTTAAGACATCCCGACTCCATTTTCCTGGGATCAATCTTAGGCATTCTTAGAGGTTTATGGGAAGCCCTAATATTGATATTAGCATTGGGCTGAGGCTGTCCACCATGAAGGGCATCCCTAAAATTCATTTTTGGGACTGAGTCTTCAAAATTCTTACCCTTGATAGGGGTTTTCATAGTAGAATTATTTTGTGGGTGCACCTTAGCACCAGATTCACTTGAGATATGAGCCATTTTTTGATCAACTGCTTGAAACTTGTTTCGTGATCTCTTTAATCCTTGCCCTAGACGTCGTGGAAAGGTATGGTTTTCACTTTTCTTTTGTGCAGCAAATTGGAAGCCGTTGTCACTCAAGTTCATAGTATGATCTATTGAAAGACAAATTTCTAACCCATCTTGTATCCCCTGCAACATTTCTTGCTAAAATATTGAGCATAAACCACAAAAATATTGGCCGCTAGGGCCCGAAGGCCCTAAAAACCAACCTCTGGAGCTGCTTGCACTCAACCCGGATGAAACCCTCGCATAGCCGCTTGCCAAATATGTCGTTCACACATAGGGATGCGCTAGGATCTGTGTTGCTCCAAATGATATGAAAATTGGTGGAGACGTTCTAGGGTTTTTCAGGCATCTACCCTCAAAATTTTAGCTCAATCCGAGTCCGGATGAGTGAGATATGGCCGAAACGAGTTCGGTAGTTTGGGCAGTCCTACGAAAAACGTCTCCCTTCCAAAATAATATTTTTTTTCGTGCCCTATTGATTTTTCTTCAATTTTATTTATTTAATTGAATTAAATTGAATTGAATTATAATGTATTTAATATAGACATAATTTATTTTAATAATAAACAAACTTTCTTATATTTAGTTTTTTATTATTTATTTATTTATTATTATCATTATTATTATTATTTATAAAAATTATTATCTTAGTTACAATATAATAATTTTAGAAGTAACAAGAAAAAGTGTAAAGGTACATCTATAAATAAAAAGGAAACCAAACATGCCTCAGACTATTAACTAATTTTATAGCATCTACCAAAAATGTGGATACTCGTCTTTGGTAGATTACTCTTAGTTGTCACTTCCTACAAAAAGATGTTCATTTTGTATTATTATTATTAATATAGTCATTAAAAAAAGCAAGATTTATTATTGTGGATCAACATATTGTGTCTATTGCTGCACTATAGACCACTTTATTTTGTACTAAGCATAAAAAATAATATTTTTTTTGATAATATTAAGGGAAAAGGATTTTGAAAGGGGCCCCTAAACCTTTTACAATAAATAAAAGCAGTAACGATATCAGTGCTCACAAGCACTTAGAAAACCAAAAGTAAGGCAAACAATAAAATAAAGACACTGCCAACTAGGAGAGTCGAATCATCTAGAGAGAATCCAAGTAGACCAAGCAAAGAACCGAGATGGTTCTACAATAGAGCATCCACCTCAGAAATGATCCCACTAGACATTTGAGTCGTCTCCTCCTCAAAGTCCAATGCCATCCTAATGGAGCTCCAAATATTGCCATAAATAAAGCAAGACAAATATAGAACAAGAAAACTTATGGATATTTTAAGCACTGGAAAAGTTATGGATATTCTAGGAATGACATTAATTTTATCTCTCATGCTTTCCATGCAAATATTAATTATTTTTTTCATTCTCATCCTAATGCTAAATGTGGCATCACGTAACATTTATCTAATAGTTATGAAATATTATTTTCATAATACTTTAGTCAACACATTGACAATCTAGTTCCTAGTTTTGTAAAACTTGAGCTCAATCTAAACTTCTTCTAGAAGATTTTAGACAAAGTGGTATTTGATATTAATATGATTGGTAGGACTATAGGAGATATGATTCTTTGCTATTTTAATTGAGAAGTATTGTCACAATGAGTAATTGTTCTCATATTTGTTCATGCCTCAAATTTATTAAAATCCTCTTCGACCAAATTGTTTGACATGAAGCTAATGTTGCTGCAATATATTATGCTTCTACTATTGATAGTTTCATTATTGCTTGTTTCTTTGAGAAGCAAGAAATTAAAGCTAATCCTAAGCTGAATACATATCCTAAAGTACTTTTATAATCATCAATAGATCATACCAAATCATTCTTTATATATCCAACCAATCCAAATTTATCAACTAATATGTGCAAAATACCAAAATTGGTTGCACCATGAACATACTTGAGTATTCTTTTTGCTACATGAAAAATAAATTTTGCTTAGATCTTGTATAAATCGTGAAATCAAACTTATAATATACATGGTGTTGGGTCTAGTGGTTGTAAGATACATAAGACTTCCAACTAAAATTATATATAATGTAGGGTCTATATTTTTACTTCCATTATTCCTAACTAATTTCTCACTCACATTCAAGAGTGTGTTCATCAGCTTGAAACTTTTTATTCTATACTTGTCAAGAAAATCCACTAAATACTTTTTTTTTATGAGATAAACATTCCATAATTCATCTATCTTAATTCTAACCTAATAAAGCAATGCATTAAACCGAAGTTTGTCATTTCAAATTTATTCTTCATAGTATTTTTGAATTCCTCTATTAACACTTTACCATTGCTAGTGTAAATTAAATCATCAACATAGTACACAATAAGAAAATCATTAGTACCTTCCTATTTGACATAGAGTGTGGGTTCACTTTCAATCCTAATTATATCATTTTTCTTATGATGCCCATCTATTTTACTATAATGGGATCTTGGTACTTACTTGAGTATGTAAAGAGATTCTTTTAGTATATAAACCTAATCTTATTATATTGCAATTTTATTACCTAATGGTTGTTCAAAAAATACTTCTTCATCCGATTAAATATTCACAAAAGCTCATTTAACAACAAATTGATATATTGGAAAGTTAAATTATGTTATCAATGCTAAAATAGTTCTTATTATAGCCAACCTTGTAACTAGAGCACATGTTTTATTATAACCTATAATTGGTTATTGTGAGAAACCTTTAGCTAGCAGTCTTTATTTATGTCTTTCAATGGATTAATCTACTTTATACTTTGTTTTTTAGACTCATTTTAGTCCAATCACATCCTTTTCTAATGGAGTATGTACTAACTCCCATGTTTCATTCCTTTCTATGACATCAATCTCCTCATCCATGGATTTGCAAATAACTTCATGATTCACTTCATATTTAAAATATAATAATAAAATTAGTTCAACCTAAATGTGAGACAATCAAATAAAATTTATAATTGAACTAGTAGTTCCTTTATTTCTTTGAGAGTTTTTACCTTCCTTGGAGGAGGACAACTTGAAGGGGGACTAGATAAAGGAGATGTTGAACTTGAAGAAGGATTGGTAGTAGAACTTGATTTTTTTCTTGGGATATTATAATAGGTGAAACAACTTGTTCTAGAGCTATAATGATTGGTTTTTATTGTTGCAAATTTCTAATCTATCGTCATGCTTCTTTCTCAATAAAAATTAAGTAATTATTTATAATCAAGTTTTCTATCACTAGATTATACAACTTGAAATACTTTGTATCCTCACTATAGCTAATAAAAATACATTTTTCACTTTTATCTTTGAATATATGAGCATAAGCAATGTACGAAACACAAGACTTTCTTCCACTTTATGCTTCCTAAGGAGTTATATTTTCTAAACTTTTTGTTGGTCATAAGTAAACAAATATGGCTACTCCTTCAGACCAAAAAGTATTTAGAAAAACATAGGTCTTGAGCATGCTACTTACTATATCCATAATTGTACAATTCTTACTTTCAACTACCCCATTTTGTTGAGGAGTATAGCTTATAGTCATTTGTCTTTGAATAACAACTTTTTTTTTAAATCTCAAAATTCGTTGGATGTAAATTCTCCTCTATATATACATAGAATCTAGTACTAATTTAAAATTAAAAAGAGTATATTTAAAATTAAGTGAATGGTTAATAAGGATACATTTGATCATTGATAATGGGGGAAAGTATTATATAATATATGTTATAAAATAAATTATAAAATTTATTTTTCTATTTTATAAAAAAATAAATTAAATTATAAAATTTAATTTTCTATTTTATAAAACAAATAAATTAAATTTGAAGGGTTTTGAAGCTAAATATTTGATCATTTACCTTGACCATGAATATGGTGTACATTTAAACTTTAAAGATAAAATTACCTTTTAAATTTTTGTAAAATCATAAGAATGGTTGTGAAGGATTATATATCTGATAATATATAACTAATCAAACAATGATGTAATGCAATTCATAGAATAAATTTTAAATAAAATTAAATCTATATTTGAAAGGTTTTAAAGCTTCATATTTGATGGCATTGAATGTGTATGCAATTTGATATTTTATTGGAAAGTTGATATCTTATTAACTTTTAAAAATATCATGAAAATAATTTTACTAAGATACAAATTGAATTAGAATACTTCAACAAGTGAATCAAAATTATATGTTATTACTTTTAAAAATAGAATGTAGAACTAGGAGAGAAAGGAAAGACAAGTTATATAAAAAATCCAAAAGTAAAGGACATAAAAAAACAAAATAGTTTTCTAGTGTAAGGGTCATAAAGTTTTCCAAAAAAATATTATTAATTAATTTTATTTAATATAAATGCAACTTATTATGTTATCTGTTAAAAATTAAAATATAATATATTTTAGAATGATTACAATCTAACCTTATCTAGACAAGCCAAAATTCATGAAATATCAATAGGACCTCTTGATGTAGCCTATGGGCAAGTGCAATGTAAGCCTATAGATATTATCTAGGTGATCCTACAAGTATTTTCTATGTAATCCTATGGGAATTTTATAATTTATCCTATGGACATCTTATACATAAACCAAAGAGTATATTTATGTAATCATATAACTAGTTTTGATGTTTTCACCCTTACCAATATTAGTGAAACTGTTATAATTCCCAAGAGTAGAACTACAAAGCATTACAATATTTGAAGAAACAAAATAGAACTGATTGATTTATTCCAGGGATCAACTTTGTATAAATAGCAAAGTTGATCATTGAGAGCCGTTGGATTACAACAACTCATCAAGTCTGATGAAGACACCACTGAGAGTTCACCTGACACATGGAGGAGTGGAACAACTCATCAAGTCTGATGAAGACACCACTGAGAGTTCACCTGACACATGGAGGAGTGGAAACTCAAGTGTGTCTATCCTAGTAGAACTTAAGAGAATATTCACTTATTCTAACACCCCCCCTTAAGTGATACTAGGGGTGGTTTGTACAAATGAGTCCCGACAACAAGGCCTGATGAGGTACTCATGTACAATGATTTCTTTTCTGAAGAGATGGTAAAAACCCAATGGGAAAAGCCATCAATCAAAAAAGAAATAAGGAAGAGGCTTGTCTTCGGATGGTGAAGATTGTCCTCTTAAAACAATAAAAGGATGAGTCCCGACAACATGGCCTGATGAGGTACTCATTTACAATATATAGATGGTGAAAAAACCCCTTGGGGAAAAACCATCTGTTACAAGAAAAATATCCAAGATAGAGGCATGTCTTCGGATGGCGAAGATTGTCCTCTCAACACAAAAAAAGAATGAGTCTCGACAACTTGGCCTGATTAGGTACTCATGAACAATATATACTTTTGGAGAGATGATGAAAAAACCACAAGGGAAAAAACCATCCTCCAAAGAATACAATAGTAAAAGGAGAGGTGGAAGACCTCTGTGTCAATGCAGTTGTATTACTCCAAGTTTCTCTCGCAACTATATGTAACGTGGAGAAGGAAATGACTTGGTGAAGATGTCTACAATTTGCTCCTCAGTTGGAATATAGTCCAAGTATATGTCCTCATTATGAATGTGTTGTCGAATGAAGTGCATATGTATCTCAATGTGCTTGGTGCATTGATGCTCAACTGGATTTCATGTAATGTGAATTGTGCTCTGATTGTCACACCAAAGAGTTATAGGTTTGTCATGGGATAAACCAAATTCCCTTAGAATTTGATGAAGCCAAAGAGCTTCCTGACTTGCTAAAATTGTTGCCCTGTATTCTACCTCTGTAGATGATAAGGCTATTGCTTGTTATTTTTTGCATAACCAGGCTATTGGCGAAGAACCAAGACAAAAGACATAGCCAGAAGTTGAACATATGTCTTCTACTGAACCTGCCCAATATGAATCTGTGTAGCCAATGATATCCATGGATTTTCCCTTATATAAGAGCCCAAATTGAGTAGTTCCTTGCAAGTAGTGGAGGATTATTTTTGTTGCTTGCCAATGACTGAAGTGAGGTTGATGGGAGAATCTAGATATGAGGCCAACAACATATGAGATATCTGGATGAGTATGAGTAAGGTATAATAGACTCCCTACAAGCTGATGGTATAGAGTTGCATCACATAGAGGGGATGAGCAAGAAGTACTTAGATTTATGCCAGATTGAAAAGGTGTAGGAGAAGGTTTGCAATCTGACATTTTAAACCTCTGAAGAAGATCTAGAGTGTATTTTTGTTGACACAATGAAATACCTGCATTTGTTTGATTTATTTGGATCCCAAGGAAGTAATGAGCTAAACCTAGATCAACCATATCAAATTTTTCATAGAGGGAGTCTTTTATAGTCTGAATGTGATTGAAGGTACTACCAGTGATTAGAAGATCATCAACATATAAAACAAGAATGGTGATTTTTCCTTCATCTCTCCAAATGTAGACTGTGTTATCAGACTCACAATGAGAAAAACCTATGGAAAGAAGGAAGGAGTCCATATTTTCATACCAAGCTCTAGGAGCTTGTTTGAGGCCATAGAGAGACTTGTTTAGCCTACAAACAAGAGAGGAGTCTTGAGTGAAACCAGCAGGTTGTTCCATGTATATCTCTTCCTTTAAATCCCCATGTAAGAAAGCACTTTTTACATCCATTTGAAAGACATGCCACTTTTGGGAAGCAGCCAGAGCAAGAACCAGTCTTACAGAATCCATTTTAGCAACTGGAGCAAAGGTTTTGGCATAATCAATTCCTTCAATTTGAGAGAAACCTTTGGCTACTAGGTGAGCTTTGTGTTTGTCAATTTCTCCATTAGGACCATACTTTGTTCTATAAATCCATTTACAATGAACTAATTTCCTTCCTTTAGGCAAGGGAACTAAATCCCAAGTTTTGTTTTTGATTAAGGAAGAGAATTCATTTTCCATGGCATCATCCCATTATTTAATACCAGTTGCTTCTTTGAAGGACTGAGGATCAGAGGAAATAGATTGACAAACAAGACCAATGCCTATGGAGTTGGTTGATCTGGATGATGGAAGATTTTGGATGTAAGGAGTAGCTTCTTTAACAATGGTGCAGGCCCATTTTGGCATAGTGGAAGGAGTAGAAGGAGTGGAAAGACATTGAGTTGGAGTTACAAGTTCCTCATATTGATTATCAATCTCTAAGTTAACCTCTAGAGTTGGTTCTTCATAATATTGAGGTTCTATTATAGGAGAAGGCTCAATGGAGGAAGAGGAGAGTTGAGGATATTTTTGAGGGAATGTTTCATCAAATTGGACATTCCTATGAAAAATACCTCATGAGTTGAGGGATCAAGGAGCCTGTATGCTTTCATTTCCTCACAATAACCAACAAATATGAGCTTTCTGCTTTTCTTATCTAGAGCCTTCCTTTTCTTCTTTGGGATGTGTACCCAAGCAGTACACCCAAAAATATTGAAGAAGGAAACATCTGGTTTTGAACCAGTCCATGCTTCTTCAGGAGTTAAATGATCAAGAGCTTTATGAGGTGTGTGGTTTTGAATATAATTGGCATAGTTAATAGCTTCTGCCCAAAAAACTTTTGGAAGATCTCTTGAATGGAGCATACAATTTGCCATTTCCTTTAATGTTCAGTTTTTTCTTTCTGCAATGCCATTTTGCTGAGGATTATGGGAGATAGAATGTTGATGAATGATGCCATGATTTGATAGAAATATGGAGAACTCATTACTACAGTATTCCCCCCATTATCTATGCAAATTTGCTTGATATTGCAAGAGGCCTGATTTTCAACTAAGGCTTTGAAGACTTTGAAGTGGGATAGAACATCACTTTTATATTTTAGGAAGTAGACCCAAGTTCTTCTAGAAAATTCATCAATAAAGGTTAGAGCATATTTTGCTCCTTTGAAAGAAGGTTCTGGAAAAGACATCAAGTCACTATGGATTAATTCTAGAGGGGATGAAGTTTTTAGAGAACTACTTGGGTGGAAAGGATCTTGATGTTGCTTTCCAAGAGCACATCCAGGACAAAATCCATCAATAGAAGAGACTTGAGGTAAACCTATTACCATTTCATGGGTGCTCAATTCCTTTAGGTAGTTGTAACTGAGATGACCAAACCTTTCATGCCAAATTTTGCTTTCAAGATCTCCATGAGCCACAAAATAGGAGGCCCCTTCTAGATTTTTGAATCCTTTGAAGTGAAATAGGTGAGTGTTGTGATAAATATCTCCTTTGGCTATGAGAGAATGGGGATCTTGAAAGTCTCTTATCTCAACTCCTATTGGAGAGAAGAGAACAATTTTTCCCTTTCCAGAAGTACAAATATGATAGACGGAGAGGAGATTTGTGGCAATGTTTGGAACATAGAGAACATTATTGATAGAGCCACCATCAATGGTTATATCACCCTTTCCTTTGATTGGGATGAAGGAAGAGTCACCAACTTCTATGCTATAGGTTGAACTTGAGGAGATAGAAGAGAATGACTCATATGAAGTAGTCATGTGATGAGTTGCTCTGGAATCTAGGACCCAGTGATTAGAAGAAGAATTGGAGGTTTTCCCTTGAACATTAAGGGCTTTTCCTATTTGATTTTTATTGTCTATATTTTGATCCTTCATAGCTGCCTCTAGTTGTTGTAATATTTTCCAACATTTGTTTACAGAGTGACCATTCTTTTTGCAATGAGTACAAGTTATGGGATTCTTTTCCTTATTTTTGAATTTTTCTTTAGAAGAGGTGGAGGCTACTAAGGCTTTTGAGGAAGAGGAAGAAGAAGAGATTTCATATCTTGCAAGTTTTGTTTCTTCCCTAGTTAGTCTATCACAAAACTCTTCTAAAGAGGGCATTTTAAAGGTTGCACCAAGAGCATATTTGGTAGATAGAAAGGTGGTAGCAAAGATTTGAAATACACCATTTAGTTTAGAAAGGATTAGATAAATGTATTCTTCTTCAGTCTTAGTCTTCCCACTACCTTTGTATTGAGTGAGGACCTCTTTGAATTTGGTGAGGAAGTCAACAATATTGTTGAAGTCCTCAGGAGATAGAGTTGTTAATTCTGCTTCTAGTTGCATTGATCTTATTTGATCTACTTTCCCAAACAAGGTCTTTAGTTTCTCCCAACTTTCATAAGGAGTTTTACAATCTGCAATGTGAAACCACAAACTTTCATGCACATTAGAGCTTATAATACCCATTGTTTCATACATTTTCCCTTTGTGAACAAATATTTCATATTATTTTTCGAACTCAGGTTGCTTTTCTTCTAATAGGTGTGTGAGCCCTTTCTGAGAAATGAGATTTAAAATTTTGGGTTTCCATGTATGGAAGTTGTGAGGAGTGAGAGGATCAATTGTATTCATTGAATTCATTTTGAAGTTAACCCAAAGGTCCCCCTTTAACTTTAATTTAGAGAATGCAATGGATATTAGTCAATAGAAGCCTGTAAAAAATACCAAATTGCTCAAAAATACCCACCCTAACGAGAGGGAAACTATAAGTAATTTTGAGGTTATTTGATATTTAATGAGGTTAATGAGATAAATATGCCAAAGATTTTAGGAAACACCAAATAACTCAATAAATACCCACCCTAACGAGAGGGAAACTATAAGTATTTTGAGTAAATTTGATATTAATTATGGTTAAGAGAACAAATATGCCAGGCCTATATATCTTTTCTTCTCAAATACCCACCCTGACTAGAGGGAAACTATAAGTATTTGATTAGATATGATACTTGGAACATAGGTGAATATCAACCAGGCCTGTATTGGTTACCAAATAACTCACCCTTACTTGAGGGAAACTATAAGTTAAATAGTATGTACAATAAGGTGAGTGGTGATATGAATTATTTGTTCTTCTTAGGAAGTTTAGAATGAGAAATAATGCTTTTAAAGAGATAATTAAAAAATACTCTTTGTCAACAATAATAAATTGAACACATAAATATTTTTAATTGCTTAATGAAATAATAAAGAAAGAATAGATATATTTTATTTATTCTTTATTATGTAAGGATTGGATTGAATACCCTTTTATTTCATTTAAGTTGACTATATGTAACAAATTGATTCCAAAAAAGTTAATTAATATAGAGACTATTTTGAAAGGAAATATTTTTCATTCACTAAAATATCTCTATAAAATATTAAAGACGTTTGGAAAATAGAGAATTTAAGTTGTTAATATAAAATTTTGCTTAATGAAATAAAGAAATAGTAAAAAAATATTTTAGTAATTTCTTTAATTAAGGATTGAAGATTTAATCAACACCTTTTTAATATTAAGCAAGATATATAAACAAAATTAATATTACCAACTTAAGAACGAAAGTAAAGAAGGCAAAATAAGGCAAAAAGTGATGCAATGACACCCCCAAACTTAGTATAGGTGCAAAAGGCACCTATAAACCCCCCACATAAATTTTTTTTATTAAAATTTTTACAATTCTCCTTTGATTTTCGGGTGAAGAAAAAGCCGAAAAGGAAAGGGAATGAAATGCTTTTTTTTCTTGCTACAATATATATATATATAAATATATATTATAGCTTAAATTAAAGGGGTTGACATCAGACAGAGGATGCAACAGAAAAAATATCTTGAAAGGCAACGAGTAAGGGTCCATGAAGCGCCTTTCAATGAACAAGCAGCGAGGAAGGGTGGCATCTACGTTCACCGCTCCAATGGCGACATCCAAGAAAAATGAGACTCCTTCTATATCTAACACTGGATATAAGTAAGGGTGGCATCTACATTCACCACACCAATGGTGACATCCAAGAAAAATGAGACTCCTTCTATATCTACATTGGATAAGAAAAATGTTATTTTAAAAAATCATATAACACCTTACCATATGACGCATTGAAGAGGCATTGAGAGGAGTGACACCAAAGCAGAGAGTCTCCCTTAGCAACTATGCCATAGACCAACTTTAAAAGATGAATCGGAGACGCTGAGAGCAAGGCATCGAAGAGAGGATGCGGTGACCTGAGTGTTTCTAAATCTTTCACTTGTAGAATAGATTATCTCACCACACACTAACCTGAAGAAAAAACACTTGCAGATATTTACAGGGAATAGTATAAAATGGGCCCAAAGAAATATCAATCTAAGCTTTACCGAAGAAAATCTTAGGAATACAAAAGAGTTATGATTTTAAGCTTAGAAATATGTTTATATAACAAGAGGAAATAAGATCCTCTTGAGTATCGAAGGACAAACAGATATGATGAACTTCGAGTAGAACGCTTCCTAAAATCTCAAGATCTTTGAAGAATATAAAAAATTAATGAGGGAAATGCCCATTGAGAGACGCAGTCTCAAGGCGCGCCACAACAAAACGCTGGCCAAAGGCCACGTTCAGAAAAAAATTTATGAACGTTGGTCTAGGTAGGTAGACCAAGAGTCATTAATTGGTGATGCGGAGAGCGATCCTTACATTAATTAAAATTTATGAAGACAAAACGATTTGAGATTGTAAGATAAAAAAAATTAAATGCCCACCAAAAGTAAGGGCCTACGATTTTTCCCTTTCCTCCACGTTAGAAGATACGCAATGAGGGCAAAAGGACACCGAACGCTTATCCTTCTACATTATGAAATGCGTAGCGAAGGCTATTGAAAGTCGAATGAGCTGGCATTTAAGGGAAAAAAATTTAAACGTAGGTGAAGTAGGAGGACAAATAAAAATAGGGGGCCTCTAAAAAAAATGTTTGATTTATATTAGTTTCCTTCTTGAGTGAAACGCAGTGATGGCTGCGTTCGAGAGGGGAAGAAATAATATAAATTAAAAAACACCTAGAATGGGATGCAACGTTGCTTTAATTGTTTTAAAGCAAGTTGCATTCATTAAGAAGGAGTATTTTTATAGAGGCAAAAAAAATTCAATATGCATACACAAAGTAGTGAATAAAGAAATTTTGAAAGATTTGCATCAATGGTAAAACAAAATTATATAAACCAGTAGGTATTACCATAAGCAAATATCTTTTAAAAAAATTGCATATATGAGCATACTACAATATGAAAAAAAACCTCTTTCTTTAAAAAAGCAAAGAATAAGAGATTAAGAACCAGTTCGAGAAACCTCCTTCAAGAGAGAATGCTAGAAGAATCTATCCTGCTCTGGTACCATGTTAGAATTCCCAAGAGTAGAACTACAAAGCATTACAATATTTGAAGAAACAAAATAGAACTGATTGATTTATTCCAGGGATCAACTTTGTATAAATAGCAAAGTTGATCATTGAGAGTCATTGGATTACAACAACTCATCAAGTCTGATGAAGACACCACTGAGAGTTCACCTGACACATGGAGGAGTGGAACAACTCATCAAGTCTGATGAAGACACCACTGAGAGTTCACCTGACACATGGAGGAGTGGAAACTCAAGTGTGTCTATCCTAGTAGAACTTAAGAGAATATTCACTTATTCTAATAGTAATGACCCATTTTAACCTTAGTTAAAGGGTTTAATAAATTTAGTATATTGTAATTTAACCATCAAGTCAAGTTATGTTAGCTTGAGGTTAAATTTTTAAATGAAGGTTAGATATCATCATAAATACCACCAAATTACTGATCCATTTTATTAGTTCCTAACATGTCATATCATGAGGGTGCCTATAAGCACTCACCCCTTATTCCCTCTTTTTTTAATTTTTTTTTGAAAATTTTGAAAAAACTTGTATTAGAACAAAGATCAGTTACAAATGGGAGTAGACACATCCCAGCCGCAAACAAAGAGGGCACATGATTACAAGGCGTGAAAATGTGACACTTAACACCTCAAACCGCAAAAATTCAACATGTCGCAAAATCGTGACATGTCGCAAAATCATGACATGTTGCGATATCGCTACAACAATCCATCCTTGGCCGCACCAGAGCAACAAGTCATGAAATCGCAACATGTCACAAAATCGCAGCAACTAACCATCCATGGTCGCGACGGAGCAACATGTCATGAAATCGTGACATGTCACGAAATCGTGACATGTCGCGATATCGCTACAACAATCCATCCTTGGCCGTGCCAGAGCAACATGTCGTGAAATCGTGACAACTAACCATCCTTGGCCGCGACGAAGCAACATGTCACGAAATCGTGACATGTCGCGATATCGTGCAACAAACCTTCCTTGGGCGTGAAGGAGCAACATGTCACAATATCGCGACAAAAATATTCCTTTGGCCACGACAGAGCAACATGTCATGAAATCGTGACAACTTTCCTCCCCTGGCCGTGACAGTGCAACATGTCGCGATATCGCGACAACTTTCCTCCAGTGGTCGCGACGGTGCAACAAGTTGCGTTATCGCGACAACTTTTCTCCCATGGCCGTGACGACGCAACATGTGATATCGCGACAAATTTCCTCCGAAGACCGCGATGACGCAACATGTCGCGATATCATGACAACTTTCCAACAGTGGTCGCGACAGCGCAACATGTCACGATATCGCGACAACTTTCCACCAGGGACTGCGACGGCACAACATGTCATGATATCGTGACAAATTTCCAACGGCGACCATGGCGGCTATTCCCCCCCTTTTTTAACTCTAACATATACATGCTTTATTTCACTCTTCTTAACTTTTGCATGAGACTGTGACGAATGCATGTTTTCTATATTTTATTAAAAAGTATTATGATTTATAATATTATATCACAACCTATTAAGAGTGGTGTCATTCAATCAAGCAAAATATTATTTTCTTATTTTTTTCTTAAAGCGATGAAGGAAACAAAAGAGAATAAGTATTCCTCTTTTTCCTTTGGATTTTTTATAAATGTTTTAGTTTAATATAATTTGTTATAAACATTGTAGTAAAATAAATCACACCCACATAATATTGTAATAATAAATAGATAATAATGCAATTAATTAATAGTATTGCAACATGAAATAAAAATGCAAAAAATTATACTACAAAAATAAAAGCATGATATAGAATCATAACCCACTTTGAGAAGGAAACCTTCTTCAAAGTAAATATTCATTTCAATATGAAAATATGAGATGATAAGATTCTTCCATGCTTGGCTCTTTTAAAGTCTCTAGCTAGCCCTAACCTTAACACTCAAGGGCTTCCATCCATGTGCAAGTTGGGTTTCAAGCTAGTAACTCTTAAATAACAATAATTACATATTTATATAATATCTCTTTAGAATAAATAATGGTTACATAATATGGGCTCATAAGCCTAGACAATAATTATACCATATGATTATGCAATTATTAATGATTTCAAGATAGGGTCCTAACATGCCCTTCCTCTTCAACAAATAATTATCCTCAGAGCTTGAGATAATGATACTATTTCTAGAGTTGTTGAAGAAATTAGCATGTGGAATCACCCGTTTGTAAGCCCTACCACTAAACTAAGAATTAAGTGATGGTGTGGTTATGAAGAATGCACATTGTTTGATACAATTTTTTTAGGCTCCAATATGACTACACCTTCATCATCCAACTTGGGAAGTGTCAAATGGACTTGAAATTTATTTCCATGGTTTTATTTAGATAAAAATCATGGAAGAATAGATGGATCTTAGAATAAGGTTGTAAAGATATCTTATAGGTCACTTGTACAATTTACTACATAACTTGTAGGGTTAATAGAATCTACATCCAAGCTTCTAGTGAGTATGGAGTTCCACTAATTTTTCCTCGTATGGTTGAAATTGAAGGAAGACCCTATCCCCTATAATAAAATTATGCTTTAAAATGTGTTAATATATTTTCATCACATTCAACTCTTATCCATAGCCAAATTTACTTCAATCATTGTAGTATTTTAGTATGGTCTTGAAGTATCAAATCCTCTACCTATATTATGATTTGTGTAGAATATATGAAGAAGGTGATGGGATAGGTACCCATAAAATTCCTCAAAATAAGTTAGTCTTGTTGTTGTATAAAATGAAGTATTATACCACCACACTACCAAGAAAAGCCAATTGAACAACTGGATTAAATCCTTGGAAGTAAAAAAGTGGAGGTTATTTTACAAGTATTTATTGACAACTTATTTTCTTGTTTTTATGGGGATGCTAGCTTGAGCTTAATCTTAGTCTAGTACGTTTGAATTTAAATAGTTCCTACCAAAAATGACTATGAAAGTAGGGTTGCAATTAGACACAATGGATTTTGGTATACCATGGAGATAAAAAATAGTGTCCATAAATATTTGTACAATGGAAGAGGCATGATATGGGTGGTCCTAGGACAAAAATGATCATACATTAAGAGATGACCCACCACCACAAGAATTATAGCTTTCCCTCATAATTTTATAATCCTTAAACAAAACCCATGGAAATATTAGTCTATAGTTTTTGTGGAATTAGTAAATGTTGTAGAGTGCATGTAGTATAAATTGTTTCTCATTTCATCCTTTTGTAGATCTCATACTTATTCAAAAAAATTTCATGCCCTTTTACATTCCCACCAAATAGAATATACATTTAGATCATTCATAGGTTTTAAAAAAACTCGAATGGCATATCATAGATGAAGCATGCATCTCCTTCATTATATCCTCCTAAATGTTGAACTTTTAGGAACCAAAATGTGATCTTGATATCTCAATAATTGTCTATCTTGTATGTATTTAGTATTTAAATTAAGGATCGTTTAGATATCATCCCTCATAGTTTGCAAGGATGGTTCTTTGAATACCTCTTCTCAATGTTTGGTGATCCACTAGGGGAGTGGGGAAGATGTGTCACATAATTCTATTTTATCCTCAAATTGAAAAGAATTGGAATCTACCATAATATTTCTCTTCCCCTTCTTGTAAATAATTTTATAATCATATGCCAACAATTTTGAAATCCACTTTTTTTATGGTGGATAAACACCATCCATTGTAGAAGATATTTCAAAATTTGATGATCCATTTTAATGAATAATTTTTTCCAATGAGGTAAGTCTATTAGTGATTGACTACATTGATAAAGAACATCATTTCTTTTTCATGGATGGACTTACCTAGAATTTTTCTAGATAAGGACCTACTAGTGAAAGCTAAGGGTCACCCTTATTTCATTAATACTATACTAATTCCATACCCTAAAGAATTTTTCTCAATTATGAATGGTTTTAAAAAAATAGTAGTAGCTAACACCAAAGTAAAATTCATGGCTTCCTTAATATCTTGAAAGTAATCTTCCGCTAGCATCATCCATATGAAAGGATTCATATTTAACATTGCAGTCAGTGGTGTTGTTATTTTATCATAAGCTTAGTCAAGTCATTGATATTTGCTAGTGAGGCCTCAAAATCCTTAAAGAACTTTGACAGTTTGAGTCTTACTTCTATTGTGCATAGTCAAAATTTTCTTTGAGATTATTTTAACCCTCTTATCAAATTATATGATTTAATATTTAGCATCTTGGATTACAAAGGAAAAATTAGATAATTTGAAAAATAATTTATGCTCTTCCAAGAGTTATAAAAGTTAGATCTAAATGATGCATGTGTTCTCCCCAAATGCTACTATAAACTACAATATAAAGTAAACTTGCATAAGTAGGGGTGAAAGGCATTATGCATGAGACTCTAAAAAGTTAAAGGTCGATTAGTTAGGACTAATTGCATGACCAAGAATTTGTAATCACCTTCATAGCTTCTAAATGGTGTTTTCAAGATGTCTTCATATTTAAGTCATATTTTATGGCATCCAACTCAAAGGTTCGATTTGAAGATAAATTTTACCACATGTAACTCATGAATCACCATAATAGAAAATTTATAATTGATAGTAATTTTTTTGATATTGTAAAAATATATACATATCCACTATGACCCATCCATTTTTTATACCAATAGAACTTGTGAAGAGTAGGGATTAACACAAGGTTAAATTACCCCATTATTTTTATGGCTCATTCAATTTTTATTTTTATTAACTATTACATTGTGTTTCTACTACACTAACTAACTATTCATTGTCTAATATCTATTCCAATAAATTCTTAGACTATAAATATTTCATCTCTTACTAATATTAGCTATATTCATTATTATTATTACACCTAATTATTACTAACAAATATCTTATTTAATATTTTTCTTGAATATTATTGATAATATTCTGTTCTAATAACTATCCCTTCCATTACTCACTCCAATAGCTATTCTTATATATAAATAATTATTATAATATCATTAATTCTATGATAGGTGTAGTCTACTCAATATGCTTAATCTATGATTCAAGTTTGATGTACAACAAAAATAATATAACTCGAGGTCATGGTGTGTGCACTACCCATAACCCTTTGTTATACTACAACAATTATCAATAATACTCAAACCAATATTTTAGACCACTACTCAAGTAATATTCCATACATACAATTGAGTGCACTGCATACCTCTCAAACAATATGTGAAGGTAATATTATTAAGTGTTGTATTTGGTGCATTGTGGATAGATACATGGTCAAAATTATCCTAGAGCTAAATTTTTATCCTAAACCTAGGGGGTATCTCTATATACTAGAGGGCATATGGAAACTCAAGTCCATATACAAGTGTTGTATAATACTTGGGTATTAGAGTATGGTCACCCCTCACATCATTAATTGCTTTACATGGAATCTAGCTTAGCCAATAAAAAAAAATACTACATGATATTTTGAAATCCCTACCATAGGTTTTCTAATATATTAAAATAAATTAGAAAAATAAAAGAACTTAGAATTTCATACTCTAAATTACAGAACACACAAAAGTAAGAAAAGTTATACTTAACATGCATAGAAGGGTAGGTTCAAAACTATTATAGTTATAGTAGGAGGTGGCCCTAGAATGAACTTTGATACCACTTGTTAGGAACCTTACAACAAAATATAGTATAAAATTGCAATATAAAAAGGAAATGTAGTAATATTATATTGCCAAAAATAAAAATATAGTACAAAATTGTAAACCATTTTGAGGAGGCAATCTCATTAAAAGCAAAGCTTCATTAAATTATGAATGTATAAGATGATGATCCACTTGTCCCCTTGGTTATTTTATAGACTCTAGCTAATCCTAACCCTAATCATCGAGGGTTCCCATTTATGTGCATGTGGAGGCCAAATCCAGTAACTCCTAAATAACAATAGTTACATATTTATAATAACTAATGATTATATCATATGGTCCCCTAAGCATAGACACCCAATGTATGACATGAAATTGTAATTATTAATTATGTTAAGATAACATCCTATTTTTTTTTAATTTTTATGTTAAAATATGTGTCAAACCAATTCAATTTTTTTGCAACATAAAATATCATTTACCACATCCAAGTTATTTTTTAGCACATTAAATTCGTATTTGTTTACTTTTTTCAATTGAATTACTCAATAGGAGTGAGGTATCACAATATTTATAATATGACCCAATTAGGCCAAGGCCAATAGCTAGGAAGTATCTATCACGCTCTTTGTGTAGACTACAATCAAGTGTAATAAAAGCCTATGAGAAATTTATATGTAAGTCTATAGGAAGTATCTATATAATTCTATGACCACTTACTATATAATTCTATGAGGGTTTTATATGTGAAAGCCTATAAACATCTCCTATGTTAGTGTGCAAGTAGTTTTGATGTATTCACCATTGATAATATTGGTTAAACTACCTTTATATTTATGCTCAATCAAAGAGTTTAGTATATTTAATATATTTCAGTTAAATATTTAAGTCAACTTATGTCAACTAGATATTAGCATTTTAATGAGGATCAAATATCCTTATAAATACCACCAACGCCTTATCAATTATATTAGTTTATGACATGACAAATAATGGAGGTGCTAATGGGATTCCACTCAACAATCCTCCTTCATCTCTATCATTTGTATGAATTAAATTTTCATATATTTTCCATAAGATTTTTTTTGAATGCATGGTTTACAAATTTTATTGAAAACTCTTATGATTTTCAATAAGTTATTATAATATTAATGAAAGGTTTGTTTTATTTCAGAAAATAAATTTTATTAAAAAATATTATTACTATAGAAAAAAAGATAAAAGTATTATACTTATTACCACAATTAAATTATTTTGATATGGTGTATGAGAGAAGTTTTAAAAAGACCACCAAACCTCTTACAAAAAGGAGCTATTATCCAAACATAATAGGAGACTCGAGATAAAACAAACACTAAAAAAAATCAAACTTATACTATTCATAGAGAGAAACTAGCCCAAGAATAAAAAAATCTATTCAAGTCTTGAACAAACCAACAACCCACAAGCCCATGCGGAGGTAGAGAACCCATGCTTGTAGGCCCACAAGAATAGAATATAACCAACAAAAAAATTCAAAACGAGAAACGAGGCCACTCAAAATTTGGAACCATTGGGGCCTATCCCATTCTCATCCTTGAACTCATTTAATCTCATCATCTTCCAACCCATGAGAGCCAAAACATTCTTAGTATAGGAAATCATCACCTACATGGAATAAATCAAAGAGTGTTGTAATTTTATCATCATTGCATTAAGATATTTTGGGTTTGAAGTTCCTATTTGGAAATCATAATATTGAATCTTTTTGACACTACCCACTTTTAAAATTAACTTTAGCCTCTTGAGTGACAGTAGGTAATCCTCGAAGTCTAAATCATTGACCATCATCAGAACCTTCCCATTATTTTCCATCTTCACGATCAAGTGTTTATATCTCCTCATTCCTTCCTTAGTACCTCCTAGATTTCCAAGATGGGATTCCGCCTCATCCCTTGGTTGCACCACCAAGGAAGTAGCTTCAACAACTTCCTGATTTGAAGTGTATGAGTTCTCCAAAATAGAAGAGGTTGAGTAATCAAAAACTAGATCTTGTACTCTATTCAAGGAATTAAGAATACTATCACCATCAAAGCCATACAATCTAACCACATGATCAAATATCATCTTCAATAATCCTTGGTGAAGTAGTTCAGAGACCACCCCTTTCTTAATCTCAAAAATTGACCTCGATAGATATTGAAATAAGAATGATGGAATATTTATCATTTTATTATAAAAATATGGTTTAAATAATGAAGTGATAGCTACACACAATCTCTTACTTCTCATTGAGGGTAAAATATTTCATAATTACTTGAAAAATAAGATCCTACAGGGATCTTAGGGAGTTATGTCTAAACCTATTCTAGGTTTTTGTCAACTCCATTTCATATCCCAAGAAAACCTGACCTATTTCACATGGGAATGCTTCTCTCGATTGTGCACTTGCCCATCTACTACCATCCTGATCATCTCAACAATTAAAGGGATATTGATTTCATAATCCACTGTGTTGACTCTGATAAACCCTTCACACCATGAGTATGTTAGATGTTTAGCCATATCCCTATGGTGGCCATTAAAGGTACTGGAGAATATTCATCCTTTAAAAATCTTACAAACCTCCATTTTATTAGTTCCTAACAGTGAGATCATGAGGGTGCCAATAAGAACCCACCCCTTATTCCCCCATTTTTTTAACTCTAATATATACATGCTTTATTTCACTCTTCTTCAGTTTTGCATGAGACTATGACGAATGCATGTTTCCTACATTTTATTGAAAAGTATTATGATTTATAATATTATATCACAACCTATTAAGATTTGTGCCATTCAATCAAGGAAAATATTATTTTCTTATTTTTTTCTTAAAGTGATGAAGTAAACAAAAGAGAATAAGTATTACTTATTTTCCTTTGGATTTTTTATAAATATTTTAGTTTAAAATAATTTGTTATAGACATTGTATTAAAATAAAGCACACCCACATAATATTGTAATAATAATATTGCAAAATGAAATAAAAATGTAAAAAATTATATTACAAAAATAAAAGCATGATATAGAATCATAACCCACTTTGAGAAGGAAACCTTCTTCAAAGTAAATATTCATTTCTATATGAAAATATGACATGACAATCTTCTTCCATGTTTGGTTATTTTAAGGTCTCTAGCTAACCCTAACCTTAACACTCAAGGGCTTCCATCCATGTGCAAGTTGGGTTTCAAGCTAGTAACTCTTAAATAACAATAATTACATATTTATATAATATCTCTTTAGAATAAATAATGGTTACATCATATGGGCTCATAAGCCTAGACAATCATTATACCATATGATTATGCAATTATTAATAATTTCAATATAGGGTCCTAACATGCCCTTCCTCTTCAAAAAATAATTGTCTTCAAAGCTTGAGATAAGGAGACTATTGCTAGATTTGTTGAAGAAATTAGCATGTGGAATCACCCTATTGTAAGCCCTACCACTAAACTAAGAATTCAGTGATGGTTTGGTTATGAAGGGTGCACATTATTTGATACGAAAAGTTTTTAGGCTCCAATATGACTACACCTTCATCATCCAACTTGGGAAGTATCAAATGGACTTGAAATTTATTTCCATGGTTTTTTTAGATAAAAATCGTGGAAGACTAGATGGATATTAGAATAAGGTGATAAAGAGAGCTTATAGGTCACTTGTGCAATTTATTACATAACTTGTAGGGTTCATAGAATTTACATCCAAGCTTCTAGTGAGTCTGGAGTTCCACTAATGTTTCCTCATATGGTTGTAGTCGAAGGAAGACCCTCTCCTTTATAATAAATTCTGATCTAAATTGTGTTCATATAGTTTCATCACATCCAAATCTTATCCATAGCCAAATTTCCTTCAATAATTGTAGTATTTAGTATGGTCTTGAAGTGTCAAATCCTCTACCTAGATATTGATTTTTGTAGAATATATGAAGAAGGTGATGGGGTGGGTACCCATAAATTTCCTCAAAATAAGTTATTCTCGTGGTTGTGTAGAATTATGTATTATACCACCACACTATTAGAAAATCCAATTGAACCACTGGATTAAATAATTGGAAGCAAACAAATGGAGGTTATTTTACAAGTATTTATTGACAATTTATTTTCTTTTTTTTCTAAGGATGCTATCTTGATCTTACTATTAGTCTAGTACATTTGAATTTAAATAGTTACTACCAAAAATGACAATGAAAGTAGGGTTGCAATTAGACACAACGAATTTTAGTATACCATGGAGATAAAAAATAGTGTCCATAAATATTTGTACAATGGAAGAGGTATGGTACGGGTGGTCCTAGGATAAAAATGATCATACATTAAGAGGTGACCCACCACCATAATAATTATAGCTTTCCCTTATAATTTTACAATCCTTCAATCAAATCCATGGAAATATCAGTTCATAGTTTTTATGGAATTAGTAAATGTTGTAGAGTGCATGTAGTATAAATCCTTTCTCATTTCATCCTTTTGTAGATTTCATACTTAGTCACAAAATGTTTCATGTCCTTTTACATTCCCACCCAATAGAATATACATTTAGCTCATTCATAGATTTTCAAAAAACTTGAATGGCATATCATAGATGAAGCATGCATCTCCTTCATTATATCCTCCTAAATGGTGAAATTTTAGGAACCAAAATGTGATCTTGATATCTCAAAAATTGCCTATCTCGTAATTATTCAGTATTTAAATAAAGGACCATTTAGATATCATCCCTCATAGTTTGCAAGGATGGTTCTTTGAATACCTATTATCAATGTTTGGTGATCCACTAGAAGAGTGGGGAAGATGTGTCACACAATTCTATTTGATCCTCAAATTGAAAAGAAAGGGAATCTACCATAATATTTCTCTTCCCCATTTTGTAGATAATTTTATAATCATACCCCAACAATTTTGAAATCCACTTTTTTTATGGTGGATACACACCATCCATTGTAGAAGACATTTCAAACTTTGATGATCCATTTTAATGGATATTTTTTTTCCAATGAGGTAAGTCTATTAGTGATTGATTGCATGGATAAAGAACATTGTTTGTTTTTCATGGATGGACTTCCCTAGATTTTTCCTATATAAGGACATACTAGTGAAAGCTAAGGGTCATCCTTCTTTCATTAATACTATACTAATTCCATACCCTAAATAATTTTTTCTCAATTATGAATGGTTTTAAAAAATTAGTAGTAGCTAACACCAAATTAAAATTCATGGCTTCATTGAGATCTTGAAAGTAATTTTCAGCTGGCATCATCCATATGAAAAAAATCATATTTAACATTGCAGTGAGTAGGGTTGTTATTTTATCATAATCTTGGTCAAGTCATTGATATTTTCTAGTGAGGCCCCAAAATCCTTTAAGAAATTTGAGAGTTTGAGTCGTACATCTATTATGCATAGTCAAAATTTTCTTTGAGATTATTTTAACCCTCTTATCAAATGATATGATTCAATATTTAGCATCTTGGATTACAAAGGAAAATTAGATAATTTGAAAAATAGTTTATGCTCTTCCAAGAGTTACAAAGTTAGATCTAGATGATGCAGATTTTATCCCCAAATGAAACTATAAACTACAATATTATCAAAGAATATGAAAGTAAACTTGTATAAGTAGGGGTGAAAAGCATTATTCATGAGACTCTAAACAGTTAAAGGTCCATTAGTTAGGACTAATGGCATGACCAATCATTTGTAATGACCTTAATGGCCCCTAAATGGTGTTTTCAATGTCTTCATATTTAAGTCATATTTAATGGTATCCAACTCAAAGGTCCAACTTGAAGATAAATTTTACCACATGTAACTCATGAATCGCCATAATAGAAAATTTACAATTGATATTAATTTTTTTGATTTTGTAAAAATATATACATATCCACTAGGACCCATCCATGTTTTATACCAATAAAATTTGTGAAGAGTAGGGATTAACACAAGGCTAAATTACCCCATTATTTGTATGGCTCATTCCATTTTTATTTTGATTAATTATTAGATTGTGTTTCTACTACAGTAACTAACTGTTTATTGTCTAATATCTATTCCAATAAATTCTTAGACTATAAATATTTCATCTCTTACTAATATTCACTCTATTCATAATTATTATTACACCTAATTATTATTTTTTAAATAAATGGTTAAAAATTTATTGATAAAAAGTATGGATTACAGAGTACAACTGAGCTTCCAACCAGGACTCAAATAAATAGCCAAACAGGCTAAAAACACTATACTAGAATGACACCCAAAAAAGACAACAAGAATAAACCACTTTATGTTTGTACATCCTTGTGGATAAACTCCCATAGGCATTGAGAGTCCCCAAATGGGAGACTCTCCAAATTATCGATACTCCAAGGATCTAGTAGCTCAGAAGCCCTTTTGGCTAGGTAATTGTAGACACCAAAACAGCACCAATCCGATTATGTGACTGCAAACACTGATCGCTTTGACAAACACAGCCCCTAGGGCAGCCCTCAGAGGTCAAACAGTGGTCCTAACCACTTTCATAGCAATTTTGTAAGGTCAAGAAGCAATTTGGCACATTTAGACACTTTGCTCAGTATTCGTCTCACCCAGGGACGAATACTAACTAGGATTCGTCTCACCCAGGGACGAATTCTGAAATCGTCCCTGGTCAGGACGAATTCCAGGTTTAACGGGCAAAAAGAAAAATGCCGCCAAGTGGCAGCCAAGGACAGTCAATTATTGCCTCCTGCCATGCATGCGCGTGTAGGTGGGTAGGTTGGCAGTTAGTGGACTGTCACAAGGGCAGTCATGGAAGCCCAAGTCAGGGAGGAGTCTCCTCCCTCTTGGGAAGGCATGGCCGCCACATGGCATCCCTGCATGCCCCTCCAAAGAGACCCCATGGGTCTATAAAATGGTGGACTTTCCCACCCAAAAGAGAGGAGATTGGAGGCGATTTCAAGCAACGAAGTGCTGCCCAATTGAACACCCATTTGCATCTTTTTTGATTCGCCTTCTCACATCCATTAATATCTTTCGCAAGGGAGGTTATTGGGTGGCTTTTGGAAGCGTGGATCTAACCCAAATCCAACATTTGACCACCTTAAACCACCAATTTGCCGACACCCCAATCCTAAGAGGTTTTGGGCCCATCCCTAGTGGATTGGCACCGAAATCAAGTGCCAACGGTGGGAGGCCCACTTGGGCATCCCGCATTTGTTTAAGTTTCATTCTAAAGTATTCTAGATCATTTGTTCATGTTGCATTTTATGTTATTCTATTTAGTTAACTCATAGCTTCAATTCCATAACATTTTGATTAGATTTCACCATGCCTTTTGTCGCTTTGTTGTCCCACTAACTTGCAGGTAGCGACATCGAATTCCCGAGGATAGAGGCCAAATTGGGAGAATCCGACCATCTGGGTCATCCCAAAATGGCCCCAATTACCTAACCCCTCTATTTGTAGGTGTTTTGGAGGTCCCGAGGTTCGACATTGGAGCAGTATCACTTCGGCTTTTCTAACACAGTCGAATTCGTCCCACCCGGGGACGAATAACAGTAGAATTCGTCCTGCCTAGGGACGAATTCCAGGTGAAAGTAGATTGGCCGACTGTTTCAATGGTAGTGGCCCTCTGGTAATGTCTTCTATCCTTTGTCAGATTTTCAGGTCATTTAGATTCATTTTATTCACTATTTTTGACAATCTTTTATATGCATCTTTTGTCAATTTCAAAGAACGAACTTTCCTTATTCATAATAGGTGCTACTAACGCCTTGTTTGTTTCTTTGATTGTAGGAGGAGCAGCAAGAAGTGAGGATTCATCAGCATAAGCGGTGGCAACACTCTGGCCCGCCCATTTCAAATGTGGGCATGCGGAAGAGGGATCATTGATCACGATTGTAACCAAATCCATTTAACGCTCCTAACCCCTAAAAAGGGAGGAGGCAATTTTGTAACCGAGGTTAAAGAGTTTAATAAAAGGGCTGTGACTTCTCTAAATTCTTGTAACTCATTTCAATCAATTTGCCTCTTTCGTTTAATGCACTTCATATTCTAGGACTTAAGCGTTATTTTGATTTGAATGCATCGAAGTAGTTTTCCTTTCTAAAGCTTTCGAAATCTCATGCTTTCAGTGGCGATCACGGTGGGACCCTGTCCCCTGGTTTTTAGATCAAATAACTGATCCATTTTTGTGTTTTGTGCTTGACAGGTACAAGTTTTTTTAAAGCAGACTGTTATTCGTCTCTGACTGTGATGAATACCTTACTGTAATTCGTCTGACCCTGAGACGAATTTAAATTCGTCTCTGGCAGGGACGAATTCTATTCTGTAATTCGTCTCACAGAGGGACGAATTCCTGCCTGTAAATTTTTAGAGCCGAAGATCAGAAACAGCAAGTCCGGGCAGAAAAGAGGTAAAGTTCCAAACTGTCTTTGTCATTTTTTGATTTTTTGCTTTCATTTTCTGTCAATTCTTGCGTGCTTAAAGAAAATAGTGGTTGATTGCATGTTTCATTTTTCTAAGTAAAATAAACCACACACACATCACGTGGCACGTTTTAAACCAAGGAGCTGGTCGTAAGACCCCAACCCTTGAGCAAGACCAACGGTGGGTTCATCACCACCTTGGCTTAGCTTTGCATCCATTTCCCCGATTGTCACTGTTGTTAGGCGTAAATCCTGACGAAAGCTGACCGAGTGTCGCTGGGGTGATTCCCATGCGCGCGAGGATAAGTCTTCTATGGTAGGTGTCATTAACAGGACAATCCCCCTTTCGTACCGCCTATGTTCCACGTACCATCTGCTCTCACGTACCTATAGTTTCCCTCTCGTAAGGGCGGGTATATAGAGAGGTTGGTATATCGGTCCGACAATGGTATATTGAAGGGGCGACCATTTATGGGAGTCATATGAGCCAACATTATGCATTTAAACGTTCTTCAAAACTTGCAAAAACAAAACAAAACATCAAAATGCACTAAACCAGTTTAGGACACACTATTAATCCTTAAAAGAGATAATCACCGTTTGTGTATGTGTGTGTTCATTTCTGCTTAGTGTAACAAAAAAAAAAATCATCATAAACAAAAGATAAAAATCTATGCATTTTGTCACTCGCTCCAAAAAGCTCCAAGGATTCCCGCAATCGCTTGGTCATCCCCAAAAGGCCCCAAAGGTGTCCATGAACCCTTTGGTCAACCCAAAAGCACCCCAAAGGTGCCCATAAGTGATGCAAGGAGCATCCAACAAAATATGGGAAATCTTATATTTTTCCCTAAATTTTAGTGCATCTTGTCAGGGCCATAACTTCTCAACCGTAGCTCCGATTGACTTGAAATTTTACAGGGAGTTAGTTGGGATAATTTTAAACCAGTTTTCGAGGCCAAATTCCATCATCTAGGGCCCCGAAATTAGGTTTTAAAATTGCTCACCTAATTTTTTACGCTTTTTGAGCTGTTCGAAGGTCAATATCTCCTAACGTATTTAGAGTTAGGACTTGAAACTTCATTTTTGTCTTATCTATTGTAAGAGGGATGTGCACGCCAATTTTGGGCCCCATCTAACTCATTTTCAATTTTAGGGTTTTTAGAGAGACATCATCATGGTGCTCACCCGCAGCCAAGCCCAATCACGGGCGGATGCTATGGGGAATATCCAAGGAGGCACAAGTCACCTCCGATATAGCCCCAAGGATTTGGTCATACCACCTTGGTGGCCTGACACACAAGGCAGACCCCTCCACACCTTAACGGATAAGGACTATAGGGGCACCCCTTCTAGGAGCACTTCGGTTCAGCATAGCACCCAACACACACCCTTCCATGAGGGGTACATCCATAGGAGAGCTCCCTTAGATGCTCGCTATGAGTGGTCACCGTGCGATGAAGCGCTAGGTCAACATAGGGTTCGACGGGAGGAACCACATGATTACACTATCCCTCCTTCACCCCCTCTAGTTGTCAGGACTACAAGGACAAATCCAGAGCACAAGGCTCCTCAGGCGGGGCGAGCCAACTCCGCCCGTCCCTTTTTCACTTATGAAAGAGAGCATGAGGAAAACCCTTACCTTCCTCAAGAGCAATATACATCGCGGGAGCAATACGCCTCCGCAAATGCTAGCTATCAGGATCACCTACTGAGGCCAGAGCCTCGGATAAATGCCACTACCTCCAACAGAGGGAGGCGGCCTATAGAGATCTTGGATCACTATGACCGAGATAGATATCTAGGAGAGGCATCTAGGCCTTCTAGACATGAGGCGGTAGGACCAACTATCTTAGAATCTGTCAAGCATTTCGCACACCGGATGCAACTCACGCAACTTGAGCTAGAATGACAACAGTTAGAGCAATGGTATCTTCTAAATAAAGAGCACCTTCTACGCTAGAAGGATGAGTTGTTCCAACACACTATGCAGGAGAGGACTCCAACCCCTCACACGCATAAGACAAAACATTATGAGAGGCACAACCCTCGGGTGCGAGACAAGTCTCCGCGACCTCATCAAGCATCGCCCCCGATGCCTCCTAGACATGAGCGGGAGGCCACTCCTATAACCAATGATGGGCGCCTTCCTCAGGAACCCACTCAGGTTTATGGGCCACCCTTAGAAATTCATCAAGAAGCCTCTAAGGAATCAGAGCAAGAAGAAGAGCGGGATGAAATGCCCTACCAAGGCATGGGGGGTGCTATCCGGCCACCCCTCCATAGGCCCCAAGTTCCTCAACAAGAACCAACCAAAGAGGAGGAGCTCAAATCTCCCGATACATGCAAAGCGCTAGAGCACTTAGAGTCGGTAGAGACCAAGATTTTGGAGCTCCCAAGGCCCAACTTACATGAGGCTCCTTTCGAAGAGGATCAACCTTTAACCGTAGGGCTACCTGATGATGCAGTCCTCCATGTCTCAGAATCTCCTAGATTCTGATGAGCTGTACTCACTGGTCGAAGGTGAGGATAAAACAGAGATAGCCCACAGCAATCACATGCGACAACATCGACATCCCATAAATATCGATGAAGCACTTCAACAGCTAAACATAATACTAGGGCATGAGTGGCGCGTTAACCCACCGCAGTGGGACCAAGCGTTACGTCCGCCACTTTGGGCACACAGAGATCAACTTTCGCCCAGAGACCCCATAGCAACATCAGTGCCGAGGGCGGACCCTGTCCTCCTATCTGTGCATAGGGCTGATCCATTCATGCCAATCCCTCCAGAGCCAGATCCAGAGCGCAAAGACCATCAAGCTGGGGGTACCTCTATCCCCCGAAGAGCAAGCCAAAAAGCTCCAAGGATTACCATAATCGCTTGGTCAACCCAAAAGCTCCAAGGATTATCACAATCGCTTGGTCAAAACCCAAAAGCTCCAAGGATTATCGCAATCACTTGGTCACCCCAAAAGCTCCAAGGATTATCGCAATCGCTTGGTCAACCCAAAAGCTCCAAGGATTATCGTAATCACTTGGTCACCCCAAAAGCTCCAAGGATTATCGCAATCACTTGGTCAATCCCAAAATGCTCCAAGGATTCTCACAATCACTTGGTCAATCCCAAAATGCTCCAAGGATTCTCATAATCGCTTGGTCAATCCCAAAAGCTCCAAGGATTATCGCAATCACTTGGTCAATCCCAAAAATGCTCCAAGGATCCCTAAAATCGCTTGGTCAATCCCAAAATGCTCCAAGGATTTCCACAATCGCTTGGTCAAAAATCAAGAAAATTCAAAAACAACAAAAATCATCAAAAACAACAAAAATTTGCATCTCATTTCTAGGCATACTCAAATTCATCAATAGAGAGCTCTTCTCGCACCTCATCTTCATATTCACAAAAATCAATCCATCAAAAATACAAAAATACATAGCTGCATTAAAGCATTGCATCCATACATTGCATATTTGTGGTCGTACGGGTCAAAGGCACCATAGGCTGTAATTGCTTTGCTAGTCCATCTTGTTCCACACTGTTCCATTTTACAAAAACAACAAAAACACCATGCATTGCTTTTTACCACACTAGAGTCAGTGGTCTTTTAATGTATCAAGAGTTTTCGTGATTCAGTCATCATTTTGCTCTTTAGCCATGTAATGTATCGAGTCAGACAGATTTTACGAAGGTAGAGTTACACTTGAAATACGCCTTGTTACGTAACATCCCAACACAAATTAAAACACATAAAAATTCCCAAGTTGTGTGAACGAAAGATGAAACCTACACAATAATCCAGGTCGCCATAAGCGAAACGGTTATCTTGCTCATCCCCCGTGCGAATGGTTCTAGAATGCTGAGAATTGACAAAAGGACAAGCTCTTTCCTATCCATTCACCTCCATATACAAGTGGTTTTCACCACTACCAAATCCCAATCATAGTTGGTTCCCAAAGTTGTAAGGATTTGTACTACACGTCCCTGCCAAGGATGGGTAGTCATCCCCAAGACCTAAAAGGATCAACACCATTCACAAACAAAATTCCAACAAATCATCATCCTAACACTTTCCATTCACCTTTGGTCTCCAAGTTGTAAGGATTCGTACTATCCGCCCCTAACCAGGATGGGTAGTCATCCCCAAGGCCTAAAAGATCAATGCCCTTACTCCATAATCTCCATCACCCCTTGGTTCCCAACGTCGTAAGGATTCGTACTACACGTCCCTACAAAGGATGCGTAGTCATCCCCAAGTCCACAAGGATCAAGGCCACTCACAAGCCCAAACTCACAATACTCAAAATACAAAATCAAATAATAGTGGTTATCACTACTATTCAAAATCCTTGCTCAAAAAGAATTAATAGAAAATAAACAGTGATTTTCATCACTATATAGACGAGCAACTTTCTAAATCATTCAGCCAACAAATATCCTGAACTTGAATCCCTGGAATTCTCAAGCATTCGGAAACCATCTAGGTGATCCTCATTACAGGTTTGGTTGATAGCCTATCTGGCAATGGTGGTATCCTACCCGCATGACGATATGTCTGTCACATTCGCTTTGCGTGTGTGCAGACCAATGTTTGCATAAGGATGAGCTAGCTTATGGTATCCTGGATAACACCGTAGATTAATCTAACTAAATACAACAAAGGAGTTAGTGGAGCTAATTAGGTGATCCTCAATACAGGTTCGGTTGAAAGCCCATTCGGCACCGGCGGTATCCTGACAAATACCACATAAATGAACTCAATTGCACACACGAGGGATGTGAAATAGCTTGGTCAAAAACAAGTCCGATTCATACCTTGTTCAAAAGTCTTGTAAGATAAAGTACAATCATGGCTAGTGAGTTAAAACCGTCTGAGTCTCAGAAAACCTTAGCTACATTTCTAAACCAACTACGCTACTTTTCATCCTTACAATACCATCAAAAAATACAAAAAAAGAAAAACCACATGTATACATACAAAGTCATGCATCACAACAATCGCCTAAAAGACAAAATAATAGAGTTCTAAACAGTCTATGGTGCCATAGCCAAACATCACAAATTCTATCCATCCATTTCATTTCTGCATATCACATATAAATCAAAAACATTTGCATTCATCACAACATATGCATCCATCAAAATAAATCAACATACAACAATCACATTTATCATACCATATGCATACATCAATATAAAGTAGCATGCATCCATCAACATCAATCATTATGCATAACATAAAATCATGACATATACACAAAGCAAGAAAATCAAAACAACAAAAACATCCCAAAAATGTAACACAAAAACATTAGCAATAAGCATTGCCGGACACAAGTGCTCTTGCACTTAACCTCTTGGCATATAAAAATCGATGTCGGGGCTCAAATTGTCATTCTCCTACTTCCCTAAGAAGGCTACCATAGCCGGACCGCTCCATGGGAAGACGGACTTTTGACAATTTCACCCCATTATGGCATCACCAAAAGGGTTAACACCCACCAAAAATAGGTCCAAATGTTGGAAAAATTGCACATGCTTAACGATAAACCATCTAAAGGCACCCTTGCACAAGTCATCTTGGGTCAAGCGACTCGTCGCTTTTCTCACGAAGGTCATTCCCTCATCGATTCGTCGCTTGAGGGGGTAGTCACACTTAGTCACCAATCAACAAGCACACACCCAATTAAGGAAAATGACATGCATTCAAAGAATCATTGACAAAGACAATTACGCTCCTGCTTGGGGTAGTAAACAAGCAATAACAATCAAATTGATCAAACACTTGGCATTCGTGAATCATGAACACAAGGTTCCCCTGTGGACAAAAGGTTGCGCCCTTTGCCTAATCATGACTGATCAATGTCCAAGCTCAAGTCACACCTCACCAAAATAGGTTAATACTTGAAATCAAATTCCTTAGCTCGTCGAAGCAAGGATTCAAGAATGCATGCCCTTTCCATGCTTGGGGCATCAAAAGTTGATTAGGTTACCAAGAAACCCTAATCATTAGTGCTTTGGCTATCTATTTTTGCTCGAGCGCTGTGCCATGCACAAGCGCATCCCAAAAAGGGGCATCTCGTAGACACCAAAACAACACCAATCCGATTATGTGACTGCAAACACTGATCGCTTTGACAAACACAGCCCCCAGGGCAGCCCTCAGAGGTCAAACAATGGTCCTAACCACTTTCATAGCAATTTTGTAAGGTCAAGAAGCAATTTGGCACATTTAGGCACTTTGCTCAGTATTCGTCTCACCCAGGGACGAATACTAACTGGGATTCGTCTCACCCAGGGACGAATTCTGAAATCGTCCCTGGTCAGGACGAATTCCAGGTTTAACGGGCAAAAAGAAAAATGCCGCCAAGTGGCAGCCAAGGACAGTCAATTATTGCCTCCTGCCATGCATGCGCGTGTAGGTGGGTAGGTTGGCAGTTAGTGGACTGTCACAAGGGCAGTCATGGAAGCCCAAGTCAGGGAGGAGTCTCCTCCCTCTTGGGAAGGCATGGCCGCCACATGGCATCCCTGCATGCCCCTCCAAAGAGACCCCATGGGTCTATAAAATGGTGGAATTTCCCACCCAAAAAGGAGAGATTGGAGGCGATTTCAAGCAACGAAGTGCTGCCCAATTGAACACCCATTTGCATCCTTTTTTGATTCACCTTCTCACATCCATTAATCTCTTTCGCAAGGGAGGTTATTGGGTGGCTTTTGGAAGCGTGGATCTAACCCAAATCCAACATTTGACCACCTTAAACCACCAATTTGCCGACACCCCAATCCTAAGAGGTTTTGGGCCCATCCCTAGTGGATTGGCGCCGAAATCAAGTGCCAACGGTGGGAGGCCCACTTGGGCACCCCGCATTTGTTTAAGTTTCATTCTAAAGTATTCTAGATCATTTGTTCATGTTGCATTTTATGTTATTCTGTTTAGTTAACTCATAGCTTCAATTCCATAACATTTTGATTAGATTTCACCATGCCTTTTGTCGCTTTGTTGTCCCACTAACTTGCAGGTAGCGACATCGAATTCCCAAGGATAGAGGCCAAATTGGGAGAATCCGACCATCTGGGTCGTCCCAAAATGGCCCCAATTACCTAACCCCTCTGTTTGCAGGTGTTTTGGAGGTCCCGAGGTTCGACATTGGAGCAGTATCACTTCGGCTTTCCTAACACAGTCGAATTCGTCCCACCCGGGGACGAATAACAGCAGAATTCGTCCTGCCCAGGGACGAATTCCAGGTGAAAGCAGATTGGCCGACTGTTTCAATGGCAGTGGCCCTCTGGTAATGTCTTCTGTCCTTTGTCAGGTTTTTAGGTCATTTAGATTCACTTTACTCACTGTACTTGATAATCTTTTGCATGCATCTTTTGTCAATTTCAAAGAACGAACTTTCCTTATTCATAATAGGTGCTACTAACGCCTTGTTTGTTTCTTTGATTGCAGGAGGAGCAGCAAGAAGTGAGGATTCATCAGCATAAGCGGCGGCAACACTCTGGCCCGCCCATTTCAAACGTGGGCATGCGGAAGAGGGATCATTGATCACGATTGTAACCAAATCCATTTAACGCTCCTAACCCCTAAAAAGGGAGGAGGCGATTTTGTAACCGAGGTTAAAGAGTTTAATAAAAGGGCTGTGACTTCTCTAAATTCTTGTAACTGATTTCAATCAATTTGCCTCTTTCGTTTAATGCACTTCATATTCTAGGACTTAAGCGTTATTTTGATTTGAATGCATCGAAGTAGTTTTCCTTTCTAAAGCTTTCGGAATCTCATGCTTTCAAGTAATCAAAAACCACATTCCATTCCCTTGGAATGTGCACAAAGGATATAAATTTGAAATATTCACTCATTCTAATAATATGAATTACTATAGATACCAAATGCCAATTAAATTCCTCCACCCTTTTACTGTTTAAAATATTAACCACAATTTGAGATTCAGACTCGTAGATAATCCTATGCCAACCAAGAGAAAACCCCCTCTGCAAGGCCTCAAGAATTGCAAGAGCTTCCATAAAATTATTCGAGTGAACACATTTATAAATGGAAAAGAAAAAACTGACACCACTAGTAGAATCTCTTCCAACATTGCCAATGCCAGCATGTCCAAGATTACCCCTAGACAATCCATCAGTATTAATTTTTAAAACTCCTCTAGGGGTGGCCTCCACCTACCATCTCTCCTAACCTTCTTGCTGAGTTGAGGAACCATAATAGGGATAGAATATTTCACACCATCCCCAAAGAGACCAAGGTCTTATTGTACCTTCTCCTTCCTAGAATCCAAAAGAGGTTCCACATCACATTTGCTATGGATGTTTTCTTGAACCACATACAAGATCCTTTGCCAGATATGTTGAAAAACCAAACAATTACCTTGAAATATGTGTTGGTTCTATTCAAGAAAAATTTTCCAGATGATGCAAGAAGTGCCCAAATTCCAAGCCACACGAAGGAAGGGGGCCTTGGCTGGAGGTCTGCCCAGACTACTCCAAAACTTCACTAGGGATAGCACATGAAAACATGGATGGTTCCAGGCACTCCACCAACAGTGCCAAATGTCTCTGGCCAAGGAGCATTAGAAAAATAAATGAGAACATTCATCCTCATTCTTACTACAAAGGACACAAAATGAGGGACACTAAAATCCCATCTTCCTCACATTATCCCAAGTGAGGAATTTATTACGAGATACCAACTAGAGAAATAAGTTACATTTTGTCCAAGAAAATTTTTTCCACACCTTTTTCCACCAAGTGACAGGAAGAATCCGATACTTTTGCTTATCAAGAACCTAATAACCATAGGCTACCGAGTAGGTTCCCTTAGGATCAGGGTTCCAAGCCAGAATATCTTTACCCCATAATGAAGAACAAGGCTTCCCCATTAGAATAAGATAAAGTACCTCTCTATCCTTGGCTAGTCCTCCCTGGGGCCATTCTTACAGATCTTTCCACCTTTACATCTCCATATTTCTAAAAGATTGGATTTTTTAAAGTCCTCCACATGAGATCATCCAGCTTCCAAGAAAAAAATGCTTAAGGAATGTAACCTAGGATATTGATTCAAGATAGGAGGGTGGACATCCCAAGAATCCTCCCAAAAAAGAGCATTTGATCCCTAATTGTAAATCCAGAACAAACCTTGCTTGATTAAATTAGCTCCTCTTTTCAGAGTGTCCCAGATAACTGAACATTTCCCAACCAAACTGATTCTAGGGATTTCAGCCTCAGAAATACCTCTCAAGTGTTTACAAGATAATATTTTAGCCCAAATCTGATCTTGAGAGGTATACCATCTCCAATAAAGTTTTGCAACCAAAGCCTGCCCAAAAATATTTGTTTGTCGCAACCAAAGGCCTCCCTCTTGCACTGGCCTACATATATAAATCCACCTAACCAAAATCTCTTTATATTGATCAAGTTTTCTAGGCCATAAAAACTATCTTGAAAAAGCATCCATGTCCTTGATGAAGTGAGAGGGAGCTATTTGTACAAAACATCTATAAATGGGTAAATCTTGAAAAACATATTTTAAAAGCAAAACTCTACCTACAGTGGATAGTGTAGACACCAAAATAGCACCAATCCGATTATGTGACTACAAACACTGATCACATTGACATACACAGCCCCAAGGGCAGCCCTTAGAGGTTAAACAATGGTCCTAACCACTCTCACAGTAGTTTTGGAAGGTCAAAGTTCAATTTGGCACCTTCAGGCACTTTGCTCAATATTCGTTCCACCCTAGAACAAATTCAAATTGGGATTCGCCCAACCCAGGGACGAATTTTAGATTCGCTCCAAGGTAGGGCGAATTACAGGTTTGACGGGAAAAAAGTCAAATCTTGACAAATGGCAGCTCAGATCTGCCACTTAACGCTTCCTTCATCGCATGGGAGTATGGGTGAGCATTTTCGAGTGTTAGAGGCAATTACAAGGGTAGTCATGAAGTCCCTATTTAGGGAGGAATCTCCTCCCCCCTGGGAAGGCATGATTGCCAAGTGGCGGCTCTGCATGCCCATTTCAAGAGACCTCTAGGTCTATAAATTGGTGAGTTCCCTCACCCCAGAAAATAGAGAGAAGGAGCATTTTGGAGCAACAAAGTGCTATCATTTTATTGTCATACCTCACACCTTTTGGATTTGTGCCTTTCACGTCCTTGATCTCCTTTAGAGGGGAGGTCATTGGGTGACGATTGGGAGGACAAATCTTGAGCCCAAAACCCGACATTTGGCCACAATATCCCACCAAATTTTCTAAAAATACCCCACAATAGGTTTTGGACCCATCCCAAGTGGATTGGTGCAAAAATCAGGCCTCAAATGATGGGCGGCCTGCCCCATGGGTGTCCCCTCCCACACTACTATAGTCCTAATCGCTCCCCTTTGGAGCTATGGGAATTCTGTGGTCGATTTTATTTCTTTAATTTTTGCATTCAATTCTATGATTCTTAGATAGGTTGTCATTTGAATTGTGTCTCGTTTTGAACAATTTTAATCATGTTTTTGTCCTTGTTTGCTTCTACTAATCTGTAGGTAGCATCATAAAATTCCCATTGATGGAGGTCAAATTGGAAAAATATGACCATCTGGGTCTTCCCAAAATACCCCCAATTAGCTAACCCCAAGTTTGCAAGTCTTTTGGAGCTTCCTAGGTAGGACATTTGGATAGTACCTTTTTGGTATTCTTTTGTAGGTGAATTCGTCCCGCCCCAGAGCGAAATCAAATTGACGAGGTTTTTGCAAGGCCCTCCAGGTGGTGTCTTGATGCCCCTGTCAAATTTTTAAATCTTTTGTATTCATTTTATTCATAGTTTAATTCATTTTCTTATTCACTTATCGTAGGCTTGGGGATTGCATGCTTTGTTTTACCCGTAGGTGCTACTGACTGTTTCTTGTTCCTTTGAATGTAGGTTCTGGACATTGAAGGAGAAAAAAGGAGTCACGAATCATCAACACAAGTGGAGGCAACATTTGGTCTGCCCATTTTACATGTGGGCATGCGGAAGAAGGAAGGGCATCCATGGATGTAACAAGAACGCGTACTTAAATGCTCCTAGCCCTTGGAAATGGAGGATGTGCATTGTAACCGAGTTGTGAAACATATCAATAAAAAGGGATGTCTTCTTTATTTGCATTTTTTTTGTTTTGATTTGCTCATGCTTTTCCCTCTTTTCAAGCACTTTCAATTCCTAGGATTTTGCGTCGAGTTTGGTTCGGTTCGCATCGCATCTTCGCTTTCATTTTTGATTTTGTATCCTCATGATTTTAGTGGTGATCACGATGGGAAATTGTCCTATATTTTTAATATCAGAGATCTAATCAAAACTTGGTCATTTTTTCTTGCAGGTATCGAGTTTTCATATGCTGACTGATGTTCGTTCCATTAGGGGGCGGATACATAGTTGTAATTCGTATTACTCAAGTACAAATGGGAATTAACCCCACCTTGTGATGAATATAGTTCTATAATTCATTCCCCCCAGTATGAATTCCAGTCTATGAAGTTTCTAGGAAAAAACTCAGAACCGAAGGATTTGGGCAAAGAAGAGGTAAGAGTCCTAAACTTTTCCTGTCATTTTCTATTATTATTTTTTTGTTTTTCTGGTTTCTTTTTGCATGCTTAGGAAATGTTTGCTACATGTTTATTTTATTTCATGCAAAATAAAAAGAACCCCACAAACCACATGGCTAATTAAACACCAAGGAGTTAGTCGTAAAACCCCAGCCCTTGATCAAGACCAACAATGGATTTCATCACCACCTTGGCTTGAATTTTGCATTCATAAACCTCGATTACTACTGTTACTATACATAAATCCTAATGAAAGCTGACCGAGTGTAGCTAGGGTGATTCCCAGCACATGAGGATAAGTCTTCTATGGTAGGTGTCATAAATAGGGTGATTCCCCTTCTGTACCGCCTATGTTCCATGTACCATCTGCTCTCACGTACCTATAGTTTCCCTCATGTAAGGGCGAGTATATAGAGAGGTTGGTATATCGTCCTGGCAATGGTATATCGAAGGTGCGACCAATTTTGGGAGTCATAAGAGCCCTCATTTTGCATTTAAATGTTATTTACAAAAACCTTCAAAAAAAAACAAAAACAAAAACCAAAACACACTAAACTAGGTTTAGGACACACTCAATCTTTGAATGAGATAATCACTGCTTTGTGTATGTGTGTGCTCTTTTCTGTTTAGTGTAGCATAAAAATCATAAAAAGAGATAAAAAAAAAATCTACTTAGCTTGTAGAAAAGCAACACCATGGTGTACACTCGTAGCCAAGCCCAATCAAGGGCAAAATTTGTAGAAAGTGTATAAGGGGTGTTGAGCAAGGTGCAACAACAATATTGTCATTATTGTCAACACAGTCAGACAGATCGGTTGATGCAGTAGATAGGAGTTAATAGGATCTTCAGAGTATGTACAGTGATTTTCCAAAATATTGAAGTGGCCCATATGCAAAAAATCAAAAGAAAATCACAAGGAAGAAAACTGTTGTGATATCGCGACATGTTCGGAGAGAAAGAGCAAGAAAACAAAACTGTCATGATATCGTGACATGTTCGGAGAGAAAGAGCAAGAAAGCAAAACTGTCGCGATATCGCGACATGTTCAGAGAGAAAGAGCAAGAAAGCAAAACTGTCATGATTTCATGACATGTTCGAAGAAAAAGAGCAAGAAAGCAAAATTGTCACGATTTCGCGACATGTTCGGAGAGAAAGAGCAAGAAAGCAAAACTATTACGATTTCATGACATGTTTGAAGAGAAAGAGCAAGAAAGCAAAACTGTCACGATTTCGTGACATGTTCGGAGAGAAAGCGCAAGCAGGAAAAACTGTCGCAATTTCGTGACATGTTGGAAGAGAAAAAGGCAAGTAGAAAAAGTGTCACGATTTTACGACATATTGCAAGAGAGATAGTACGGAAGAAAAAGTGTCGTGATTTCATGACATGTTGGAAAAGAAATAGGCAAGTAGAAAAAGTGTCACGATTTCACGACATATTGCAAGAGATATTGTACGGAAGAAAAAGTGTCATGATTTCGCCACATGTCACAGTTTCATGACTTGAAAAGAGAAGGAAGGCAGAGAAAAAAAAGGGTCACGATTTCTCGACATGTCCCATTTTTGTGACTTGAAAAGAGCAGGAAGGCAAAGAAGGAAAATTGTCACGATTTTGCTACATGTCACATTTTCGCGACTTGAAGAGCGAAGGAAGGCAAAGAAGGAAAAGTGTCATGATTTCATGACATGTCGCATTTTCACAACTTGAAGATAGTAGGAAGGCAGAGAAGGAAAAGTGTTGTGATTTCATGACATGTCACATTTTCGCGACTCGAAAAAGACAGGAAGGAAGAGAATGAAAAAGTGTCGCGATATCACATGTCACATTTTTGCGACCCGAAGGAAAGAGAAAGTGCAAAGGAGAAAAAGTGTCGCGATATTGTGACATGTCGTGTTTTCATGAATCGAAGGCAAGAGAAAGAGCAAAGGAGAAAAAGTGTCTCGATATCGTGACATGTCGCATTTTTGTGACTCTAGGAGGAGAGAGAAAGTAAGAAGGCAGAAGTGTCGCGATATCGCGACAAAAGTAAAAAGGAAGAGTATGCAGCCGAAAGTGTTGTGATATCGTGACATGTGTTTTTATGAGCTAAGAATAGAACCCAGTCGAAATAAGATATGTGACCGTTAACTGAAGTTATACAGCAGTTACAGGGGATGTTACAAAAGAAAATCATGTAGCTAATTTAAGAAAAGTCAAAGAAGGAGAAATCTAACAGTCATATAAATGGAATCAAAAAATGCATGCATGCACAAAAAATAATACGAACAGTCATAACCGAGAAGACAAATAGTCATGGTAGGGGTATATGTTTCAATTCGTAACATGTAACGTGTTTGACGAAAAGCCTACCCTATATATATACAAAAGCAATTACAGTTAGAAGGTGTTACAACTGACAAGTGGCACATGAGAAATAAAAGGAGTTACAACTGGAGTTACAAAGAGACAATATGGTTATAAAAGGAGGTATGTGCAAAGAATTATAGGCTACTAAAACAGAGTGAAAGTGCTCGGGATTAAAGCGAGGAAAATTTAATCTTGCGAAGAGAGCAAGAGGAGAGCGAGAAGGGTGTGTGTTGTATGAAGAGTGGGCAATGTTGAGAAAGCAATAGACCAGTTAGGGTCTTGTAAAAGTGAAGGCATCTTTATTTCAATCTTCTAGTTTCAAAATAGAAGTCCAAGTTGGTGCTTGGCATCATGGGTTGGTGCTTCTTTCTGTTGGTGCAAATAAATTAAGGGTTGGTGCTCCTTCCAATTGGTGCTGGTAAATCAGGGGTTGGTGCTCTTTCCAGTTGGTGGTGGTAAATCAGGGGTTGGTGCTCCTTTTTATTGTTGTAGATAAATCAAGGTTTGGTGCTCCTTCCAATGGGTGCTGGTAAATTGATTATAAAATTGGTATTTTTCAAAGGCTGGATTTGGATGGGAGTCCAAACAATCAATTTTGAGGAGTAGCCAAAACTAGTGAACCTCGGTACATATTATGTTGTGTGATGCTCTTTTGGTATATTTGCTTTATTGAGTTTTAAGCTTTCATTGTTTAGGCATTAAGAATTGAAGAGTTAAGTTTTTGAGAGCTACACTAATTCACCCCTCCCTCTCAGTGTCATTGTGAGACTAACAATTGGTATCAGAGCCAAGTTCCTGATCAAGCTTAATCGGTTAAGATGATCTTGGAAGTGAGACAATGGCAGGTGGTGAAGGATTCTCATCAAACAAAGCACCAGTGTTGGATGGAACTAATTACACATTTTGGAGACTCAGGATGCAGACATATCTTTGTGCTTTGGGATACGACATTTGGGATTTAGTAGATAGTGGATACACAATACCCACCACTTCTCCAATCGATGTTGCTGGTAAGAAATTGTTTGAGAATAACTCAAAAGCAAAGAATGCTATCATGTGTGGATTAATGGACAGTGAACTAGTAAAAATTAAGGGTTGTAAAATGACAAGAAATATGGGACAAACTGAGGAGCATTCATGAAGGAGATGATAAGATCAAGGAGGCCAAGTTACAAACGCATCGAGCTCAGTTGGAAGCATTAAAGATGAATGATGATGAGAACATAGAGGCATACATGCTGAGAGTTAATAGAATCATTAATGCGATTAGGGGACTCAGTGAGAAAATGGAAGATGCTATCATCATGAAAAAGGTACTAAGATCTCTTCCCAAAATATTTGATTCTAAAGTTTTAGCAATAGAAGAATCTAAAGATCTAAATAATTTTAGTATAGATGAGATGCATGGTTCTTTGACTGCATATGAGATGAGAATAGAAAAACCAAACCCATAGAAAGAGAAGCTGATTTTAAAGCACATAAAAATATAAAAGAAAAATAAGAATCTGAGGAAGAAGAGACATCAGATGAAACATAAGAAAACTTTATTCGAAAACTAATAAAGGGAAAAGAAAAATACAGAGGAAAGCTACCTTTTAAGTGTTTCAACTGTGGAGGCATTGGGTATGTTGCAGCTAAATGTCCACTTAATGAGAAGGACAAAAGTGATGAAGGATCGCACCAAGAAAGAAGTGATTGGAAGAAAAAACCAAATTTTAGAAACAACAACTTCAGGAAGAAAAGTTTCATCTCCAAGAATGTCAGTTCATCAAAAGATAGCTTCGTTGAGGATTTTGAAGAAGAAACAGATGAAGCTCTTTTCATGGCATTCGAAGAAGAAAAAATAGAGGAAAAATAGGAATGTAATAAAAAATTTGAGGTTGAGGCTGAAGTATATCTAAAAGGTGAGTTGATCGTTGCACTTGAAGAGTTGGGTATAGAAAGGAAAAAGAACAAAAGACTATCCAAGAATTTGGAAGAATATGGGGATAATATTGAAGATCTCTTCTTGAAAATTCATAAAGCCAAGAAAATAGAAGAAGCTTTGAAGTCACACCTGGATGATAAAAGCGATGTTTGCGGCAAACAAGAAGAGGAGATTGTTTTATTGAGGAAACAACTAGAAGAGGCCAATACAAATCTCAATTTTGAGAAGAGCACAAAGTTGCTAGATAAAATGATAAGGCAACAAAGAAGCCCCACGTCTAAGCTTGGTCTTGGATATGAAGCTGAACAACATTCATCTTATAAATCTGCAGAGAAGAAGAAGTCCACTGTTGAAGGATCAAAGCAAGAAAAGTTTGAAGCTGAAACTTCAAAAGGAAGAAAATCTCAAAGGATATCTACAGGAAAGCAACCACAACAAAAGAGGTTCTATCACTCTCACTTTATTCATAATAATGCTTGTAATGGCTATTGTTTTAGATGCAACCTTTATGGTCACAAGGCAATGTATTGTGGATTGAATAATAGATCAAAGAGTTATGCTGGTAGAAATACATCTTTTGAACACCATGTGCAATGTTTTAAATGTAATGGTCATGGGCACATAGTAAGGTTTTGTCCAAGAACTTTTGTATCTAATCTATGGCAAGACAGTAGATTTCATCAGATGCAAAGAATGCAACAAAAACAGGGAAGAAATCTTGTGCATCAAATAAAGGAAAACAATCATCCATTAAGGATGTACAAGAGAAAACCACCCAAGAGAAATGTTCAAGTTTATGAAAAGGTTCAAAATAGGGATGTAGTTGAAAACCTTCAGCCTAATTTCAAGAAAGATTGGAGAAAGAAAGAAGAGAGGAAATCGTGTCTCCTTGGACTGAAGGAGATTACTCCGCTATTGCACTAAGCAACTCTAGGTAGCACATCCTCAGGGGGAACAATCTTGAAGTTTCATTTTAATTCTCCTATGTATTTGTTTGATTACTTGAGGATTAAAGGCAAGTAGTCAGGGAAGTTGTCGTATAGTTGTCGAAGTATTTTTTTAGTTCATGTAGTTTGTGGAAGTGTCGTGAAGGGTGGTGATTAAATTGAGAGTTGTAATTATTGGTAGTATTGCTATATGTCATTATTGTACTGGTGATGGTTCTTACTACCACTGTCCAAAGCTAAGTATTATAACAATTCAGATAATTTGGTTAGTGAAAGAATGTTGCCCTAACCGCATATATGTGTTTTGATAAAAGTAGTGTATATTTGAACTACACATTGTCGTGAAGATTGTTAGATATTTTATAATGTTGTGGTGAAAAATATTGAATTCTGATCATTGATTCATGTTTATATCATCAAGATGAGAAACTTTGCTTTATGAATCATACCTATCCGAGGTCCAGAAGTATGATTTTTAGTAAGGTGCACTATAGTTGGCCATGAAGCATTTAACAAAATATTGTCTACTGATTCGAATAGTTGAAAGTAAGGTGTGAGCAACAGTAACTGTAGAAAACATAGAGCAAGTTGAATATGTAAGAAGGGATTTGGTTGGTGTTGTGGTACTGTGCTTGATGCTTGCACAGAGTTGGCAGTAAAATTGCAGTGTTGGTACAGTGTTGGACAAAAGTTGGTACAAGTGTGAGTCACTTGTCAATTTTTTTCACAGATGTGAAATCAACGTTTTGAATGGGAAGCTTGAAGAAGAGGTTTGTATTGAGCAGCCAGATGGTTTCCAGCTTGGTGATGATTGGTTGAGTTGATTTTTTTGAGCCTAGTCAATTTATGTGTGAAGTGATTTTTAAAGTTCTATGAAATAAATTATTCCATCATTCTATGTTGAGTTGATATTGAGGTTAGAAGATATTAAGTCTCTAACACTTCTCTTTATTCTTCTATGAAGTGAATTTGATTTGATATTGTCATTCATTGTTGAGTTCATTTTTAGTACTACTTGAGCATGATTGATTGAGCCTTTGAAGAAGGCCTTTGGGAAATATTTGAGGACACTGTTGGGACAGACTTCTAGAGTAGATTTCGGACAGGTTCTATGTGAGCTTGTTAAGAAGGTTCTGCATGAGCCTATTGATAGAGTTCAAATAGATAGAGTCTTCTATAATATAACAATTGGAGAGAGGTCCACCAGTTAGTAACAAATATCTTCACAATAAATTGGGAGTGGTCATGCTTCCCAAGAACTGACTAGCTATTAGGACCACATTCTCAGGGGGAGCATTTATATATTTGATTATCTTTTTGCTCATGTTTGTAATTTTTGCTAACTATAATAATTTGTGCCTAAGAATGTTGTGTATGGACTCATGGGGAATCTGCAACAACCCTTTGGTATTATTGTCAAAGGGTAGAAGAATTATAGGAAATTGCACGTGTGTTGGAAACAATTCCAAAGGGGGAGATTGATGAGAAAGGTGCAACAACAGTATTGTCATTGTTGTCAACACAGTCAGATAGATCGGTTGATGCAGTGGACAGGAGTTAAGAGGATCTTCAGAGTATGTATAGTGATTTTCCAAAAGATCAAAGTGGCCCATATGCGAAAAATCAAAAGAAAATCACAAGGAAGAAAACTGTCATGATATCGTGACATGTTGAGCAAGAAAGGAAAATTGTCGCAATATCATGACATGTTCGGAGAGAAAGAGCAAGAAATAAAAACTGTCGTGATATCATGACATGTTCGGAGAGAAAGAGCAAGAAAGAAAAACTGTGATGATTTCATGACATGTTCGAAGAAAAAGAGCAAGAAAGCAAAACTGTCGTGATTTTGCGACATGTTCAGAGAGAAAGAGCAAGAAAGAAAAACTATCACAATTTCATGAAATTTTCAAAAAGAAAGAGCAAGAAAGTAAAACTGTCACAATTTCGTGATAGGTTCGGAGAGAAAGCGCAAGCAAGAAAAACTTTCACGATTTCATGACATGTTGGAAGAGAAAAAGGCATGTAGAAAAAGTGTCATGATTTCGTGACATATTGTAAGAGAGATAGTATGGAAGAAAAAGTGTCATGATTTCGCGACATGTTGGAAAAGAAAAATGCATGTAGAAAAAGTGTCGTGATTTCGTGACATATTGCAAGAGAGATTATACGGAAGAAAAAGTGTCACGATTTTGTGACATGTCGTAGTTTTGCGACTTGAAAAGAGAAGGAAGGCAGAGAAAGAAAAGTGTCACGATTTCACGACATGTCGTATTTTCACGACTTGAAAAGCGTAGGAAGGCAAAGAAGGAAAAGTGTCGCGATTTCACGACATGTCGCATTTTCGCGACTTGAAGAGAGAAGGAAGGCAAAGAAGGAAAAGTGTCACGATTTTGTGACATGTCGCATTTTCATGACTTGAAGAGAGCAGGAAGGCAGAGAAGGAAAAGTGTCACGATTTCGTGACATGTTGCATTTTTGCGACTCGGAAAGGGTAGGAAGGAAGAGAATGAAAAAGTGTCACGATATCGCGACATGTCACGTTTTCACGACCCGAAGGAAAGAGAAAGTGAAAAGGAGAAAAAGTGTCACGATATTGCGACATGTCACATTTTCGCGACTCGAAGGAAAGAGAAATAGCAAAGGAGAAAAAGTGTCGCGATATCGCGACATGTCACATTTTCGCGACTCTAGGAGGAGAGAGAAAGTAAGAATGCAGAAGTGTGGTGATATCGTGACAAAAGTAAAAAGGAAGAGTATGGAGGTGAAAGTGTCATGATATCACGACATGTTGTGTTTTCATGGGTACAAGCAAATAGAAGAAGCAAGGAGGTGAAAGTGTCGTGATATCATGACATGTTGTGTTTTCACGGGTACAAGTAAATAGAAGAAGCAAGGAGGTGAAAGTGTCGCGATATCGCGACATGTGTTTTCGCGGGTGCAAGCAAACAAAAGAAGCAAGGAGGCGAAAGTGTCGCGATATCGTGACATGTGTTTTCATGAGCTAAGAAGAGAACCCAGTAGAAATAAGATATGTGATCATTAACTAAAGTTATACAACAGTTACAGGGGACGTTACAAAAGAAAATCATGTAGCTAATTTAAGAACAGTCAAAGAAGGAGAAATCGAACAGTCATATAAATAGAATAAAAAAATGCACGCATGCACAGAAAAGAATACAAACAGTCATGACCGAGAAGATGAACATTCATGGTAGGGTTATATGTGTCAATTTGTAACATGTAACGTGTTTTACGAAAAACCTACCCTATATATATACAAAAGTAGTTACAGTTAGAAGGCGTTACAACTGACAAGTGGTGCATGAGAAATAAAGAAGGAGTTACAACTGGAGTTACAAAGAGACAATATGGTTATAAAAGGAGGTCTGCACGAAGAATTATAGGCTACTAAAATAGAGTGAAAGTGCTCAGGATTAAAGCAAGGTGGATTTAATCTTGCAAAGAGAGCAAGAGGAGAGCGAGCAGGGTGTGTGTTGTATGAAGAGTAGGCAATGTTGAGAAAGCAATAGACCAGTCAGGGTCTTGTAAAAGTGAAGGTATATTTATGTCAATATTCTAGTTTTAGAACAAAGTGGATGCGTTCCTCGAACGCTTTGCCTTTAACACCAAGAATAAGGTGTCACTAAGTGACCTAGCCAGCCTTAGGTAGTATGAGGAAGAAACCATGGTAGCCTATGGTAATCGATGGAGGAATATACTTTCTAAGCTACCCTACCTCCCTCCTATGTTCGACCTTACACAAATGTTCTCACGAAGCTATTTGAGATCGATCTCTGTGCTATTGCAGCTGCAGCAATATGCCACCTTAGAGGAAGCTCTGGCACAAGCCAAAATCATCGAAGAGATCAAGATATAGGATGGCAATATTGCCAAACCTAAGAAGAAATAATGGAACAAGAACACAAAAATAGGGACTATGCAACAAAAACTCGTTGCGGTCAATAAAGTTGCTATAAATGTCCCTAATCCTGCACAAAAAATATAGCCTCAAAAGGCTAACTATCAGGCAGTGCTTCCTAATAATTATGAAAGAGAAAACCAGAAGTAGGAGCAAAATTAGTAGCATCACCCTAGGTGACAGTACACACCTTATACAGAGTCTAGAGACTCTCTATTTGATCGCTTGTCAACGACAAATTTGATCAACCTTCCAGAGATCCAAACCATAGATCCCAATGTGCTGAAGCCTAATGGATACCGGGAGGACTTGTATTGTAGGTTCCACAGGCGGAGAGGACATGACATGAACTCATGTTGGAAGTTCAAAGGTTTGATACAAGAATTGATTGATAATAAGACATTGGCAGTGGACAACCCTGTAGCGCCAAAAGAGATGAGAGTTTTCAAAGATCCCTTACCTGCCCATGAGGCACAGGAAAACCCCTTCAAGTCAATGAGGTGCAACATAATTGCCCCATGCAAGGGTATGTAGGAATGATAAGCATAGTGAATAGGAATAAGAGATACCCAAGAGTTGGCCCTGAGGTAGCCACTAGAGAGGTTCCATCGACGTCACAACCTCAACAACACCCTATGCAACTACCTCTGCCTAGACCTATACCCATGATTCGGAACAAACTCACATAGATCTTGAGGACCACGTTGGCTAGGCTCTCCATATATGATCTTATACAACAATCAACACCCCATTGGGAGGCTCTAATGGAGATATTGAAAGTCATCGAGTTGCAGCCCCATGATGTGAATTCCTTCAACAACTTCACGGTACATGTCAAACGATGCATGGATCCAGTCATCACATTTCGAGAGGATGAAGTTAAATCAGTATCTGATGACATGGTAGATCCACCCCTGCACGTTATCACACGGGTCAACGAGATCCCATATAAGAGGGTGTTGGTAGACAATGGCTCATACAGTAACATCATTACCACAACAGCATTGAAACATCTAAAGTTGCCAACCTCTCACATCATGGCTTCCACCTATACACTGCGAGCATTCAATGATGCGATATGCTCAATAGTTGGCACAATTGTCCTACCCATTCAAGTAGGACAAAAGATGATACCTACATTGTACCATATTTTGGAAGGCGAGATGGCTTATAACATCTTGCTAGGGCATCCATGGATCAAGGACATGAAGTGTGTCCCTTCGATAGCTCATCAGTGTTTGAAGTATACATTTGAAGGTGAAATACATGTAGTCCCAATGGATTTGGAACCCTTCAAATATTACAATACGGTGTAGTTGATGCTGCAATCGACCCTTCCATCGATGCACTTGGATTTTCAGTTAAATCCATCTAGACAGGGTCCAATTCTATAAGCATCCCTGGTGATAAATCCATCAAAACCCTAGCCAGGTACATCTTCATCGTCTGGTCCTTCACCAACAATGCCACCTATTATGGTTAAATAGAAAGAAAAATGGAAGCAAACCCTAGAAGAGGCTCAACCCCTAGAAGATGCACTGCCAACAGTATCAACCATATCTATTGAAGATATGCCTAGCAAGATGGAATTTGAGGCTCCTAGTTCACCCAACATGGAGTGGACTCAGGAAGAGCTTCCATTCCCTCCCCCTCAATCACCAACAATCACTATTGAAATGGCTAGTACAGGCCTGGGGGAGTATCTAGTGCAAAATTTTGTAGTAACGACCACACTAGAGTCCATGCAAGACATGGGGAGACCTCGCCTCCCCATCGGTACAATTGTTCCTTTAGGCTACCTATCAAACTAGACAAATTTTGTGTATGGGGGCCTTGATCATGGTACTGAGCCATGCATGCAAGAGGACAAAGATGAAGAGCCCTTTGCAGAAGATGTCAACTATATGTCTAACCCGGACTTTGCTCTGAGATATCTTGGCCAATGCAATTGGCATGGATATGGGCTAGGTAGGTATGAGCAAGGAGTGTGTGTCCTTTGCTAGCCAAGATACCAAATGCCTTATGACAAGTCGGGTGTGGGGTTCAACCACCCCCTACCCTTGGACATCTTGGTGGAGAACATGCAAGGCCTAGGGATAGGCAACAAGGGTGGATTGGCATCAGATCCCTATGCCAACCTTAACACAACATACACATTGGGAGATTACCTCCCATGGTCAACGACCACCCTTGTCAAACTCAATAATCCTCCCCCTTTTCTAGAGAGAGACGAAAGTTTGGGGACTCACTTTCAAGAAGGGTATAAACAATGTCAAGAGGGATCGTCGAAAGATGAATCAGAATATGAACCAGCATCATATGACCCCTTCGAATCAGATAGTGCTCACTCACAAGTGATCCCCATGAACGACTATCAAGAGAGCCTCTTGACAATGTTCCCTCTAGAGGCTCCAATCGAGCCAATGCCATGTTAAGAGAATCAGGCCCCCCCACGGAGAGTGGAACAACCACAATGGGGCCATATTAATTTGCTCGAGCAGGATGAGCCTGTAATGCCTCAAATAGTTGTCGGATCCAACGAGGGCTTTTGGATCTTCGATAGTGATTACAAATATGAAACATAAATGACATATCTTAATCACATGCAACAGAGGCCACAACCATACCCCTTGGATATTAACGACATATTTGAATAGTTGGGCATAGTTCCAGGGCATGAGTGGTATGTAGACCTAGCAGGGTGGGACCAAGTGTTGGATCCGCCACTCCAGGTATATGAAGAGCACCTTCCACCTCGAGACCCTAGAGTGATATTAGTGCTGATGGTAGACCCTATCCTCCTATCGACACATAGGGTCAATCCATTCATGCCAATACCTGTAGAGCTAGATCTGGTGCATAGAGAACATCCAGAATGTTCGAGTCATTACACCGGTAGTAATAGAGACCAAAATCAACATGATCTCCATTGACTTAACTGCCCCCCTCCACAATATGGACGATCCAACATGGTCATTGCATCTAGACATAGATGCCATAGACTGGGATCACATCAATTCACCTCCATCCCCATTAGAGTATTGGCATTTTGGTAAAATGCTTCATTTTACCCCAAGGTCAACTCAGGATATATTTCATGCTGAAGAGGAACCTGAGGTTCCCAATGTAGATTTAAACTCAGCAAATGATATCCATTTGATCCTAACTCCACATCAGTTGGAGGACGGATCCCACATGTCGATCGAGGAGACGACTGACGTAGACATTGGCTTAGATCCAATGAATCCACAAATCATCAAGTTGGGGGTAAGATTATCCCCCGAAGAGCAAGACGACTACATTGTCCTTCTCAAAGAGAAGAAGGAGGTTTTTGCATGGTCATAAAAAGACATGCCGGGACTAGATCCATAGCTAGTCATGCATAACCTAATGCTTGATTCGAAAGTAAATCTAGTTAAGAAAAAATTATGCAAGATGCACCCAACGGTGGCCTTGATGGTCAAAGATGAATTGCAAAAGTTGTTGGATGCACAGTTTGTCATCTATGTGGATTATTTGCCATGGCTGTCCAACATGGTGCCCATCAAAAATCTCGACGGGAGGATTTGCATATGCACTGATTTCTGAGATCTAAACAAAGCGAGTCTTAAGGATGATTTCCCCTTTTCAAGCATTGATGCCTTGGTAGATGCTACAACGGGCCACAAAATGCTATACCTCATGGACGATTTCTTGAGATACAATAAAATTTGTATCAATCTCGAAGACCAACTAAAAATGGTGTTCACAATGCCTTGGGGGAAATTTTGTTATAAGGTCATGCCTTTTGGCCTTAAAAATGCTGGTGCCACCTACCAACGTGCCATGACGTACATCTTCCATGATTACATGCATAAAACTTTGGAAGATTACATGGATGATTTTTTGGATAAATCTCTTTTGCACCCAAATCATCTCGATGACCTAAGCAAGATCCTCGATCGCCTCATGGAACATAATGTCAGACTAAATCCCAAGAAGTGCATATTTGGCATCACATCTGGAAAACTCTTGGGTTTCATAGTCTCAAAGCGAGGCATCGAGGTGGACCCAAACAAAGTCAAGGCAATCCTTGAAATGCTCCCCCCAACTACCATTAAGTAGCTCAAAAGTCTACAGGGAAAGTGTCACGTCAATCAAATGCTTCATAGCGCAACTATCTGACAAGTGCCGACCCATGAACAAATTATTACATAAGGGGGTAGCATTTCATTGGGATGACAAGTGCCAGTAAACCTTTGACAACATCAAATGATACTTGGCTTCATCGCCAGTATTGGCACCACTTAGACCAAGAGTGTCATTCTACCTATACATCTTAGCTACTAAGGTGGCACTAGGTGCCATGCTAGCCTAGAAGAATGAACTTCACAAAGAATAGGCTACTTACTATCTCAACCGCACCTTGGTCAGTTATGAACTTAACTATGCATACGTCGAGAAACTCTGCTTGGCAGTGGTGTTTTCTACCAAAAATCTATGCCATTACATGCTGAGAAACACTACGTATGTTGTGTCTAAGGAGAATCCATTACGGTATATGATGAGTCATACTTATCATAGTAGCCGCACGGTGAAATGGATCTTGCTATTGACAGAATTTGACATAGAGTTTATTGGGCAAAAATCCATCAAAGTACAGGTCATAGTTGATCAACTAGCAGAGGCTCCTCTCAATGACGATCAACATCTGGTCATAGAACTACCCGATGATGGGGGATTCCATGTCTTAGAATCGCCAGATTCTGATGAGCCTGAGTCACAAGCCGATATAACCCTATTTTTTGATGGTTCTAAATGTGAGCAAGGTGGTGGCACGGGAATAGTATTCTTCACACCGCAAGGGGCTCCAATACCTCTGTCCTTTAAATTAGATTTCTCGTGCACCAAAAATAATGCAGAGTATGAAGCCTTGCTCATAGGTCTTCAGATAACAATCACCATGAACATCAAACGATTTAACATCTTTGGTGATTCGTTGTTAATTGTCAACCAAGTCAAAGGGGTATTCCAATGCAAATGCCCAGTTCTGTAGTCCTACAAAGCCCTTGTGGACAAATTAATGGCAAATCTTGAGTGGTACAACATCGAGGCACTCCCTCGATCATCGAATCATTTTGCAAACACTATGGCCTCCTTGGGGTCACTAATCCTACATGACCTTTCTAGTGATATGACAACCATTCAAGTCAAAACACTCGCAATCCACGATGGACCGTGCAAGTTCTAACTTGATTCCAGGAATCCACATGATCTAGATTGAACCACATCAGGATAGGTTCTCTCGAATCCATGATCATTTGAAATACACCAATTGGAGGTCCTTGTTCTCCCCTACTCCCATTAATAGCAACACAATGCTATTCTTACAAGTTCTCTCCCGCTCAGTGTTTGTTAGGGATGAACTTCAAGAGGGATTGGCTGTTCATACCATCGATGATTTCGATTAGTAGGATTGGTATTTACCCATGAGGGACTACCTCAAGTTAGGTAATATCCCGCTTGGATTGACGCATGCCGCAAAATGAGCATTCAAGCATAAAGCGACAAATCATATTTTGTTAGGAGACATTTTTTATCGTCGTAGCTATGAAGGGATCCTCCTTCGATGCTTGGACCAGCAAGAGTCCTCTTGGGCAATTTCCCAAGTGCACGATGGTACGTGCGGTGGCCACTTCAGTGTTATGGCCATTGCAAAGCGCATTCTTTGCATGGGCTATTATTGGCCATATTTAGAGCGAGATTGTTGTGCATATGTCAGGAAGTGCATGAAGTGTCAACATCATGCCAATTTGACACACGTACCTTCCCAAGACTTGTAGATGATCTAGTGGGCTTGGCCATTTTTGTAGTGGGGCTTAGATCTAATCGAAAAGATCTCCCCTACGTCATCAGGTCATCACATGTTTATCATAATGGCCACAGAGTATTTCACCAAGTGGGTGGAAGCAGTTTCACTTACCCCTATTACTGGAACCCACATTGTGGAGTTTATTTTGCACATCATATGTCGTTTTGGTATTCCATCCAAAATAATCTCGGATAATGGGACATCATTCAAGAACAAATACGTGCATGCTTTGACCACAAAGTACAAAATTCAGCATAGTTTTTTGACACCCTATTATCCGCAGGCAAATGGGCAAGCAGAGGCATAAAAAAAAATGCTAGGTGTCATCCTCAAGATCCTTGTAGATAGTCATAAGGATTGGCACATCCAAATACCACTTGACCTATGGTCTTATTGCACTAGCATTCGGATGTCCACTGGGGCAACTCTATTTTCGCTCGTGTATGGCTCCAAGGCAGTCATGCCTCTTTAGTTAGAAATTTCTTCCCTGTGCATATCAATGCAAGAGTTCATCGATGATGACACTACGTGGCAAGCCCGGTTAGACCATCTTAAATTGCTTGATGAACGATGCATTAATGCTCTTGAGCATTCACGTATCTATCAAGAGCGACTTAAGAAATCATACAACATGAAAGTTCACCTGAGGGATTTTCAGGTTGGTGACTTGGTCTTAAAAGAGAACCAACAAAACTCTAGTTTGCCATCCCATATAAGGGACAAGTTCATTGCAAATTGGTTAGGTCCCTATGTAATTTATAGTAAAATAGGACCTAGAACATACCAGCTAGCCTCTCTTGATGGAATCAAGGAACTAGAACCCTTGAACATCAGTAATTTACGGCCATTCCATATCTAAAAGAGCTATACCCCAAACAAAATGCTCCAAGGATTCCTACAATCACTTGGTCAATCCATAAAATGCTCCAAGGATTCCCACAATCGCTTGGTCAATCCCCAAAATGCTTCAAGGATTCCTACAATCGCTTGGTCAATCCCCAAATTCTCCAAGGATTCCTACAATTGCTTAGTGAATCCCAAAATGCTCCAAGGATTCCTACAATCGCTTGGTCAATCCCAAAATGCCCCAAAAGTACCCATTACCGTTTTGTCAACCAAAAAGCTCCAAGGATTCCCACAATCGCTTGGTCAAAAATAAGAAAATTCAAAAATAGTAAAATCATCAAAAATAACAAAAATTTGCATCTCATTTCCAGGCATACTCCAAATCATCACAACAATAATGATCTCTTTTCACATCTCACCTTCATATTCACAAAAAAAACAATACATCAAAAACACAAAAATATGTAGCTGCATTAAGCAGCACATCCATACATTGCATATTTGTGGTCATACAGGTCAAAGGCACCATAAACTGTAATTACTCTGCCTATCCATTTTGTTCCACAATTCTCCATTCTATAAGCAGTCCATCAAACATAAACGCCATTCACTTCTTTTTACCATGCCAAAGTTAGTGGTCTTCTAATATATCAAGAGTTTTCACCCTTCAGTCATCATTTGCTTTCTAGCCATGTACTATACCAAGTCAAATAGATTTTATGAAGGTAGAGTTCTACTTGGATCACACCTTGTTATGTAGCGTCCCAACACAAATTAAAACACATAAAAAATCTTGAGTTGTGTGAATGATAGATGAAACCTGCATAGCAATCCAGGTCACCATAAGCGAAACTATTATCTTGCTCATCCCCCTGTGCGAATGACACCAAGAATGCTGAGAGTTGGCAAAAGTACAAGCATCCTCCCTACCCAGTTCCCCAAGAATCCCAAGTTCTCCAAAAGTTGCAAACATCATAAAATATTGCAAAAAGTCAAAACTCCAAAAATTTGACATCACCACCAAAGTGCATACATCAAAAGGCACATACAATAGTGATTCTCATCACTCGAAATTCAAATCCCTTGCTCAAAAGAAAAAAAAAAAAATAGTGATTTTTATCACTACAAAAGAGCAAGTATCCCAATATAATTGAAGAAAATAAGGGAGTCAAACTTGAATCCTTGGAAATCTTAGCATTCTGACAAGTCATGAGGCAAACCTTAGTACTGGTTTGGTGGATAGCCTATCGGTCACTGGCGATAAACCTCCCGCATGACGATATATATGTCACATTAACTCGTGTATAGATCAATGTTTGCATGTGGATGAGCTAGCTTATGGTATCCTAGATAGCACCGTAGATTAATCTAACTAAATACAACAAAGGAGTTAGTGGAGCTAATTAGGTGATCCTCAGTACATGTTTGGTTGACAACCTATCTGGCACTGGCGGTATCCTGACAAATACCACATAAACGAACTCAATTACACACATAAGGATGTGAAATAACTTGGTCAAAGACAAGTCCGATTCATACCTTGTCCAAAAGTATCGTAAGATAAAGTATAGTCATGGCTAGTTAGTTAAAGTTGTCCGAGTCTCAGAAAACCTTAGCTACATTTTAAACCAACTGCGCTATATTTCATCCTCGCATTGCCATCAACAATTGCCAAAAAAAACACAAAGGCCTAAATAGTCTATGGTGCTCTCGCAAAACACCACAAATTCAATTCATCCATTACATTTGTATATCCTAAACCTTAGAAACATTTGCATTCATCATAACATATGAATCCATCAAAATAAATTAACATGCATACATCCATACTCATCACTCATCATGCATAAAATCAAATCATCACATGCACATAAATAAAATAAATTCATCTATATATATCATCAAAAATGCCTATAGGCTATAATGAGCTAGTCTTGTGACCCCGCAACAAAATCCAAAAGCTCAAAAACCCCCAAGCCTAGGGCGTTGGCCACCATGATCATGCAGGATCGGTGCGATAGGAACTACCCCCCATGGTGTGGGTCCTATGAGACCCCTCGGGGCGGCTACTACTAGACCCCACATCATGCCTACTCACCCCCCATCATCCAGTCGCCTACACCGAGAGGATGCTAATTGCTCAGTCTCACTCCCTCTCGAGCGATGCGATGATCTGCCTCCACTGAACATAGGGACCCACCCACCAATGCAGCTAATCTCTGCCTCCAGCTCCAATCGCTACCGCACCAAGTCCATATCCCACTGGCGATACATAGCCAAGTTCTCATCGCATTGCACCAAAGACTTATCCCTCTCCACCAGCTACATGCATAGGAGATCCATCTCTCGTGTAGCATCAGTGTCCCCATCTTGTCAGTGGTAGGCATCTAATGCATTTTCTCGCTCTTCCAGATGCATGCGTAGGAGATCCCTCTCCCATAGTGCATCCCCTAGCTTCTCATCATGCCTCCACAGTAGCCCCTCCAACCGTGCAATCTCAGCATGTAACCTAGACCCCACATCCTCTGAATCCGCCTGAGGCATGGGCATCTCTGGAACAGTAGCCTGTTCTGGCTCCCACTACTCCATGATGTCTTGCATCTCTGGCTGATTTGGAACCCCAAAATCCACATTCGCATCCTCCACCTCCACCATGTCTACATCCTCCAACAGAGTTCCCCAATCATCTCCTGGTGCCTCGAAACCCTCCCCGCCCACTGTTGCTACCTCCGTGCCTCCCAGTGGCCCCTCTCCCCACCATTGCCACAGTACCCACCACTGGTCAGACTCTACGGTAGTCTTGATATCATCCACATCTGGGACATCAATCACTGCATTTGAATCCTTGCCTAGTGGTGCGATGACCGGTCGATCCAGAGTCCTCTCGTCCCCCTCACGCCGATAGACCATGGGGTCACCAGGAAACCCCTGGTGCACCCCAAATTATCGTGTCACCCAACTGTAAGGGAAGAACTCATGCTTGGTCCCATGCCACACAATTAGCCACTGCTCCCTGTGTACCCATTGGAGCCACTCTCCAGCCTTCGGCCAGGCTAGACAGTCCCGATAGGGGCACCAGAACACCTCCCCTGGAGTAAGTCGAGGGAAGGCATCGGCATAGTGCCCTACGACACCTACCCACCATCGAATCTGTCCTTGCTCCTTAGACCGCCACCATAGAATCACATAGCCTATATCCTTATCCTCCATAGAAAGGAAAAAGGACAAAAGACTATCCAAGAATTTGGAAGAATATGGGGATAATATTGAAGATCTCTTCTTGAAAATTCATAAAGCCAAGAAAATAGAAGAAGCTTTGAAGTCACACCTGGATGATAAAAGTGATGTTTGTGGAAAAAAAGAAGAGGAGATTGTTTAATTGAGGAAACAACTAGAAGATGCCAATACAAATCTCAATTTTGAGAAGAGCACAAAGTTGCTAGATAAAATGATAAGGCAACAAAGAAGCCCCATGTCTAAGCTTGGTATTGGATATGAAGCTGAACAAACTTCATCTTCTAAATCTATAGAGAAGAAGAAGTCCACTGCTAAAGGATCAAAGAAAGAAAAGTTTGAAGCTGAAACTTCAAAAGGAAGAAAATCTCAAAGGAGATCTACAAGAAAGCAACCACAACAAAAGAGGTTCTATCACTCTCACTTTATTCATAATAATGCTTGTAATGGCTATTGTTTTAGATGCAACCTTTATGGTCACAAGGCAATGTATTGTGGATTGAATAATAGATCAAAGAGTTATGCTGGTAGAAATACATCTTTTGAACACCATGTGCAATGTTTTAAATGTAATGGTCATGGGCACATAGTAAGGTTTTGTCCAAGAACTTTTGTATCTAATCTATGGCAAGACAGTAGATTTCATCAGATGCAAAGAATGCAACAAAAACAGGGAAGAAATCATGTGCATCAAAGAAAGGAAAAAAATCATCCATTAAGGATGTACAAGATAAAACCACCCAAGAGAAATGTTTATGCTCTAACAATTCTCTTTATGCTTCTATGAAGTGAATTTGATTTGAGATTTTCATTCATTGTTGAGTTCATTTTGAGTACTACTTGAGCATGATTGATTGAGCCTTTGAAGAAGGTCTTTGGGAAATATTTGAGGACACTGTTGGGACAAACTTCTAGAGTAGATTTCGGAAAGGTTCTATGTGAGCTTGTTAAGAAGGTTCTACATGAGCCTATTGACAGAGTTCAAAGAGACAGAGTCTTCTATAATATAACAATTGGAGAGAGGTCCACCAGTCAGTAGCAGATATCTTCACAATAAATTGGGAGTGGTCATGCTTCCCAAGAACTGACTAGCTATTAGGACCACATTCTCAGGGGGAGCATTTATATATTTGATTATCTTTTTGCTCATGTTTGTAATTTTTTCTAACTATAATAATTTGTGCCTGAGAATTTTGTGCATGGAATCATGTGGAATCTGCAACAACCCTTTGGTATTATTGTCAAAGGGGAGAAGAATTACAGGAAATTGCATGTGTGTTGGAAACAATTCCAAAGGGGGAGATTGATGAGCAAGGTGCAGCAACAGTATTGTCATTGTTGTCAACATAGTCAAACAGATCATTTGATGCAGTGGATAAGATTTAGGAGGATCTTCAGAGTATGTATAGTGATTTTCCAAAATATCAAAATGGCCCATATGTGAAAAATCAAAAAAAAATCACAAGGAAGAAAACTGTCATGATATCGCGAGATGTTGAGCAAGAAAGGAAAACTGTCACAATATCATGACATGTTCAGAGAGAAAGAGCAAGAAAGCAAAATTGTCGTGATATCATGACATGTTCAGAGAGAAAGAGCAAGAAAGAAAAATTGTCATGATTTCACGACATGTTCGAAGAAAAATAGCAAGAAAGAAAAACTGTCATGATTTCACAACATGTTTAGAGAGAAAGAGCAAGAAAGAAAAACTATCACAATTTCATGACATTTTCAAAAAGAAAGAGCAAGAAAGCAAAACTGTCACAATTTCACGACATGTTCGGAGAGAAAGCGCAAGTAGGAAAAACTGTCACGATTTCATGACATGTTGGAAGAGAAAAATGCAAGTAGAAAAAGTGTCATGATTTCGCGACATATTGTAAGAGAGATAGTATGGAAGAAAAAGTGTCATGATTTTGCGATATGTTGGAAAAGAAAAAGGCAAGTAGAAAAAGTGTCGTGATTTCGTGACATATTGCAAGAGAGATTGTACGGAAGAAAAAGTGTCACGATTTTATGACATGTCGCAGTTTTGCGACTTGAAAAGAGAAGGAAGGCAGAGAAATAAAAGTGTCACGATTTCACGACATGTCACATTTTCACGACTTGAAAAGCACAGGAAGGCAAAGAATGAAAAGTGTCAGGATTTCACGACATGTCGCATTTTCGTGACTTGAAGAGAGAAGGAAGGCAAAGAAGGAAAAGTGTCACGATTTTGCAACATGTCGCATTTTCATGACTTGAAGAGAGCAGGAAGGCAGAGAAGGAAAAGTGTCACGATTTCGTGAAATGTCGCATTTTCGCGACTCAAAAAAGGCAGGAAGGAAGAAAATGAAAAAGTGTCACGATATCGCGACATGTGTTTTCATGACCCGAAGGAAATAGAAAGTGCAAAGGAGAAAAAGTGTCATGATATTGCGACATGTCACATTTTCGCGACTCGAAGGCAAGAGAAAGAGCAAAGGAGAAAAAGTGTCGCGATATCGCGACATGTCACATTTTCGCGAATCTAGGAGGAGAGAGAAAGTAAGAATGCAGAAGTGTGGCGATATCGTGACAAAAGCAAAAAGGAAGAGTATGGAGGCAAAAGTGTCATGATATCATGACATGTTGTGTTTTCATGGGTACAAGCAAATAGAAGAAGCAAGGAGGTGAAAGTGTCATGATATCGTGACATGTTGTGTTTTCACGGGTACAAGTAAATAGAAGAAGCAAGGAGGCGAAAGTGTCACGATATCGCGACATGTGTTTTTGCGGGTGCAAGCAAACAAAAGAAGCAAGGAGGCGAAAGTGTCGTGATATCGTGACATGTTGTGTTTTCATGAGCTAAGAATAGAACCCAGTTGAAATAAGATATGTGATCGTTAACTAAAGTTATACAACAGTTACAGGGGACGTTACAAAAGAAAATCATGCAGCTAATTTAAGAACAGTCGAAGAAGGAGAAATCAAACAGTCATATAAATAGAATCAAAAAATGCATGTATGCACAGAAAAGAATACAAACAGTCATGACCGAGAAGACGAACATTCATGGTAGGGTTATATGTGTCAATTCGTAACATGTAACGTGTTTGACGAAAAACCTACCCTATATATATACAAAAGTAGTTACAGTTAGAAGGCGTTACAACTGACAAGTGGTGCATGAGAAATAAAAGGAGTTACAACTGGAGTTACAAAGAGACAATATGGTTATAAAAGGATGTCTGCACGAAGAATTACAGGCTACTAAAATAGAGTGACAGTGCTCAGGATTAAAGCGAGGTGGATTTAATCTTGCAAAGAGAGCAGGAGGAGAGCGAGCAAGGTGTGTGTTGTATGAAGAGTAGGCAATGTTGAGAAAACAGTAGACCAGTCAGGGTCTTGTAAAAGTGAAGGTATATTTATGTCAATACTCTAGTTTTAGAACAAAAGTCCAAGTTGGTGCTTGGCATCTGGGGTTGGTGCTCCTTTCTGTTGGTGCATATAAATCAAGGGTTGGTGCTCCTTCCAATTGGTGCTAGTAAATCAGGGGTTGGTGCTCCTTCCAGTTGGTGCTGGTAAATCAGGGGTTGGTGCTCCTTTCTGTTGTTGCAAATAAATTAGGGGTTGGTGCTCCTTCTAGTGGATGCTGGTAAATTTATTGTAAAATTGGTATTTTTCAAAGGTTGGATTTGGATGGGAGTCCAAATAGTCAATTTTGAGGAGTAGCCAAAACTGGTGAACCTCGGTACATCTTGTGTTGTGTGATGCTCTTTTGGTATATTTTCTTTATTGAGTTTTAAGATTTCATTGTTTAGGCATTAAGAATTGAATATTTAAGTTTTTAAGAGCTACACTGATTCACCCCCCCTCTCAGTGTCATTGTGAGACTAATAAGGGAGCATAAGTCACCTCTGCTACAGCCCTAAGGACTTGGTCATACCATCTTGGTGGCCTGACACACAAGAGAGTCTACATAATTCCATGTCAAGATGGAACTATAGGGACACCCCTTTGGGGGACACGCCCATTCATCATAGCCCCTTTCAAGAGGAGTACTTACATGTGGCACTCAACATAGAAAAGAAAGCTCCCTTAGAAGCTTGATATGAGTGGCCACCACGTGATGAAGTGCTAGAGTGACATAGTGTCCATGAGGAGATACCACATGATTATGGCATCCCTCCTTTGCCCCCCATCACTGTTAGAACCAATAGACAAACCCTAGAGCGCAGGGCACTTCAAGCAGGGCAAGCCAAATCTACCCACCCCTTTCACACATATGAAAGGGAGCATGAGGAAGACCATTACATTCCTCGAGAGCAATTTATAGCATGGGAACCATGCTATTCCACACCCACTATGTACCATGATCACCCAAAGAGGCCAGGGCCTCGAGTAAATGTTGCCAACCTCAACAGAGGGAAGTGACCTATTGAGATTTGGATCATCACGACCGAGGTAAATTCATAGGAGAGGCATCCAGGCCTCCAGGGAACAAATTGACTTGGAAGTCGCCAGACATGCCACCTACCAAGCATAGATCACACGGCTTGAGCAAGATCAACAGTAGCTAGAGCATCTATATCACCTTAGCAAAGAATGCATTCGAAACCAAACAGATGAGTTGCTACATAACCCGATGCCTGAGAGGGTTCCAACCCCTCACACCCAAAGAACAGAACCATATGAGAGGCATAATCCCTTGGTGCGAGATAGGTCTTCATGACATTATCAAGTGTTACCTCCAAGACCCCCTAGACCTGAGCGGGAGGCCACTCCCCAAAACAATGATGGGTACCCTCCACGAGGACCCACCCAGGGTCATAGGTCTCATCTAGAGACTCCTCAAGAATCTTACGAGGAGTATGAACAAGAAGAAGAGCGAGCCAAAACGCCCTACCAAGGTGAAGGGGTTGTTATCCAGCAACCCCCCCATAGGCCTCAAGTCTCCCACAACCCACAACCAGAGCAAACTAAATAGGAAGAGATTAAATATTTTGATGCATACAAAGCACTGCTACAAAATTTTTATTCTATGGAAACCAAAGCTTCTGGGCCCCAAAAGCCCACATTACATGAACTTCATAGTCATCCTATGCATTCGTCAGTGCCTGCACCCCCTTACCATGAACACTTTAAGCTACCTCAGTTGGCAATCTATAAGGGTGAGGAGGATGCCCAAGAGCATGTGACCAGATTCCTGAGCCAATGTTTTGGCATTCAAGACAATGATGAATTGTTTCTAATGACATTTATAACCACATTCGTGGGCCCTACCTCGGATTGGTTCACTCAATTGCCAAAGCACAGAATCAGTAACTTGGATCAGTTAGTGGATGTGTTCCTTGAATGCTTTGTCTTTAACACCAAGAATAAGGTGTCACTAAGTGACCTAGCCAGCCTCAGGTAGTATGAGGAAGAAACCATGGCGGCCTATGGGAATCGGTGGAGGACTCTAATTTCTAAGCTACCCTACCTCCCTCCTATGTTCGACCTTACACAAATGTTCTCACGAAGATGTTTGAGATCAATCTCTGTGCTATTGTAGCTGTAGCAATATGCCACCTTAGAGGAAGCTCTGGCACAAGCCAAAATCATCAAAGAGATCAAGATACAGGATGGCAATATTGCAAAACCTAAGAAGAAATAATGGATCAAGAACAAAAAATAGGGACTACGCAACAAAAACTCGTTGCAGTCAATCAAGTTGCTATAAATGTCCCTAATACTGCACAAAAAATACAGCCTCAAAAGGCTAACTATCAGGCAGTGCCTCCTAATAATTATGAAAGAGAAAACCAGAAGTAGGAGCAAAATTAGCAACATCACCCTAGGTGATAGTACACACCTTATACATAGTCTAGAGACTCCCTATTTGATCACTTGTCAACGACAAATTTGATCAACCTTCCAGAGATCCAAACCATAGATCCCAATGTGCCGAAGCCTAAGGGATACCGGGAGGACTTGTATTGTAGGTTCCACAGGCGGAGAGGACATGACATGAACTCATGTTGGAAGTTCAAAGGTTTGATACAAGAATTTATTGATAATAAGACATTTGCAGTGAACAACCCCGTTGCGCCAAACAACCAAGAGATGGGAGTTTTCAAATATCCCTTACCTACCCATGAGGCACAGGAAAAACCCCTTCAAGTCAATGAGGTGCAACATAATTTCCCCATGCAAGGGTATGTAGGAATGTTAAGCATAGTGAATAGGAACAAGAGATACCCAAGAGTTGCCCTTGAGGTAGCCACAAGAGAGGTTCCATCGACGTCACAACCTCAACAACACCCTATGCAACTACCTCTGCCTAGACCTACAACCATGATTCAGACCAAACTCATGCAGAGCTTGAGGACCACATCAGCTAGGCTCTCCATATACGAGCTTATACAACAATCAACACCCCATTGGGAGGCTCTATTAGATATATTGAAAGCCATCGAGTTGCAGCCCCATGAAGCGAATTCCTTCAACAACTTCATGGGACATGTCAAACGATGCATGGAGCCAGTCATCACCTTTCGAGAGGATGAAGTTAAATCAGTATCTGATGACATGGTAGATCCACCCATGCACGTTATCACATGGGTCAACGGGATCCCATATAAGATGGTGTTGGTAGACACTGGCTCATATAGTAACATCATTACCATAGCAGCATTGAAACATCTAAAGTTGTCAGCCTCTCACATCATGGCTTCCACCTATACACTGCGAGCATTCAATGATGCGATATGCTCAATAGTTGGCACAATTGTCCTACCCATTCAAGTAGGACAAAATATGATACCTACATTGTACCATATTTTGGAAGGCGAGATGGCTTATAACATATTTCTAGGGCATCCATGGATCAAGGACATGAAGTGTTTCCCTTCGATAGCTCATCAGTGTTTGAAGTATACATTTGAAGGGGAAGTACATGTAGTCCCAGTGGATTTGGAACCCTTCAAATATTACAATACGGTGCAGCTGATGCTGCAATTGACCCTTCCATTGACGCACTTGGATTTTCAGTTAAATCCATCTAGACAGGGTCCAATTCCATAAGCATCCCTGGTGATAAATCCATCAAAACCCTAGCCAAGTACATCTTCATCGTCTAGTCCTTCACCAACAATGCCACCTATTATGGTTAAATAGAAGGACAAAGGGAAGCAAACCCTAGAAGAGGCTCAACCCCTAGAAGATGCACTGCCAACAGTATCAACCATCTCTATCGAAGATATGCCTAGCAAGATGGAAGTTGAGGCTCCTAGTTCACCCAACATGGAGTGGACTCAGGAAGAGCTTCCATTCCCTCCCCCTCAATCACCAAAAATCACTGTTGAAATGGCTAGTATAGGCCTAGGGGAGTATCTAGTGCAAAATTTTGTTGCAACGACCACACTAGATTCCATGCAAGACATGGGGAGACCTCGCCTCCCCATCGGTATAATTGTTCCTTTAGGTTACCTGCCGAACTAGACAAATTTTGTGTATGGAGGCCTTGATCATGGTACTGAGCCATGCATGCAAGAGGACGAAGATGAAGAGCCCTTTGCAAAAAATGTCAACTATATGTCTAACCCAGACTTTGCTCTGAGATATCTTGGCCAATGCAATTGGCATGGATATGGGCTAGGTAGGTATGAGCAAGGAGTGTGTGTCCTTTGCTAGCCAAGATACCAATTGCCTTATGACAAGTCGGGTGTGGGGTTCAACCACCCCATACCCTTGGACATCTTGGTGGAGAACATGCAAGTCCTAGGGATAGGCAACAAGGGTGGATTGGCATCAGATCCCTATGCCAACCTGAACACAACATATACATTGGGAGATTACCTCCCATGGTCAACAACCACCCTTGTCAAACTCAATAATCCTCCCCCTTTGCTAGAGAGAGGCAAAATTTTGGGGACTCACTTTCAAGAAGGGTATAAAAAATGTCAAGAGGGATCGTCGAAGGATGAATCAGAATATGAACCAGCATCATATGACCCCTTCGAATTAGATAGTGATCACTCACAAGTGATCCCCATGAACGACTATCAAGAGAGCCTCTTGACAATGTTCCCTCTAGAGGCTCCAATCGAGCCAATGCCATGTCAAGAGAATCAGGCCCCCCCACGGAGAGTGGAACAACCACAATGGGGCCATATTAATTTGCTCGAGCAGGATGAGCCTGTAATGCCTCAAATAGTTTTCGAATCCAACGAGGGCTTTTGGATCTTTGATAGTGATTACGAAGATGAAACATAAATGACATATCTTAATCACATGCAACAGAGGCCACAACCATACCCCTTGGAGATTAACAACATATTTGAATAGTTGGGCATAGTTCCAGGGCATGAGTGGTATGTAGACCTAGCGGGGTGGGACCAAGTGTTGGATTTGCCACTCCAGGTATATGAAGAGCACCTTCCACCTCGAGAACCTAGAGTGATATCAGTGCCGAGGACAGACCCTGTACTCCTATTGACACATAGGGTCGATCCATTCATGCCAATACCTCTAGAGCTAGATCTGGAGCATAGAGAACATCCAAAATGTTCGAGTCATTTCACCCATAGTAATAGAGACCAAAATCATTTCATCAACATGATCTCCATTGAATTAACCGCCTCCATCCACAATATGGCCGATCCAACATGGTCATTGCATCTAGAAATAGATGCCATATACTGGGATCACATCAATTCACCTGCATCCCCATTAGAGTACCGGCCTTTTGGTAAAATGCTTCATTTTACCCCAAGGTAAACTCAGGATATATTTCATGCTGAAGAGGAACCCAAGGTTCCCAATGTAGATTTAAACTCAGAAAATGATATCCATTTGATCTTGACTCCACATTAGTTGGAGGACGGATCCCACATGTCGATCGAGGAGACGATTGACGTAGACATCGGCTTAGATCCAATGAATCCACAAATCATCAAGTTGGGGGTAAGCTTATCCCGTGAAGAGCAAGCCGACTACATTGTCCTTATCAAAGAGAAGAAGGAGGTTTTTGCATGGTCATACAAAGACATGTCGGGACTAGATCCGTAGCTAGTCACGCATAACCTAATGCTTGATTCGAAAGTCAATCTAGTTAAGAAAAAACTATGCAAGATGCACCCAATGGTGGCCTTGATGGTCAAATATGAATTGCAAAAGTTGTTGGATGCATAGTTTGTCATCTACGTGGATTATTCGCCATGGATGTCCAAAATGGTGCCCATCAAAAATCTCGATAGGAGGATTTGCATATGCACTGATTTCTAAGATCTAAACAAAGCGAGTCCTAAGGATGATTTCCCATTTTCAAGCATCGATGCCTTGGTAGATGCTACAATGGGCCACGAAATGCTATCCCTCATGGATGATTTCTCAGGATACAATCAAATTTGTATCAATCTCGAAGACCAACTAAAAATGGCGTTCACAATGCCTTGGGGGAAATTTTGTTATAAGTTCATGCCTTTTGGCCTTAAAAATGCTGGCGCCACCTACCAACGTGCCATGACGTACATCTTCCATGATTACATGCATAAAACTTTGGAAGATTACATGGATGATTTGTTGGATAAATCTCTTTTGCACCCAAATCATCTCGATGACTTAAGCAAGATCCTCGATCGCCTCATGGAACATAATGTCAGACTGAATCCCAAGAAGTGCATATTTGGCATCACATCTGGAAAGATCTAGAGCGAGATTGTTGCGCATATGTCAGGAAGTGCATGAAGTGTCAACATCATGCCAATTTGACACACGTACCTTCCCAAGCATTGTAGATGATCTAGTGGGATTGGCCATTTTTGTAGTGGGGCTTAGATCTAATTGGAAAGATCTCGCCTACGTCATCAGGTCATCACATGTTTATCATAATGGCCACAAAGTATTTTACCAAGTGGATGGAAGTAGTTTAACTTACCCCTATGACTGGAACCCGCATTGTGAAGTTTATTTTGCACAACATCATGTCGTTTTGGTATTCCATCCAAAATAATCTCGGACAATGGGACGTCATTCAAGAACAAAGACGTGCATGCTTTGACCACAAAGTACAAAATTCAACATAGTTTTTTGACACCTTATTATCCATAGGAAAATGGGCAAGCAGAGGCATAAAAAAAATGCTATTTTCCATCCTCAAGATCATCATAGATAGTCATAAGGATTGGCACATCCAAATCCCATTTGCCCTATGGTCTTATTGCACTAGCATTCGGATGCCCACTGGGGAAACTCTATTTTCGCTTGTGTATGGCTCCAAGGCAGTCATGCCTCTTTAGTTGGAAATTCCTTCCCTGTGCATATCAATGCAAGAGTTCATCGATGATGACACTACGTGGCAAGCCCGGTTAGACCATATTACATTGCTTGACGAACGATGCTTTAATGCTCTTGAGCATTCACGTATCTATCAAGAGCGACTTAAGAAATCATACAACATGAAAGTTCACCTAAGGGATTTTCAGGTTTATGACTTGGTCTTAAAAGAGAACCAACAAAACTCTAGTTTGCCATCCCATATAAGGGACAAGTTTGTTGCAAATTGGTTAGGTCCCTATGTAATTGATAGTAAAATAGGACCTAGAACATACCGGCTAGCCTCTCTTGATGGAATCAAGGAACTAGAACCCTTGAACATCAGTAATTTACGGCCATTCCATATCTAAAAGAGCTATACCCCAAACAAAATGCTCTAAGGATTCCTACAATCACTTGGTCAATCCATAAAATGCTCCAAGGATTCCCACAATCGCTTGGTCAATCCCCAAAATGCTCCAAGGATTCCTACAATCGCTTGGTCAATCCCCAAATTCTCCAAGGATTCCTACAATGGCTTGGTGAATCCCAAAATGCTCCAAGGATTCCTACAATTACTTGGTCAATCCCAAAATACCCCAAAAGTACCCATTACCGCTTTGTCAACCAAAAAGCTCCAAGGATTCCCACAATCGCTTGGTCAAAAATAAGAAAATTCAAAAATAGTAAAATCATCAAAAATAACAAAAATTTGCATCTCATTTCTAGGCATACTCCAACTCATCACAACAATAAAGATCTCTTTTCACATCTCACCTTCATATTCACAAAAAAAATAATCCATCAAAAACACAAAAATATGTAGCTGCATTAAGCATCACATCCATACATTGCATATTTGTGGTCATACAGGTCAAAGGCACCATAAACTGTAATTACTCTTCCTATCCATTTTGTTCCACAATTCTCCATTCTATAAGTAGTCCATCAAACATAAACACCATTCACTTATTTTTACCATACCAGAGTTAGTGGTCTTTTAATGTATCAAGAGTTTTCACCCTTCAGTCATCATTTGCTTTCTAGCCATGTACTATACCAAGTCAAATAGATTTTATGAAGGTAGAGTTCTACTTGGATCACACCTTGTTATGTAGCGTCCCAACACAAATTAAAACACATAAAAATTCTTGAGTTGTGTGAATGAAAGATGAAACCTGCACAACAATCCAGGTCACCATTAGCAAAACGGTTATCTTGCTCATCCCCCTGTGTGAATGACACCAAGAATGCTGAGAGTTGGAAAAAGGACAAGCATCCTCCCTACCCAATTCCCCAAGAATCCAAAGCTCTCCAAAAGTTGCAAAAATCATAAAATATTGCAAAAAGTCAAAACTCGAAAAATTTGACATCACCACCAAAGTGCATACATCAAAAGGCACATACAGTAGTGATTCTCATCACTCGAAATTCAAATCCCTTGCTCAAAAGAAAAATAAAAAAAATAAACAATGATTTTTATCACTACAAAAGAGCAAGTATCCCAATATAATTGAAGAAAATAAGGGAGTCAAACATGAATCCCTAGAAATCTTAGCATTCTGACAAGTCATGAGGCAAACCTTAGTACTGGTTTAGTAGATAGCCTATCGGTCACTGGCGGTAAACCTCCTGCATGATGATATATATGTCAAATTAACTCGTGTATAGATCAATGTTTGCATGTGGATGAGCTAGCTTATGGTATCCTATATAGCACCGTAGATTAATCTAACTAAATACAACAAAGGAGTTAGTGGAGCTAATTAGGTGATCCTCAATACATGTTTGGTTTACAGCCTATCTGGCACTGGCGGTATCCTGACAAATACCACATAAACGAACTCAATTGCACACATAGGGATGTGAAATAACTTGGTCAAAGACAAGTCTGATTCATACCTTGTCCAAAAGTCTCGTAAGATAAAGTATAGTTGTGGCTAGTTAGTTAAAGTCGTCTGAGTCTCAGAAAACCTTAGCTACATTTTAAACCAACTGCGCTATCTTTCATCCTCGCATTGCCATCAACAATTGCCAAAAAAAACACAAAGGCCTAAATAGTCTATGGTGCTCTCGCAAAACACCACAAATTCAATTCATCCATTACATTTGCATATCCTAAACCTTAGAAACATTTGCATTCATCATAACATATGAATCCATCAAAATAAATTAACATGCATACATCCATACTCATCACTCATCATGCATAAAATCAAATCATCACATGCGCATAAATAAAATAAAGTCATCTGTATATATCATCAAAAATTCTTGTAGGCTATAATGAGCTAGTCTTGTGACTCCACAACAAAATCCAAAAGCTCAAAAACCCCCAAGCCTAGGGCGTTGGCCACCATGATCATGTAGGATCGGTGCGATAGGAACTACCCCCCATGGTGTGGGTCCTATGAGACCCCTCAGGGCGGCTATTGCTAGCCCCCACATCATGCCTACTCACCCCCCCTCATCCAGTCGCCTACACCGAGAGGATGCTAATTGCTCAGTCTCGCTACCTCTCGAGCGGTGCGATGATCTGCCTCCACTGAACGTAGGGACCCACCCAGTAATGCAACTAATATCTGCCTCCAGCTCCAATCACTTCCGCACCAAGTCCATCTCTCATTGGTGATATATAGCCAAGTTCTCATCGCATTGCACTAAAGACTTATCCCTCTCCACCAGCTACGTCCATAGGATATCCCTCTCTCGTGTAGCATCGGTGTCCCCATCTTGTCAGTGGTAGGCATCCAATGCATTTTCTCGCTCTTCCAGATGCATGCATAGGATATCCCTCTCCCACAGTGCATCCCCTAGCTCCTCATCATGCCTCCACAGTAGCCCCTCCAACCGTGCAATCTCAACATGTAACCCAGACCCCACATCCTTTGAATCTGCCTGAGGCATGGGCATCTCTGGAATAGTAGCCTATTCTGGATCCCACTGCTCCACGATGTCTTGCATCTCTGGCTGATTTGGAACCCCAAAATCCACATCCACATCCTCCACCTCCACCATGTCTACATCCTCCAATGGAGCTCCCCAATCATCTCTTGGTGCCTCAAAACCCTCCCCGCCCACTGTTGCTACCTCCGTGCCTCCCAGTGGCCCCTCTCCCCACCATTGCCATAGTACCCACCACTGGTCGTACTCTACGGTAGTCCCGATATCATCCACATTTGGGACATCAATCACTGCATCTGAATCCTTTCCTATTGATGCGATGACCGGCCGATCCAGAGTCCTCTCGTCCGCCTCATGCCGATAGACCATGGGCTCACCAGGCAACCCCTGGTGCACCCCAAATTATCGTGTCACCCGTCTGTAAGGGAAGAACTCATGCTTGGTCCCATGCCACACAATTAGCCACTGCTCCCTGTGTACCCATTGGAGCTACTCTCTAGCCTTCGGCCAGGTTAGACAGTCTCGATAGGGGTGCCAGAACACCTCCCCTGGAGTAAGTCGAGGGAAGGCATTGGCATAGTGCCCTACAACACCTACCCATCGTCAACTCTATCCTTGCTCCTTAGACCGCCGCCATAGAAAAACATAGCCTATATCCTTATCCTCCATCTCTTTTCGAGTCATCCACAGTAACCCTGCTGGCCTCTCCATATCTGTGTTGCCAAGCCCATCTTTGCAACAGATAGCTACAGATAATCCCATTCCACCTTCAGCAGTGGACCTCGTACAACTCACCATAGAGCACTCGACCAGTCGGCATACCACATCCAGCAGGTTCCACAGGAACCTCGCACCTAACGATTCAGGCAGCAGCATGTTGGAAATGAGGCCCATAAGTACTGCGTGCCTCACTCCCAACACCCCCCTCTCAAGCCACCATCGGACCAAAATATCACCAATATAGTAGTCACCCTCTGCCATTTCCACTGGGCTCTCCACACCCAGCTCCTCCCCATGCTCGAAGTAGCGTGTCAACACTGATGTCCATTGATTTCGCAGTGTCGTTCGGATTGGCAGTCTATCTATTGGAATCCAAAGAATCTGATAGACGTCTTCCAAGGTCACTATCATCTCCCCTATTGGGAGATGGAAGGTGTTGGTCCGGGGATCCCACAGGTTGATCAGGGCCATCAGATAGGCCCGATCCCCGACCACAAGCTCCATCCAAGTTACCTGCTTGAGCCCAAGGGCATCAAGTCACTATTAGTCAGCTATAGTTAGCGCCTCCCGCGCTTTAGCAAAAGCAGTAGGCACACGATACCGGCTCTTCACAACCTGCAAAAGAAAAAAACACACAAACATTAAAATCATGAAAAACTGTACAACAATAACATGAATATACAACACTGCCTACCAATGTACAACTCAAAAACAACAAAATTCACAAAAAAAAAAAAAAAAGGTAGTTTGTCAGTCTTAGGGTTTTTTGTACTCTAAGTTTAAAACTGACACAAAAACAATTTAGCAAAATTAGTTTGTCAATCTTAGGGTTTCTGTACTCTAAGTTTAAAACTAACAACAACATAAAAACACAAAAACAATTTAGCAAAATCAGTTTGTCAGTCTTAGGGTTTCTGTACTCTAAGTTTAAAATTGACAACATAAAAACACAAAAACATTTTTTTTAATTACAGTTGTCAGTCTTAAGGTTTCTGTGTTCTAAGTTTAAAATTGACAAAGTCTGCACAAACAAAACAAAATTAAAATAACAGTTTTTAACCTAGGGTTTTCACCTACGTTTTAAAACTGACAAGTTCAACCTAAAAAACTAGGGTTTTACATTCCATTTATCCTAGGGTTTTAGTTTAGCAAAATCAAAAGGATTCCTAGGGTTTACTTTAATGTAAAGTGAAAAGTAAATTTCCGTTCCATTTTACAAAGAAAAATAAAATTTCAACCTAGGTTTAAACTATGTTTTTTGTTCAGTTTTAAGCTAAGTCTTGGTTTGTGTTCAGCTCAGTTTTAGGATTTCAATTTTAATTTTGGAAAACAACATAACAAAGAAAAATAAAAAAATCACTTGCAGTTTTAAAACATATCACAAACAAAAGCAATAACGCTAAGGAGCACTTACTGGTCTCGCTTCGGCTCCGTCGCTCGATTTGGTCTATGCACTCATGATGTCGGGAGAAATTTGGCAGCACTTCACTTCATAGAATTAACCTCCTCCTCCCCAGAGCTCCAAATCGTAAGAAAATTCGAATGCAAATGAGCCCAAACCCTAGTTTTGGCCTTTAAATAGGCTTTTTGAGCTCATATTCATTCCTCCTTGGGATGAGCACTCTGGTTAGTGCTCGTCCTACCCTGGGATGAATACTAGACTGGTATTCTTCCCACCCAAAATGAATTCAAGGCAAAAATTTTAAAAACAACAAAAATTGAACAAAAATGCACCAAAACAGATAATAAGCTTTCCCGATGATAGTGCTTTTGCACTTGACATCTCGGGCATGCAAAAAGGACGTCAGGGCCAAAAATCCTCACTATCCTACTCCATAAGAATGCTACCATATCCGGATAGCTCCACGGGAAGACGGATCTTAGAGAATTTCATCCCCAAATGACGTCACCAAAAAGGGTCAAAACCCACCCAAAAATAGCAATAACATTACCGAATGAAGGCGCCTTCGTGCATAACATTATTGGCATCCAAAAAAGATGTTGGGGTCACAAATTTTCACTATCCTACTCCCTAAGAAGGCAACCATGGCCAGACCGCTCCACTGGAAGACGAATTTTTGACAATTTTAGCTCCAAAAAGCGTCACCAAAAGGGTTAACACCCACCAAAAATAGGTCTAAATGTCGAAAAACTGCACACACTTAATGCTAAACATCTGAAGGCACCCTTGCATAAGTCATTTTGGGTCAAGCGACTCGTCACTTTTCTCATGAAAGTCATGCCCTCATCGATTCGTCGCTTGAGGGGGTAGTCACACTTAGTCACCAGTCAACAAGTACACACCCAATTAAGGAAAATGACATGCATTCAAAGAATCATTAACAAATACAATCACGCCCCTGCTTGGGGTAGTAAACAAGCAATAATCACAAACTAATAAAATCACTTGGAATTTCATGAATCATGAACTTAAGGTTCTCACAGATAAAAGATTGCGCTCTTTGCCTATTCATGACTGATCAATGTCCAAGATCAAGTAACACCTCACCGAAAAATGTTAACACTTGAATTAAGTTCCTTCACTCGTCAAAAGCAAGGATTCAAGAATGCATGTCCTTTCCATACTTGGGGCATCAAAAATTGGTTAGGTTACTGAGAAACCCTAATCATTAGTGCTTTGGTTATCTATTTTTGATCGACGCTGCACCATGCATAGCGCATCCCAAAAAGGGGCATCTGTAGACACCAAAACAACACCAATCCGATTATGTAACTACAAACACTGATCGCATTGACATACACAACCCCAAGGGCAGCCCTTAGAGGTTAAACAATGGTCCTAACCACTCTCACAGTAGTTTTGGAAGGTCAAAGATCAATTTGGCACCTTCAGGCACTTTGCTCAATATCCGTTCCACCCTGGAATGAATTCAAATTGGGATTCGCCCCACCCAGGGACGAATTCTAATTCACTCCAGGATGGGGTGAATTGCAGGTTTGATGGGAAAAAAGTCAAATCTTGACAAATGGCAGCTCAGATCCACCACTTAACGCTTCCTTCATTGCATGGGAGTATGGGTGAGCATTTTTGAGCATTAGAGGCAATTACAAGGGCAGTCATGAAGTCCCTATTCAGGGAGGAATCTCCTTCCCCCTGGGAAGGCATGATTGCCAAGTGGCACCTCTGCATACCCATTTCAAGAGACCTCTAGGTCTATAAATTGGTGAGTTTCCTCACCCCAAAACATAGAGAGAAGGAGCATTTTGGAGCAATGAAGTGTTGTCGTTTTATTGTCATACCTCACACCTTTTGGATTTGTGCCTTTCACATCCTTGATCTCCTTTAGAGGGGAGGTCATTGTGTGAATATTGGGAGGATGAATCTTAAGCCCAAATCTGAAATTTGGCCATAATATCCCACCAAATTTGCTGACAATACCCCACAAGAGGTTATGGACCCATCCCAAGTGGATTGGTGTCGAAATCAGGCCTCAAACGGTGGGCGACCTGCCCCATGGGCGCCCCCTCCCACACTGCTACAGTCCTAATCGCCCCCCTTCGGAGCGATGGGAATTCTATGGTATATTTTCTTTCTTTCATTTTTGCATTCAATTCTATGATGCTTAGATAGGTTGTCATTTGAATTGCGTCTCGTTTTGAACAATTTTGATCATGTTTCTATCCTTGTTCGCTTCTACTAATCTGCAGGTAGCATCATCAAATTCCCATTGATGGAGGTCAAATTGGGAAAATATGACCATATAGGTCTTCCCAAAATACCCCCAATTAGCTAACCCCAAGTTTGTAGGTCTTTTGGAGCTTCCTAGGTAGGACATTTGGGACAATACCTTTTCAACGTTTTGTTGCAGGTGAATTCGTCCCGCCCCGGAGCAAATTCAAATCGGTGAGGAATTTCCCGACTGTTATTTTTGTAGGGCCCTCATGGTGGTGTCTTGATGCCCCTGTCAAATTTTTAGAGCTTTTGGATTTATTTTAGTCATATTTTAATTCATTTTTCTTATTCACTTATCGTAGGCTTGGGGATTGCATGCTTTGTTTTATCCGCAGGTGCTACTGACTATTTCTTGTTCCTTTGAACATAGGGTCTGGACATCGAAAGAGTAGCAAGGAGTCATGACTCATCAACACAAGTTGCGACGATGTTTGGTCTGCCCATTTTACATGTGGGCACGTGGAAGAAGGAAGGGCATCCATGGATGTAACAAGAACGCGTACTTAAATGCTCCTAGCCCTTGGAAATGGAGGATGCGCATTGTAACCAAGTTGTGAAACATATCAATAAAAAGGGCTGTCTTCTTTATTTGCATTTGTTTTGTTTTGATTCACTCATGCTTTTCCCTCTTTTCAAGCAATTTCAATTCCTAGGATTTTGCGTCGAGTTTGGTTTGGTTCGCATCGCATCTTTGCTTTCCTTTTTTCTTTTGTATCCTCATGATTTCAGATAGCCATCTGAAAGTCTAGTGATTCATCTTCCTTCTAAACTTATCAAGCATAGACTACCAAGAATATTTAGGTAGAGGGTGAGATGAAATTGGAATACCAAGATAAATGAAGGGTGGAGTCCCAACCTGGAATCTTAGAATGCGAGCAATCCTGGATTGAATAAGAGGAGGGGTATTGAAGAAGAAAATAGAATACTTGTCCTCATTAATCAACTGCTCAGAAGCATCAAGATATATGTAAAGAGATTGTCTAATATTACCAGTTTCCCTGATAGTGGAAACTCCCAAAAAAGCAGTATCATCAACAAATTAAAGGTGGGAAAGAGGTGGCAAACTACTATCCCACTTCCATCCCTGAATGAGACCCTGCATGACTTGAGACTTGAGAAATATTCCCAACCCTTCCGCCATAATGATAAACAAATAAGGAGATAAAGTATCTCCTTGCCTCAATACCCTTGAGGCCTCAAATAGCTCTGATGGCTCATTATTAACAAGAACAGACAATGAGGAAGAAGAAACACAACTCATCACCCATCTAATCCATTTCTCAAATCCAAAAGTAGCAAGAAATTTCTGAAGAAAGGACCATCTGACCTAATCATAGGCTTTGGCCATGTCCAACATAATGAACATAGTTTTCTCCTTAGAAGTTTATATCGAGTGAATAGCTTCTGTAGTAATAACAACCTCATCCAAGATTTTTTAGCTAGCAACAAACCCTCCTTGCTCCTCAGAGATGATTTTGCTCAACCATATATTCAGCCTCTTAGCAATATTTTTTGTGACAATATTATACACAACATTGCAAAAAGCAATAGGCCTGAACATATCCAAGGAATTTGCTCTCTCTTTTTTTGGTATAAGCACCACAAAGGTAGAATTTAGGACCCTTAACATCTGTTTGTTCTTTTGGGACTTGTGGACCACATCCAAAAGATCAAATTTGATTAAATCCAAAACTCCTAATAAAACTCAATCAAGAATCCATCTGGGTCTGGGGATTTTCCTTTTTTCATCTTGAATACAACATTTTCTAAATCCTCAAGGGAAATTGGACCCATCAAGTGCTCATTAATCTCTCTAGAAACAATCGCTGGAATCCAGTTTAGAATAAGATTTTCATTCTCATAATTTGATAGGTAGTCCTCCTTGAAGAGAGAGGAAAATACCTCTTAGTCTCTTCTAAAATATACCTAAAATAAGAGAGTAGGGCACCTTGAGAATTCACAAGAGAGATAATCAGGTTACCTTTACGATGAGCCTTAACTGAGTTATAAAATAATACTGTGTTCCTATCCCCTTCCTTAAGCCAATATACTCAAGCTTTTTATTTCCAAAAAAATTCTTCCCTTAGTTCCCATTCAACAAGGTCTTTCATAGCCTCAAATTCCTCAATAAGAATCTCCTTCATGAATCCCTAATCTCTAATATTCCTTGAAGCTTCTTCCATCCTTCTAAGAAATGCCAGCTTAGCCAAGGAAAATTTCCCAAAATTTAGTCTATTCCATCTCTTCAATTTATGTTTTACAAATTATAGTTTCTTCACAAAGGAATACATAACAGTGCCATGAGGAGGTTTTCCAGTGGTCCACCAGCCTCGCATGAAATCATGAAGCTTAGGATCATGAAGCCACATAAGTTAAAACATAAATGAGAGATTCTTTTTTAGCCCTAACTCTGAAGTAGAGAGTTTGATAGGCCAATGATTAGATCCCTACCCTCCAAAATTATAGAACTAGTACCTCTGTTATTACCCATCCAATAATTGGATATCAAAAACCTATCCAGTCTCTCTGAGATGGAAGCTTCCCCACACCTTATATTATGCCAAGTAAAGATCCCATTATCTTGCTTTATGTCAAACAAGTTTAGGGCATGGATATGAGCATTGAAGACAGAGGAAAAAGGCTCGATATGGTCCACCCCACCATGTTTCTCCTCTAGAAAAGTGATAGAATTGAAGTCTCCAGCCAAAATCCATGGGTACAGGGGAACCAAACTTCTCACAAAGAAAATGTGATTCCACAAATTCACTTTACCATTGTAATCAAAAGGAGCATACACATTTGTAAGTAGGATGATTTCATGAGATTCATTATCATTCCCGACCATTGAAATAGACCATTTGATGGAAATACAAGTAAGAGGGGATATCTTAATCGAATACCATAAACAAGCGATGCCACCAACATATGCACATGCACCAATACACTGGCATTGCCCCCTTCTCCACAACTTGGGAGCAATATTGAACATACTATCAATAGCCAATTTAGTCTCCTAAATAAACACCACATCTAAAGAATGCACACAAACCAAATCACAAAAAAAATTGGGGATGCTATTCAACCCCCAAAAATTTACCAATAAGGGCATGTTTGGTTAGATACTCCACATTTTTCACCATTGAGTTTGGTTGAAGCACTAGAAATGACCTGGCTTCACATCAGTCCAAATATCCATTGTTCTTTAACAAGTGATTCCCGACATGCACTGGAAAATCATGTTCCTTCTAGTCATTTTTAGATGAAAAAATATCATGAGCATGCACTCTTTGTGCCAAACCCGATGCCATAATGACATTCCTCCAAATTTTCAGACCTCCTCCAGAAGTTGCTGCCATCCCCGCAGAGTAGTTTTTCTTCATCAAACCCTAGTAGAGTAGTTTTTCCTCATCAAACCCTAGCATAGATCTTTTACATATTGATTTCTATTCATGTATTTACACCTAATTATTACTAACAATTATCTTAATTAATATTTTGCTTGACTATTATTGATAATCTTCCATTCTAATAACTATCCCTTCCATTACTCACTCTAGTAGCTATTCTTGTATATCAAGAATTATTATAATATAATTAATTCTATGATAGGTGTAGTCTACTCAATATGCTTAATCTATGATTCAGGTTTGATATACAATAAAAATAATATAACTTGAGGCCATGGTGTGTGCACTACCCATAACCCTTTGTTATACTACAAAAATCATCAATAATACTCAAACCAATATTTTAGATCACTAATCAAGAAATATTCCATACATACCCTTGAGTGCACTACATACCTCTCAAACAATATGAGAAGGTAATATTATTGAGTGTTGTATTTGGTGCATTATGGATAGATACATGGTCAAAAACATCCTAGAGCTAAAGGTTTATCCTAAACCTAGGGGTTCTCTCTATATACTATAAGGTATGTGGAGACTCAAGTCCATATACAAGTGTTGTCTAATACTTGGGTGTTAGAGTATGGTCACCACTCACATCATTAATTGTTGTAATCTAGCTTAGCCAAAAAAAACAAATCCTACATGATATATTGAAATGCCTACCATAGGTTTTCTAATATATTAAACTAAATTAGAAAAATAAAAGAACTTATAATTTCATACTATAAATTACAGAACACACAAAAGTAAGGAAAATTATACTTAACATGCATGGAAGGGTAGGTTCAAAACTATTATAGTTACAGTAGGAGGTGGCCCTAGAATAAAATTTTATACCACTTGTTAGGAACCTGTAGACACCAAAACAACACCAATCTGATTATGTGACTGCAAATACTGATCGCATTTACACACACAGCCCCAAGGGCAACCCCCAGAGGTTAAACAATGGTCCTAACCACTCTCATAGAAGTTTTGGAAGGTCAAAGATCAATTTGGCACCTTCAAGCACTTTGCTCAATATCTGTTCCACCCAGGAACGAATTCAAACTGGGATTCGCCCCACCCAGGGATGAATTCTAGATTCGCTCCAGGGTGGGGCGAATTGTAGGTTTGACAAGCAAAAAGTCAAATCTAGACAAATGGCAACTCAGATCCGCCACTTAATGCTTCCTTCATTGCATGGGAGTATGGGTGAGCATTTTTGAGCATTAGAGGCAATTACAAGGGCAGTCATGAAGTCCCTATTCAGGGAGGAATCTCCTCCCCCCTGGGAAGGCATGATTGCCAAGTGGCACCTCTACATGCCCATTTCAAGAGACCTCTAGGTCTATAAATTTGTGATTTTCCTCACCCCAAAATATATAGAGAAGGAGCATTTTGGAGCAATGAAGTGTTGTCATTTTACTTTCACACCCACACCCTTTTGAGTTGTGTCTTTCACATCCTTGATCTCTTTTGGAGAAGAGGTCATAGGGTGGTTACTGGAAGTACAAATATAGAGCCAAACCTAACATTTGGCCACAATATCCCACCCAATTTTCCAATAATACCCCACAAGAGGTTTTGGACCTATCCCAAGTGGATTGGTGCCGAAATCAGGCCTCAAACGATAGGTGGCCTGCCCCATGGGTGCCCCCTCCCAAACTGCTACAATCCTAGTCGCCTCCCTTCGGAGCGATGGGAATTATGTGGCAGAATTTATTTCTTTCATTTTTGCATTCAATTCTATGATGCTTAGATAGGTTGTCATTTAAATTTCGTCTCGTTTTGAACAATTTTGATCATGTTTCTATCTTTGCTTGCTTCTACTAATCTACAGGTAGCATCATCAAATTCCCGTTGATGAAGGTCAAATTGGAAAAATATGACCATATGGGTCTTCCCAAAATACCCCAAAATTAGCTAACCCCAAGTTTGCAGGTCTTTTGGAGCTTCCTAGGCAGGAAATTTGGGACAGTACCTTTTCGACATTTTGTTGCAGGTGAATTTGTCCCACCACAGAGCGAATTCAAATCGATGAGGAATTTCCCTACTATTCCATTTGCAGTATTTTCTTTGGGATGTCTTGATGCCCATATAAAATTTTTTGAGCATTTGGATTCATTTTAGCCATAGTTTAATTCATTTTTCTCATTCACTTATCGTAGGCTTGGGGATTGCATGCTTTGTTTTATTCGCAGGTGCTACTGACTGCTTCTTGTTCCTTTAAACGTAGATTATAGACATCGAAGGAGTAGCAAGGATTCAAGACTTATCAATGCAAGTTACGGTGACATTTGGTCCGCCCATTTTACATGTGGGCACGCAAAAGAAGGAAGGGCATCCATGGATGTAACAAGAATGCATACTTAAACGCTCCTAGCCCTTGGAAGGGGAGGATGCACATTGTAACCGAGTTGTAAAACATATCAATAAAAAGGGCTGTCTTCTTTATTTGCATTTGTTTTGTTTTGATTCGCTCATACTTTCCCTCTTTTCATGCACTTTCAAATCCCTAGGATTTAGCGTTAAGTTTGGTTCGGTTTGCATCGCATCTTAGATTTTCTTTTTGCTTCTGTATCATCATGCTTTCAGAACCTTACAACAAAATATAGTATAAAATTGCAATATAAAAAGGAAATGTAGTAAGATTATATTGCCAAAATAAAAATATAGTACAAAATTGTAAATCATTTTGAGGGGTCAATCTCATTGAAAGCAAAGCTTCATTAAAATATGAATGTATAAGATGATGATACACTTGTCCCCTCGGTACTTTTTCAGACTTTGGCTAATCCTAACCCTAATCATCGAGGGTTCCCATCTATGTGCGTGTGGAGGCCAAATCTAGTAAGTCCTAAATAATAATAGTTACATCTTTATAATAACTAATGACTATATCATATGGTCCCAGAAGTGTAGACACCCAATGTATGACATGAACTTGTTATTGATAATTATGTTAAGATAACATCCATTTTTTTAAATTTTGATGTTAAAATATGTATCAAACCCATTCAAAAGTTTTGCAATATAAAATATCATTTACCACATCCAAGTTATTTTTTAGCACATTAAATTCATATTTGTTTACTCTTTCAAATTGAATTACTCAATAGGAGTGAGGTATCACAATATTTATAATATGATCCAATTACACCATGTCCAATAGCTAGGAAGTATCTATCACGCTCTTTGTGTAGACTACAGTCAAGTGTAATAACATGCAATGAGCATTTTATATGGAAGTCTATAGGAATTATCTAGATAATTCTATGACCACTTACTATATAAGTCTATGAGGGTTTTATATGTGAAAGCCTATGAGCATCTCCTATGTAATTGTACAAGTAGTTTTGATTTATTCACCATTGATAATTTTGGTTAAACTACCTTTATATTTATGCTCAATCAAAGGTTTTAGTGTGTTTAATATATTTTAGTTTAATATTTAAGTCAAATTATGTCAACTAGATATTAACATTTTAATCATGATCATATATCCTTATAAATACCACCAACGCTTGATCAATTATATTAGTTGATGACATGACAAATAATGGAGGTGCTAATGGGATTCCACTCCATGTTCCTCCTTCATCTCTATCATTTATATGATTTAATTAAATTTTCTTATTTTTTCCATAATATTTTTTCAAATGCATGGTTTTGAAATTTTATTGAAAACTCTTATGATTTTCAATAAGTTATTATAATATAAATGAAATGTTTATTTTATTTAAAAAAAAAAACAATTATTGAAAAATACTATTATTGTATGAAAAAGAGAAAAGTATTATACTTATTACCACAATTAAATTATTTTTATATGGTGGATGAGATAAGTTTTGAAAATACCACCAAACCTTTTACAAAAAGGAGCTATTATCCAAACACAAGAGGAGACTCCAGAGAAACCAAACACTAAAAAAATCAAACTTATACTAGTCATATAGAGAAACTAGCCCAAGAATAAAAAAACATATGCAAGTCTTGAACAAACCAATGACCCACAAGCCCATGCGGGGGTAGAGAACCCATGCTTATAGGCCCACAAGAATAGAATATAACCAACAAAAAGACTCAAAAAGAGAAACGAGGCCACTCAAAATTTGGAACCATTGGGGCCTATCCCATTCTCATCCTTGAATTCATTTACTCTCATCATCTGCCAACCCATGAGATCCAAAACCTTCTTAGTATAGGAAATCATCACCTACATGGAATAAATCAAAGAGATTTGTTATTTTATCATCATTGCATTAAAATATCTTGGGTTTGAACTTCCTATTTGGAATCCATAATTCTAAATGTTTTTGACACTACCCACTTTTAAAATTAAATTAAACCTCTTGGGTGGCATTAGGTAATTCTCGAAGTCTGAATCATTGACCATCATCAAAGCCTTCCCATTATTTGCCATCTTCACGACCAAGTGTTTATATCTCCTCATTCCTTCCTTAGTACCTCCTATATTTCCAAGAGGGTATTCCGCCTCATCCCTTGGTTGCACCACCAAGGAAATAGGTTCAACAACTTCATGGTTTGAAGTGTATGAGTTATCCAAAATAGAAGAGGTTGAATAATAAAAAATTTATATCTTGTACTCTATTCAAGGAATTAAGAATACTATCACCATATAAGCCATACAATCTGACCAAATGATCAAACATCATCTTCAAAAATCCTTGGTGAACTAGTTCGGAAACCACCCCTTTCTTAACCTCATAAATTGACTTAAATAGATATTGAAATAATAATTATGGAATATTTATCATTTTATTAAAAAAAATATGGTTCAAATCATAAAGTGATAGCTACACACAATATCTTAGTTCTCATAGAGGGTAAAATATTGCATAATTACTTGAAAAATATGATCCTTCAGGGATCTTAAGGAGTTATGTCTAAACCTATTCTAGATTTTGGTCAACTCACTTTCATCTCCTAAGAAAACATGACCTATTTCACCAAGGAATGCTTCTTTAAATTTTGCACCAGACCATCTACCACCAGCCTGGTCACCTCAACAATTAAAGAGATATTGATTTCAAACTCCACTATGTTGACTGTGATCACCCCTTCGTACCATGAGTATGTTATATGTTTAGCCATATCCCTGTGGTGGCCATTATACTTCAAAAGGTACTCAAGAATATTCTTCCTTTTCAAAATCTTACATATCTCAATTTTATTAGTTCCTAACATGTGAGATCATGAGGGTGCCTATAAGCACCCACCCCTTATTCCCCCTCTTTTTTAACTCTAACATATACATTCTTTATTTCACTCTTCTTCACTTTTGCATGATACTGTAACAAATGCACGTTTTCTACATTTTATTGAAAAGTATTATGATTTATAATATTATATCACAACCTATTAAGAGTGGTGTCATTCAATCAAGCAAAATATTGTTTTCTGATTTTTTTCTTAAAGTGATGAAGGAAACAAAAGAGAATAAGTATTCCTTTTTTCCTTTGGATTTTTAATAAATATTTTGGTTTAAAATAATTTGTTATAAGCATTTTAGTAAAATAAATCACACCCACATAATATTGTAATAATAAATAGATAATAATGCAATTAATTAATAGTATTGCAACATGAAATGAAAATGCAAATAATTATATTACAAAAATAAAAGCATAATATAGAATCATAACCCACTTTGAGAAGGAAACCTTCTTCAAAGTAAATATTCATTTCAATATGAAAATATGAGATGACAATATTCAACCACGCTTGGTTCTTTTAAAGTCTCTAGCTAACCCTAACCTTAACACTCAAGGGCTTTCATCCATGTGCAAGTTGGGTTTCAAGCTAGTAACTCTTAAATAACAATAATTACATATTTATATAATATCTGTTTAGAATAAATAATGGTTACATCATATGGGCTCATAAGCCTAGATAATCATTATACCATATGATTATGTAATTATTAATGATTTCAAGATACGGTCCTAACATGCCCTTCCTCTTCAAAAAATAATTGTCCTCAAAGCTTGGGATAAGGAGACTATTGCTAGAGTTTTTGAAGAAATTAGCATGTGGAATCACCCTATTGTAAGCCCTACCACTAAACTAAGAATTTAGTGATGGTGTGGTTATGAAGAGTGCACATTATTTGAAAGAAAAAGTTTTTAGGATCCAATACGACTACACCTTCATCATCCAACTTGGAAAGTGTCAAATGGACTTGAAATTTATTTCCATGGTCTTATTTAGATAACAATCATTGAAGACTAGATGGATCTTAGAAGAAGGTGGTAAAGAGAGCTTATAGGTCACTTGTACAATTTACTACATAACTTGTTGGGTTCATAGAATCTACATCCAAGCTTCTAGTGAGTATGGAGTTCCACTAATGTTTCATCGTATGGTTGTAGTCGAAGGAAGACCTTATCCCCTATAGTAAAATTATGCTCTAAATTGTGTTCATATATTTTTCATCACATCCAACTCTTATCCATAGCCAAATTTCCTTCAATCATTGTAGTATTTTAGTATGGTCTTGAAGTGTCAAATCCTCTACCTGGATATTGATTTGTATAGAATATATGAAGAAGGTGATGGGGTGGGTACCCATAAACTGCCTCAAAAGAAGTTAGTCTCGTGGTTGTGTAGAATTAATTATTATACCACCAAACAACCAAGAAAAGTCAATTGAACCACTGGATTAAATACTTGGAAGTAAAAAAGTGGAAGTTATTTTACAAGTATTTATTGACAATTTATTTTAATTTTTTTCTAAGGATGCTATCTTGAGATTACTCTTATTCTAGTACATTTGAATTTAAACAGGTCCTAATAAAATTGACTATGAAGGTAGGGTTGCAATTAGACACAATTAATTTTGGTATACCAAGGAGTTAAAAAATAGGGTCCATAAATATTCGTACAATGGAAGAGGCATGATACATGTGGTCCTAGGTTAAAAATTATCATACATTAAGAGATGACGCACCACCAAAATAATTATAACTTTCCCTCCTAATTTTATAATCCTTCAATCAAATCCATGGAAATATTAGTCCATAGTTTTGTGGATTTAGTAAATATTGTAGAGTGCATGTAGTATAAATAGTTTCTCATTTCATCCTTTTGTGGATCTCATACTTAGTCACAAAAAATTTCATGTCCTTTTACATTCCCACCCAATAGAATATACATTTAGCTCATTCATAGGTTTTCAAAAAACTTGAATGACATATCATAGATGAAGCATGAATCTCCTTCATTATATCCTCCTAAATGGTGAACTTTTAGTAACCAAAATGTGATCTTGATATCTCAATAATTGTCTATCTCGTAAGTATTCAATATTTAAATTAAGGACCGTTTAGGTATTATCCCTCATAGTTTGCAAATATGGTTCTTTGAATACCTCTTATCAATGTTTGGTGATGCAACATGGGAGTGGGGAAGATGTGTCACATAATTCTATTTGATCCTCAAATTGAAAAGAAAGGGAATGTATCATAATATTTCTCTTTCTCGTTTTTTAGATAATTTTATAATCATACCCCAACAATTTTGAAATCCACCTTTTTTATGGTGGATACACACCATCCATTGTAGAAGATATTTCAAACTTTGATGATCCATTTTAATGGATAAATTTTTTCCAATGAGGTAATACTATTACTGATTGATTGCATGGATAAAGAATATTGTTTCTTTTTCATGGATGGAATTCCCTAGATTTTTCCTAGATAAGGACCTACTAGTGAAATCTAAGGGTCACCCTTCTTTCATTACTACTATACTAATTCCATACCCTAAATTATTTTCCTCAATTATGAATGGTTTTAAAAAATTAGTAGTAGCTAACACAAAAGTAAAATTCATGGCTTCCTTGAGATCTTGAAAGTAATTTTCAGCTGGCAGCATCCATATGAAAAAAATCATATTTAACATTGCAGTGAGTGGGGTTGTTATTTTATCATAAGTTTAGTAAATTCGTTGATATTTGCTAGTGAGGCCCCAAAATACTTAAAAAACTTTGAGAGTTTGAGTCTTACGTCTATTATGCATAGTCAAAAATTTCTTTGAGATTATTTTAGCCCTCTTATCAAAGGATATGATTCAATATTTAACATCTTGAATTACAAAGGAAAAATTAGATAATTTGAAAAAAAATTATGCTCTTCCAAGAGTTACAAAGTTAGATCTAGATGATGCAGGTGTTCTCCCCAAATGCTACTATAAACTACAATGTCATCAAATAATATCAAAGTAAACTTGCATAAGAAGGGGTGAAAGGCATTATTCATGAGACTCTAAAAATTTAAAGGTCCATTAATTAGGACTAATGGCATGACAAAGCATTTGTAATGACGTTCATGGCTCCTAAATGGTGTTTTCAAGATGTCTCCATATTTAAGTCATATTTTATGGTATCCAAATCAAAGGTCCAACTTGAAGATAAATTTTACCACATGTAAATCATGAATCACCATAATAGAAAATTTATAATTGATAGTAATTTTGTTGATTTTGTAAACATATATACATATCTACTATGACCCATCCATTGTTTATACCAATTGAACTTGTGAAGAGTAGGGATTAACACAAGGTTAAATTACCCCATTATTTTTATGGCTCATTCCATTTCTATTTTGATTAACTATTACATTGTGTTTCTACTACACTAACTAAACATTTATTGTCTAATATCTATTCCAATAAATGCTTAGACTATAAATATTTCATCTCTTAGTAATATTCACTAGTTTCCACATGTCGCCATACTATTTGCCATGTGTCACTCTTCTATGATATTCCCGCCAGCATTGCATCCATGTCACCCATTTCAGCTACACTACCATGTGTCTGTCTAGTCTGAGTCAGATCCAGTGGTTGTTTGCCATGTATCACGTCCAAGTCTAGTCAGTTAGAGTATAGTTAGCTCTTATCAATATTTGGTGATCCACTAGGGGGGTGGGGAATATGTATCACATAATTATATTTGATCCTTGAATTGAAAAGAAAGGGAATCTACCATAATATTTCTCTTTCCCTATTGTATATAATTTTATAATCATACCCATGGATACACAACATCCATTGTAGAAGATATTTCAAACTTTTATGACCCATTTTAATGGCTAAATTATTTCCAATAAGGTAATGCTATTAGTGATTGACTGCATGGATAAAGAACATCGTTTCTTTTTCACGGATGGACTTCCCTAGATTTTTCCTAGATAAGGATCTACTAGTGAAATATAATGGTCACCCTTATTTCATTAATACTATACTAATTCCATACCCTAAAGCATTTTTCTTGATTATGAATGATTTAAAAAAATTAGTAGTAGCTAACACCAAAGTAAAATTCATGGCTTCCTTAAGATCCTGAAAGTAATTTTTAGCTGGCATCATCTATATGAAAAAAACCATATTTAACATTGCAATGAGTGGGGTTGTTATTTTATCATAAGCTTAGTCAAGTAATTGATATTTTGTAGTGAGGCCCCAAAATCCTTAAATAACTTTGAGAGTTTGAGTCTTACGTCTATTATACATACTCAAGAGATTCTTTGAGATTATTTTAACCCTCTTATCAAATGATATGATTCAATATTTAGCATCTTGGATTACAAAGAAAAAATTAGATAATTTGAAAACCAATTTGTTTTCTTCCAAGAGTTACAAAGTTAGATCTAGATGATGCAGGTTTTTTCCCCAACTACTACTATAGACTACAATATCATCAAATAATATCAAAGTAAACTTGTATAAGTAGGGGTGAAAGGCATTATTCATGAGACTCTAAAAATTTAAAGGTCTATTAGTTAGGACTAGTGGCATGACCAAGCATTTGTAATGAACTTCATGGCTCCTAAATGGTGTTTTCAAGATGTCTTCTTTTTTAAGTCATATTTTATGGTATCCAACTCAAAGGTCCAACTTGAAGATACATTTTACCACATGTAACTCATGAATAACCATAATAGAAAATTTATAATTGATAGAAATTTTGTTGATTTTGTAAAAAAATATACATATCCACTATGACCCATCCATTTTTTATACCAATAGAACTTGTGAAGAGTAGGGATTAACACAAGGTTAAATTACCCCATTATTTTTATTGCTCATTACATTTTTATTTTGATTAACTATTACATTGTGTTTCTACTACACTAAACAACTATTTATTGTCTAATATCTATTCCAATAAATTCTTAGACTATAAATATTTCATCTCTTACTAATGTTCACTATATTCATAATTATTATTACACCTAATTATTACTAACAACTATCTTAATTTAATTTTTTCTTGAATATTATTGATAATCTTCTATTCTAATAACTATCCCTTCCATTACTCACTCCAATAGCTATTATTGTATATCAAGAATTAGTACAATATCATTATTCTATGATAGGTGTAGTCTACTCAATATGCTTAATCTATGATTAGGGTTTGATATACAAGAAAAATAATATAAATTGAGGTCATGGTGTGTGCACTACCCATAACCCTTTTTTATACTACAACAATCATCAATAATACTTAAACCAATATTGTAGACCACTACTCAAGGAAGATTTCATGTATACCCTTGAGTGCACTACATACCTCTCAAACAATATGAGAAGGTAATATTATTGAGTGTTGTATTTGGTGCATTGTGGATAGATACATGGTCAAAAACATCCTATAGCTAAAGGTTTATCCTAAACCTATGGGGTCTCTCTATATACTGGACGGTATGTGGAAACTCAAGTCCATATACAAGTATTGTCTAATACCTGGGTATTAGAGTATAGTCACCCCCCACATCATTAATTTCTTTACATGTAATTTAGCTTAGCCAATAACAACAAATCATACATGATATTTTGAAATACCTACCATAGGTTTTATAATCTATTAAAATAAATTAGAAAAATAAAATAACTTAGAATTTCATACTGCAAATTATATAACACACAAAAGTAATAAAAATTATACCTAACATGCATAGAAAGGTAGGTTTAAAACTATTATAGTTAAAGTAGGAGGTGGCCCTAGAATTAACTTTGATACCACTTGTTAGGAATGTTACAACAAAATATAGTATAAAATTGCAATATAAAAATGAAATGTAGTAAGATTATATTGCCAAAATAAAAATATAGTACAAAATTGAAAATCATTTTGAGGGGGAAATCACATTGAAAGCAAAGTTTCATTAAAATATGAATATATAAGATGATGATCCACTTTTACCCTTGGTTCTTTTTTAGGCTCTAGCTAATCCTAACTCTAATCATCGAGGGTTCCCATTTATGTGCATGTGGAGGCCAAATCTAGTAACTCCTAAATAACAATAGTTATATCTTTATAATAACTAATAATTATATCATATGGTACCATAAGTGTAGACACTCAATGTATGACATGAACTTGTAATTATTAAATATTTTAAGATAACGTCCTCATTTTTTTTAAATTTTGATGTTAAAATATGTGTCAAACCCATTCAAAATATTTGCAACATAGAATATCATATACCACATCCAACTTATTTTTTAGCACATTAAATTCATATTTGTTTCCTTTTTCAAATTGAATTACTCAATAGGAGTGAGGTATCACAATATTTATAATATGACCCGATTAGGCCAAGGCCAATAGCTAGGAAGTATCTATCACGCTCTTTGTGTAGAAAATCAAGTGTAATAAAAGCCTATGAGAACTTTATATGTAAGTCTATAGGAAGTATATAGATAATTCTATTACCACTTACTATATAATTCTATAAGGCTTTTATATGTGAAATCCTATGAGCATATCCTATGTAAGTGTACAAGTAGTTTTGATGTATTCACCATTGATAATATTGGTTAAACTACCTTTATATTTATGGTCAATCAAAGGGTTTAGTGTGTTTAATATATTTTAGTTTAATATTTAAGTCAACTTATGTCAACTAGATATTAGCATTTTAATGAGGATTAGATATCCTTATAAATACCACCAACACTTGATAAATTATATTAGTTGATGACATGACAAATAATGGAGGTGTTAATGGGATTCCACTCTATGTTCCTCCTTCATCTCTATCATTTATATGATTTAATTAAATTTTCTTTTTTTTCCATAATTTTTTTTTGAATGCATGGTTTAGAAATTTTATTGAAAACACTTATGATTTTTCAATAAGTTATTATAATATAAATGAAAGGTTTATTTTCTTTTAGAAAATAAATTTTATTGAAAAATACTATTACTATATAAAAAAGAGAAAATTATTATACTTATTACCACAGTTAAATTATTTTGATATGGTGGATGAGATAAGTTTTGAAAAGATCACAAAACCTTTTACAAAAAGGAGCTAGTATCCAAACACAAGAGGAGACTTGAGAGAAACTAAACACTAAAAAAAATCAAACTTATACTAGTCATAGAGAGAAACTAGCCCAAGAATAAAAAAACCTATTCAAGTCTTGAATAAACCAATGAACCACAAGCCCATGTGGGGGTAGATAACCCATGCTTGTAGGCCCACAAGAATAGAATATAACCAACAAAAAGACTCAAAAAGAGAAATGAGGCCACTCAAAATTTGGAACCATTGGGGCCTATCCCATTCTCATCCTTGAACTCATTTACTCTCACCATCTGCCAACCCATGAGAGCCAAAACCTTCTTAGTACAGGAAATCATCACCTACATGGAATCAATCAAAGAGCATTGTAATTTTATCATCATTGCATTAAGATATTTTGAGTTTGAAGTTCCTATTTGGAAACCATAATTCTGAATATTTTTGACACTAATGACTTTTAAAATTAACTTTATCCTCTTGGGTGGCAGTAGGTAATCCTCAAAATTTAAATCATTGACCATCATCGGAGCCTTCCCATTATTTTCCATCTTCATGATCAGGTGTTTAGATCTCCTCATTCCTTCTTTAGTACCTCCTATATTTCCAAGAGGGGATTTCGTCTCATCCCGTGGTTGCACCACCAAGGAAGTAGCTTCAAAAACTTCCTGGTTTGAAGTGTATGAGTTCTCCAAAATAGAAGAGGTTGAATAATAAAAAATTATATCATGTACTCTATTCAAGAAATTAAGAATACTATCACCATCTAAGCCATACAATCTGACCACATGATCAAATATAATATTTAACAATCCTTGGTAAACTAGTTCAAATACCATCCCTTTCTTAACCTCAAAAATTGACCTAGACAGATATTAAAATAAGAATGATGAAATATTTATAATTTTATTATAAAAAATATGGTTCAAATCATGAAGTGATAGCTACACACAATCTCTTAGTTCTCATCAAGGGTAAAATATTGCATAATTAATTGAAAAATATGATCTTATAGGGATCTTAGAGAGTTATGTCTAAACCTATTCTATGTTTTGGTCAACTCCTTTTCATCTCCCAAGAAATCGTGACCTCTTTCACCATGGAATGCTTCTCTCGATTGTGCACCGGCCCATCTACCGCCAGCCTGGTCACCTCAACAATTAAAGGGATATTGATTTCAAACTCTAATGTGCTAAATCTGATCACCTCTTTGTACCATGAGCATGTTATATGTTTAGCCATATCCCTATGGTGGCCATTAAAACTCAAAAGGTACTGGAGAATATTCCTCCTTTTCAAAATCTTACAGACCTCCTCATACACCATAATGGACTATAGTTCTAAAATCAAGGCAACAATCCTCACACTATCTAGCACCACATAGAAAATTTTAAAAAATAATAAGGCCTCCTCTATCTGATGCTACGTCATTACAAATGAAAAGGATGCCTAGTGGAGAAGAGATAGTCTAACACCCCAACCAATTCATTGTCTAATTTAGGGTCCTCTAAATCTTACCACAAATATCAAAGTCTTGTAATATTAGAATTCCAAAAACCAAAAGTGAAACAAACTTTATTAAATTTTAAAATTTCATGTATACTAACTATATGCTTATACCAATGAGAGAAGAGCATGTGATAGTAGACTATATCTAATAAATTATGGTGTTGATTATATACAAATATTTAGTCAAAGTAGAATTGATTATTTCATGCATGTTGGTATAGATCATTACATATTCTTTATCATTATGTTGGATGTAAAAACAAAATTTAAAACTTTTATAGGTATATTTACCAATATGGTAGTCTTTTCATTAGGGTTTGAAGAGTGATAACCAAAAAATATAGAGAAAAGATCAAAATATATAGACCAGGATTTGAAGAATGAAGGATAGAGTTATTATTGAAATTGTATAGATCTATTGATCAATTAGATGATAGTTTATGTAAGTTAGAGTATTGACAGTTCTTGATAGTTGAAAGTTAGAAGGTTTATAGAACAGTCTCCAAAAACTAGAAATATTGAAGAGAAAAAATATCTAAGATCTAGAAGATTTGAAAAGTAAATTAAAAAAAACATAATGTAATGGCTAGGGTTTAAAGGGTAGACATAAAAAATTATAGAGAGACTTCAAAAATAATGGATTGATTTTTAAATCTATACAGAGGTAATTAGGTTTGAAGAGTGTAGGCAAGACTTATTTTTGACTGCATAGAACTATCATTTAGTTAGGTGATAGTCTATGTGAGTTAAAGCATAGGCATTTTTAATAGCTAAAATCTATAAGGATTGTAGAGTAGTGACTAAAATCTAGAAGTCTTGAAGAGTGGAGGTCAAAAGCTAAAATGTTTATTAAAACTTCATCGATTAACCATCTAGATATACACTTATCTATGTAAGTTGGGGTTGTGACATTTTATCAATAGCTAAAAGAAGAAATAGTCAAGAGCCAAAGTATTTGAAGAGCTACTTAAAAAAAATTGTAAAATGGTAGCTAAGATTTGAAGAGTAGCTACTAAAAATTATAGAGTGAAGAAATTGTAAAGTGGTAGCTAAGATTTCAAGAGTAGCTACTAAAAATTATAGAGTGAAGATAAATAAATGATATAGTAATGATAAAAAATTATAGAGAGATAACTATGGTTTGAATATCGATGGCTATATATATTGTTGAAATTTCACATATCTATTGTTTAGCTAGATGATAGTCTTTGTAAGTTAGAGCATTGATATTTTCTAGTAGCTAAAATCCAAAAGCTTTGTAAATTTGTGTCTCAAAACTAGAAGTCTTGAGGACTGAATGCCAAAAGCTAGAAGGTTTGTTAAAACTTCATAGAATAATCATTTATTATTATATGTATATTAGGGCTTTGATATTTACCCATAATTGAAAATAGAGTAGTGGTTGAAAGCTACAAGATTCACCTTAAAATAACTATAAAGTGCTAGCCAAGTTTGGAGAGTGATGTTTTAAAATTATAGAATGGCAACCAAAACCTATAGAACCTATAAAGTGGTGATAAAAAAATTACAACTTGGTGGCTATGGTTTGAAAAGTGGTCCTTGAAGATCTTAAATTGAATAAATAGTTTATAGATCTATGACCAAAAGATAAAGAGTTTGTATATTGAGGATAGTAAATCGAAGGTTTACATTTCAATTAAAAATATGAAAATAATTTAAGGGTTAGGAAAAATTAAAAAGAAAAACAAAAGAAAAAGAAAATAATAGAAAAAAGAAAAGGAAAAAAATCTACATATGGTTTCTAAATAGATTAACTTGAGAATCAATAAAAAAATGTAGTAGGGTTATAGACAATTTAATTTTTTTTCGAGTTTGTAGACCAATTAAAAAAGGAAAATGTATTGAAGGTTTTGTAGTATGTCAGACAAAAGTCATAGGATTGTAAACCAAAAAAATTGAATATAGTGGATTTGTATATGAAAGCCACAAGGATTGCAAAGAATTTAAAAAATAAAGAAAAAGAGTCATCCTTATATAATATATTACAATGTGTTTAGGAAAACTTATAGAGAACCTATATCACTAGTTCATTTTGCTTTCAAGTATAACAAGGTGGATGAATTAACATATATTTAATTTTATTTTTATAGTTTTATTTTTGAATAACTTTTTTATTAATATTAATATAATTTTTTATCTTAAAAATAAAAATTGAATTATATATCTAATTTTAATTAACTACACTTTAGCACCCAGGTGTTGTAGGTGAGTTAGAGAGGAGAGAGCAATCTTTCAAGGGAGGTCCCAGGTTCAAATCTCCACCCTACCAAAAAATTGAATTGGGTATCCAAAATCCAATTGATAATGCTGGTGCAGGCAGGGTTGGGTGCGACCCCGAATGACTTTGACAGTGTAGAACCCTGTGATCTTTCAAACCAAGACGGCTCCTCAAAAGGTTTTTCACTTTAAAAATAAAAATAAACTACACCTTAGTATCAAAATTCCTCATACGTTCTATAGTTAGCCGCTATTAGGTGAATTTCATCTCCATATTAAAATTATCGTGAATGTAAGGATGTTTTACGCTTCATTTCTGAAATTATCGTGAATATAAGGATGTTTTACGCTCCATTTCCGAAAATATCCTACCTGTCCCCCACCACACAATAGACAAAGGAATCAAGACAAAAAAGCCGAGTGGTTTAAAAAAAAGAAAGTGTGATTAACATAGAGAATATTTTTCGTGTTACGATTTTTTCTATTAATGTTTTTTTAATGGTTTTCCTAACATTGTTCATAATTTCAGGGGGAAGAAATGAAGTGAACATAATTCATTGTCGATATTTGTCTATTGAATGGTAACGTGTTTTCAATCAATGACATTGAGAACTATATTCATTATTCATGTGGATGATAGCAATACATCAATAACATACTGTACATGATGGCGAAATGATGAAATTTTCAAGGATAGAAATCACGTGGAATTCATTTAACACTAAGTTTATAATTGATAATGAAGTTATAATCTATAATTTCATTATTATGCGCGCATGTCTAAAACGACTTCTAAATCTAAAATTAAACAGATAATACTGCCATAAATATAGAGCAAGAAGAATATACATATAAAAAGTTGTGAATATTCTTAGCACTGGAAAAACTATGGATATATATGATGGTGTTAATTGTGTCTCTCGTGCTTGACATCGGGACATTAAATATTATTTTTATTATTCTTTTCTTTAATAGTAAATTTGGAAACACCTAACATCTATCTCATCTTTATGAGATTTTATTTTAATAATACTTTAGTAAATACATTAGTAAGTTGGTTTTTAGTTTTACAAAAGTTTAGTTTAATTTGATTTTGTATGAGAAGATTTTTAATAAAGTGGTATTTGATATTGATATGCTAAATAAGACTATGGGAGATTGGATTCTTTGCCATGGTAATTGATGAATTATTATCACACTGAATAATAGTTGTCACATTTGTTCATGCCTCAAATCTGTTAGTCTTGTTCAACCAAATTTCTTGACATGAAGCTAATGATTCTGCAATAAATTGTGCTTCTATTATTGATAGTTCAATTATTGTCTACTTCTTAGAGGACCAAAAAATCACACCTAACCCCAAGTGATTGGAGATTTTAACCCCATTTATATCCTTCGAAGAGAAGGGGTGGAAGTGGCCTTGAAGAATCGTAGTCTTGCTAACCTGGAGAATTTCATATCTTCTATAGAATTACGAGATGTGGATTTAAAATGGGAGCATTTTACATGGAGTAATAGTAGGCCGGGTAATGGTTTTATCTTGAGCCAACTGGATAGAGTGTTAGTTTAATCTAGAAGTCTCAATTTATTTGGGGATGCGGTTCTTTCCACCTTGTCTAGAGTGGGATCGGATCATAATCCTCCCCTTTTGGAGACTGTTGAAAACTCTTCTTTTGTTCTGAGACCCTTCCACTTGAATCAATGTGGTGCAACTTCCCTAACTTTGAAGATTACATGAAAAAATGGTGGGATGAGGAAGCACTAGGATTGGGTATTTTTAAAGTTGCCTTCAAAATTTGAAGGCTTCGTCCTCAATTAAAATGGTGGAACAAGAACATGTATGGTAATATATTTAGGGAGCTAGAAGCTTTAAAAAATAACGTCACTAAAATAGAGAAAAATATTGAGTCACAGGGACTCGATGAGGTGTTATTAAGGGAGGAAAGGGAGTGCTTAGCCAATTATCATAACAAAAAAGTGGATATCGAGTTGCACTGGAAGTAGAAATTGAGAGAATTATGGCTAAGAGAAGGTGACAAGAATACATAGTTCTTTCATGTGTCCACCATGCAGCGGAGGAGTAGGAATAAAATAGTGGAGATTATTGAGGATGGCAGCTCTATTAGGAAGAGCGAGGAAATTTGATTGGAGGCTATCAATTTCTTTAGTTCTCTTCTTGGTCCCCCCGGACCGGTATTTGGTTGTAGAATGTGTTATGTTAGATGTCATTCCTATGTTGGTGATGGAGGAAATAAACATGGGTTTAGAGGCTCTACTCACAAATGATGAAATATTTAATGCTGTTAAGGAGTTGGGGCCTTTAAATGCTTTGGGGCCTGATGGATTTCGTCTATTGTTCTTCTAGAAAAATTGGAATATTTATGGATATGAGGTGGCAGAGGCTCTGAGAGAAGCCCAAAGATCGGCAGAGATTCCTAAATCCTTGAATGCCATGTTGATTACCTTAATTTTGAAAAAGGATTCTACCTTGTCATTTAAGGATTTTAGACCAATTAGTTTGTGCAATTCTTTATATAAATTCCTCTCTAAGGCTCTATCTAACAGACTCAAGGGGCTACTTTTGAATCTCATTGATATGGCTCAGAGCGCCTTTGTGTTGGGTAGAAAAATATTATATGATGCTATTGTCATGCATGAGCTTCTTTATTCGGTCAAGTACAATGGTAGAGAGGCTTTACTGTTAAAGCTCGACATCAGTAAGGCTTATGAAAAAGTGACATGGCCATTCTTACAAGAGGTGATCAAGAAGTTTGACTTCAACGATCGATGGGTCACCCTTATTTTGGCTTGCATTTCTTCAGTTTGGTGCTCCATTCTAGTGAACGAATCAGTGTTTAACATTTTTAAGTCTCACCACAGTTTGAGGTAAGGAGATCCGCTTTCCTCCTTCCTCTTCCTCTTTGTGGAGGAGGCTTTTGGGAGAGCGATTGGAAGGTTGATCAGGGAGGTGGATCTTCATCCAGATCTCCCATGTTCACCTGTATCTCATCACCAATTTGTTGATGACACTTTGATTGCTAGTGGTGCATCGATATTTTTTGCCCAAGATATTAAAAAGATCTTATTGTGTTATGAGAGGACTACTAGTTAGGATATCAACTTTACGAAGATATTTCTCTACTTTGCTAACACTCCAAAAGCCAGGCAATCAAATATTACAAATATACTCAATTGTAGGATTTCCACATTGCCAGTGACCTATATTGAACTGCCTCTCTTCGTGGGGAGAATGAAAGACTCACTGTGGAACCCTTTAATTGAGAGAATCCAACATAAACTAGCCTCATGGAAAGGGGTGTTGCTAAGCCAAGTAGGGAAGGTAGTACTTGTTGAAAGCATGCTCTATAGCATACCCATTTATTTCATATCTTTATTCATGCTCCCTACTAAAGTAACAGATAAAATTGATCATATTTGTAAAATGTTCCTTTGGGTTGGATTGAATTTAAAATGCAAGTACCACCTGATCGCTTGGATTAGATTTTACAATAATAGAAAGGATAGGGGTATTAATTTGAAAAGAGTAGCACTTATGAATAGATCCATGGTTGGTAAATCAGTGTGGTTGGTTTCTTCGAACATCGAGATACCTTGGTGTTCTATCCTTAAAGTGAAATACATATTTAATTATTTCTTGTCAGATGATCTCTCCCTGAGAGGCTCCATTTTTTGGATAAGCTTAATGAAGATCAGGGACTTTGTGAAGACTAAAAGTAGGTGGATCATTGATGATGGGATAAACGTCAAGTTTTGGGAAGACCATTGGTTGAGGAAAGAGCCATTATTGGATGACCTAAATCTCAAGGCTCTTGCTTTGAAAGCGATAGAGGAAGGCAAAAATTGGGTTTCCAAATATATGCCTATTGTCAATGGTAGGCACTCGTGGAATTATCATCCTTATTGGGTGTCCAACTAGAATAATTTGGTCAGTTGGCAAAGACTTTTAGTGGAACTCAACAGGTATGTGATCAGACAGGACGATTCCAGAGACCGTTTGATTTGGAGAGGGGAAGCTGAAGGTGACTTTACTGTGAAATCAGCTTATTCCTTCCTTCTTCTAGAATATGAGGCTCCTTTTCCAATGAAGCTTCTTTGGATTACAAGACTTATCCCAAAGAACAATATTTATTTCTAGCTGGTGGCTCAAAATAAAACACTTTCTTTGGAGAATATTCGAAAGAGGAATCACATTATGGTGAATAAATGTTATATGTGCAAATCGAACTGGGAATCCAAACATCTGCTCCTCAGCTGCCCGTTCACATGGTAGGTATTTATGTTTATTTTTAATTGGTTTAACATTTATTGGGTGTTCCCAGGTACGTTGATGGACAACATCATTCAATGGTGTTCATCGTTCGTGTCCCAACGACTATCTTGGTTGTGGAAAATTATGCTTCCCCATGCATGGTGGGGGGTGTGGAAAGAACGGAATGCCCATGCTTTTAATGATGTTGAGACCGATGTTGTTAGGGTGGGTACTAAGATCATTAATAGAGCATCGAAGAATGTCTTGGCTGCCTTTGTGGGTAAACGGCCCAAGACGCCCTCCTCCTTCGACAAAGTTGATTTGGAATTTAAATTGGGTTAGAGCCCTCTTCCTCATCCCCCCAAACCTGATCCTAGAGTAGGAATTAAGTGGGCCCATTCGGCTCCCAATTGGATAAAACTCAACTTCGATAGGGCCTCAAATGGTAACCCTGGAAAGGCTAGAGCAGGCGGCGTTGTGCGAAATGAGAATGGAGACATCCTCATGGCATTTTTTGAACCCCTTGATTCCCAATCTTCACACTTTGCGGAGGCTTGCGCAACATATATGAGGGTGAAATTATTAGTGGATGATGGCTGTCAGAATGTGGAAATCGAGGGTGACTTATTGAACATAATCAAGATGCTCAAAGGGGAGTGTACACCTAGCTGGAATGTTCTCAATCTTATTACCGAAGCTAGGAGATTGTTGTACGCTTTTGAACAAGTGAACATTCGCAATGTGTTTCGTGAGGCAAATGCATTGGCCGATATGCTGGCCAACTGTGGTGTCCACTGTGTTGTTTTTTCGATGTGGAAAAACGATGTCCCAAATGACGTAGTCTCCCTTGCCAGGAAAGAGGCTCATAATGCTTTGTTTTTGTAAGGAGGAGTCGGACATCCCTTTGGCTCTCGTTGGAAGGGGTGTTCGGTCTCACTTTGCCCTTTGTCTGAAGTTTGTTTGAGTTTGTTTTGCCTTCAAAGAGTTGTGCTTTTCTTAGTTTTGTTAGAAATCATTATGATTATTAGGAATTAAACTCTCTCGGTTATTACGGGTATAATATTTTGGAGATTGTTATTTTAATTATTTTGGTTGAAAGTTTAGCTGTATGTATAAGATTGTAGGGACCCTTTCAAAACCCTCTCTTTAAATTAATACCAAAAAATGTTTAACGCTCCATTTCAAAAATATCTTCCCTGTCACCCAGAACACAATAAAAGGAAATAAAACAAAAATCCGAGTGATTTTCACAAAAAAGGACGAGTGGTTTATACTAAACCTAAAGTTTGATATATATAGACAATATTTTCAAAAGAATATTGCTCGCGTTACGATTTTATCTGTTGTTGTTGTTGTTGTTGTTGTTATTATTATTATTATTATTATTATTATTATTATTATTATTATTATTATTATTATTATTATTATTATTATTATTGATTTTCCAACATTGTTCTTAATTTCACGGCGTTGGGTTCGTAGACGCCAAAGGCCCCAAGCACAGAGAATTCTGCACATCTACAGAGTTTAACGCTAAAAGACAAAGGAAGTGAACACAATCCATTGCATTATATTTGCCATGAATTAGGGATAAAGGATTGTCTATTCAATCCATATGGTAACGTGTTTTCAATCCGTGACATTGAGAACTATATTCATGTGGCTGATAATTTTCAAAGTGTCAGATACTGTTAGATTATTTTCGGCGTTGAGGCAAAATTTTAAAGCTACACGATCTTGGTGTTGGAAATGTAGTGACTAATTGAGGATGATAATAAAACGTAAAATAAAAAATCAAATACGATATCATGTCGCTATCGAATGGTGTCACCCACTCTGACTAACATAATGCAGTGAATAGATTATAATATTTCAGTCTATCACTTTGCTGATTTCTTTCTAAGAAACCTAAATCATGGGAATACTCGGTGTCAAGGGGAGGTTGCAATTTCCATTTTACAGGGAAAATGAAATGAAGGAAAGTGTTTTAATGGGTTCCTCTCGTTTTCGGAACTGACGTAGCACGATTGGCATGAAACGAGCGGGTATTAGGGCTTACACAAGAAGGTGTGATGAATAAAAAAACTTCCATCCTAATCTCGTCGTGTCCGTTTACAAGCACTTGTTAGGTTAAGGATGGAGGCAGATTTGCGAGGATAGCGATCACGTCAATTGCGAGGGCAGTTAAAAATTATGATATTCGTATTGAAATGAATCCTACACGGAGAATTCACCTTACAGTAAATAATTTCATTATTATACGGGCATGTCTAAAACGACTTGTAAATTTAAAATTAAAATGAATATGAGATTTTTGATAAGGTTTTACAAGTTGTTTTATTTTTATTTTTATTTTTATTATCATTTACATTTTAAATATTATTATTTTAAATTATTTTTATAATTTTATTTTATATTTTTATAACCATTATTATTATTATTTTCCACTCATAACACCCTTTGAAATGTATTTGCATACTGCCTATCGTCAATGAAAACATCTATATTTCCTAATTTTCTAGACAATTATGAACATAATTATCAATGCTTTCTATCTTTCTATAGACATATAGTCCTCTAATATGCTGTGATGATGGTAGTAATAATTCTTAATCTTATTTAAGAACAAATGGTTCTTCTTACTAATTTTAAGGTAAATTATACTTATTAAAATTATGATTTTTTTATAACTATGGTTTAAAGGATATTATAAAAATTGAAAATTAGAAAATTAATTATTTCTTTCTTTTAAGATTCTCTTGGTACAAATTTTTGATCATATATATATGATAATCTTTTAAAATAAATTATTTTAAAATATATTAATAATATAAATTACTTATTGATTCATTTATATACGTAAATGTTTAAAGAATATATAATTCTATACAAGTTTATATAAATAATGTTAGATAACTGAATCATTTGGTTTTCAAAAATTAATACAACTCCTCCGTCGAAAAAATACTACACTCGTTCACTTTAAATAATAGAATAATATCTAATATTTTACATTATTTATTAAATTAAATTATATTAATTTAATTTTTTAACTTTAAAAATTAAAATTTAACTTTTTAATTATATTTATATAAATTATAATAACAAAAGATAAAACTTTGAGATACTGCCGAACAAAAGAGCGTTTTGAGTTCCGCTTAAAGTTATCAAGCTGCCATGGGAAATGGAATGATCATGAGTTTTATAACGAGTAATTGGACGTAAAAATTTTGCTTTGTCATGAAACACACCGCTGGTTAAGAAGAGTCGATGATTTCACGTGTCAAGAGCCATGTCTGGGTATTAGAGCTCCCATATGTCATGCAATAGAGAAATTAAGCATCCACTGTCACCTACTCACCACTCTTGCTAATGGCTTGATATGTTAAAAATCTAACGTAATGAGACACAACCGTGTCTCAACATTTTTTTTTAAGGCTAAATAGTGAATTATTTTATAGGGTGTTGTATGCATCAAAGAAAAGCTGTAGATTGAACGATAAGTTTTTATTTTAAAACGGAAAGTATTTTATAGGATAAATTGTTTGTATGAGAGAAAAACTGTTGGTTAATTGTTTTTTTTGCTTGTTTTGAAATGATTTTATTTTAGTACACAAATATAATAATTTTATGATTTGTAGAATTAAGTTAATGGCATTTAAGATTTTTAAAATTTAGTTTATATTGTCATTAAGATAGCATGGTTTTATATATTTTAATAATAAGGGAAAAATTATAATATTTATTTTAAAATAATATATATATTAAAAAGGGAAAAATTAAAATAATATAATATTTTTATATTGAATAATTTATATTTATAAATTAAAATCAAAATATATTTATTTAATTAGATGAATCAAAACTAATCAATTTATATAAATTTTATTTTTATAACCTAATAGTATAAATTAGGTTGTAATTAAGGTGTACAAAATCTATAAGATATTAAAATATATTTTTATTCATTCGGTAAGGTGGGGTATAATATTTATTTAAATTAATTACGTTTACTTATCCAAAATAGAACCTCTCTTTGTATTGAACTGTTTGGTGTAATTTGGAGGATTGAATTCAATATTTTATGTAAATAAATTTGTGATTGGAAATTCTAGTGTAGTTATATGATTCTATTTTATGATGGATAGGATATTAAACTATATATTTTTGCATTGTCTTTGTTGCAAGTATTTTTTCTTTTTATTTTTAATTATAATTTTTTTTTTTTAAATTATTATAATTCAATATTTATTCATGACTATGATATATAGATGCAGTTCTATAAACATGATGTCCATATTATGATGGATTGTAATTTGATTGTAAGCTTTTATATAGTTAACACGATTTAAATTGGTTAAGTTATTTTGGAAGCATAACTTCAATGGATAGCTTAGCGAAGAAATTTGACTCTTAAGCTTAAATTCATTTAAGATAAGATTTTGTCCTTTTTGTTTAAACTTTTTTAGACTTATTTTATGATATGAGGTTGGGGGTAATGGAGTAACTATAGCAAGTGTTGTAGTGTGTTGTCTCGAGGGTGGGGGTGGGGGAATAACTACAACAAGTGTTGTAGTGTGTTGTAGTTACTCTACCACCCTCGAGTAACTATAGCACATTACAACACTTGTTGTGAGGGTGTATGAGGGCGGGGGAGTAACTACAAAAAGTGATGTAGTGTGTTGTAGTTACTCCCCCACCCCCACCCTCATATAAGGGTGTGGGAGGGTGGGGGAGTAACTACAGCAAGTGCTATAGTGTGTTGTAGTTACTCCCCCACCCTCATACATCCTCATATGAGGGTAGGTGTGGTGGAGTAACTACAACACTTACTGCAGTTACTTCTCCACCCTCATACACCCTCATATGAGGGTGGGGGTTGGGGAGTAACTACAACACACTACAACACTTGTTGTAGTTACTGTTGTAGTTACTACACCACCCTCATACACCCTCATATGATGTTGGGGGTGGGGTAGTAACTACAACACACTATAGCACTTGTTGTAGTTACTACTCCACCCCCAACCTCCTATGAGGGTGTATGAGGGTGGGGGAGCAACTACAATAAGTGTTGTAGTGTGTTGTAGTTGAGTGGGTAAGTAACTACAAAACACTACACAAATTGTTGTAGTTACCACCCCACCCCCACCCTCATATGATGGTGTATGAGGGTGGGGGAGTAACTACAAAAAGTGATGTAGTGTGTAGTAGTTGGGTGGAGGAGTAACTACAGAAAGTGTTTTAGTGTGTTGTAGTTACACCCCCACCCTCGACCCTCATATGAGGGTGGGGGTGGGGAGTAACTAAAGTGATCCCCCACCCCCACCCTCGTATGAGGGTAGGGGAGTAACTACAAGACACTACAACACTCACACTCCTCATGTAGTGTGTTGTAGTTTCTATCCCACCCCCACCCTCATACAACACTCGTTGTAGTTACTCTCCCACCCCCATATGTGTTGTAGTTAATCCCCCACCCTCATACCCTCATATGAGGGTGGGGGTGGGGGATTAACTACAACAAGTGTTGTAGTGTATTGTAGTTACTCCCCCATAATAACTACAACACACTAAAACACTTTTTGTAGTTAATCCCCCACCCACACCCTCATATGAGGGTGTATGAGGGTGGGGAAGTAACTACAGCACACTACAACACTTGTTGTAGTTACTCCCCCACCCTCATACACACTCATATGACGGTGGGGATGGGGGAGTAACTAGAACAAGTGTTGTAGTGTGTTTTAGTTACTCCTCCACCCCCAACATCACTTTTTGTAGTTACTATGCCATCCCCAACCTCATATGAGGGTGTATGAGGGTGGGGGAGTAACTACAACACACTACAACACTTGCTGTAGTTACTACACCACCCTCATATGCCCTCATATGAGGGTGGTGGTGGCGGAGTAACTACAACAAGTGCTATAGTATGTTGTAGTTACTCCCCAACCCCCACCCTAATACAACACACTACAACACTTTTTGTAGTTACTCCCCCCACCACCACCCTCATATGAGGGTGTATGAGGGTGGAGGAGTAACTATAGTACACTACAACACTTGTTGTAGTTACTCCCCCACCCCCACATTCATATGAGGGTGTATGAGGGTGAGGGAGTAACTAGAACACACTACAACACTTTCCATACACCCTCATATGAGGGTGGGGGTTGGGGAGTAACTACAACACATTATAACAGTTGTTGTAGTTACTACCCCACCCCCACCCTCATATGAGGGTGTATGAGAGTGGAGGAGTAAGTACATCACACTACAACACTTTTTGTAGTTACTCCTCCACCCTCATACACCCTCATATAAGGGTGGATGGTGGGGGTGGTGGGGGAGTAAGTACATCACACTACAACACTTGTTGTAGTTACTCCACCACCCCCAACCTCATATGAGGGTAGGGGTGGGGGACTAACTACAGCACACTAAAACACTTGTTGTAGTTACTCCCCTACCCCCACCCTCACCCTCATATGAGGGTGTATATGAGGGTGGGGTTGGGGGACTAACTACAACACACTACAACACTTTTTGTAATTACTCCCACACCCCCACCCTCATATGAGGGTGTATGAGGGTGGAGGAGTAACTAAAACACACTACAACACTTGTTGTAGTTACTCCACCACCCTCAAACATCCTCATATGAAGGTGGAGGGTGGGGGGTGGTGGGGGAGTAACTACAACACACTACAACACTTGTTGTAGTTAATCCTCCACCCCCACCCTCATATGAGGGTGGGGGTGGGGGACTAACTACAAAACACTACAAAACTTTCTATAGTTACTGGTCCACCCCCACACTCAGTAACTACAACACACTACAACACTTGTTGTAGTTAATCCCCCACCCCCACCCTCATATGATTATTATTATTTAAGAAAATTTAATTATTTCACAACATTTCCTCCATGCCTAAAAAGCAAGAAAATATGGTCTTTAAAGTTTTGTCAATGCATTATTTCTCTTTTGATAGTTTTTCAAATTTATTTGTGTTAGTATATTTTATTTTTACTTCAATTTCATACTCTATTCTAGCTTTTTATCAATGTTTGTTAGCTTTTTGTTGGTCAATAGGACTTTCACATAGACTACATAATGTTCATACTTAATTGGAGTAATAATTTTATTTCTATATTTCTTAATACTCACTTTGTAAATAAAGTAAAAATTTGTTTTAAAATCCATGAAATAGTAAAGAAGAACACATTATTGGCATGTTATCTTTATGATATTTTTTACCTAAGAAAATGATTATTTGCATAGTGTTGGATTTAAATATAGATTTTAAATTATTTCAATCATCTACTAAACCTAAATTATGATATCAAATAAGCCAAGAGTGATAAAATATCATGATATGTATATAGCTAAAGTGGTCCTCAATCCTACATAGGTAGCTCTAGATAATGTGGTTAGGCATGACTAATGATTTAGTTTAATTTTTTATCAAAAGGATCAAAATCCATAGAGGAAATTTATAATTGATCATATTAGTAAAGTTCATATGTAAATTTGATTTTTTTTGTTTGTGTAAAATACCCCACTCGAGATGTCACTTTCAAGTAGGTCCCAAGGAGGTAGGGGTATCTATTCCACCAAAAATATCTAAGGCTCACACCTAGCTTGGCACCTTTGGAACACTCAAAGATCATGCCTAAAAAAACAAAAACACAAACAAACATAAAAATACAAAAAAAAAATAATAATAATAATAAATAAAAAATACAAAATACAGAAGAATAAAAGATAACAAAAAATACAAAACAAACACAAAAACATAAATACAATAAAACAAACACAAAAATATAAAAATATCAAAAATGTAAAACATAACAAACAACAACAAAACACAAAACCCAGAAAAACCCACAAAAAACAAAACAACACACAAACAAAAAATACACATATAAAAAGAACAAAAAAAAAAAACACTCAAAAAAAAGAACACACAAAATACAAAAAGAAAATAGAACAAAAAAAATACAAAATAATACACATACCAAAAAATTAAAAAGGAGAAAAAAATAGAATACATGTTTGGTATTTCTAGGCCAAAAGGCTATTCATGAAAGAATCAACAAAAAAAACATAAAAATTATCAGTCTGAGCAAGGCAACTAAAATACCCTAACCGAACCAAAGAGAAGCAAAAACAAGGTAAAAAGAAACTAGGTACCTCTAGTATTGGAGCCATAAAAAAAGGATAGAAAAAAGAGCTTCCTTTATTTGTGAATCCCACAACTTAGGAGGGTGGTCATAATAAGTAAAATCACATTTGTATAATACCCAATTAGATAAAGCATCAACACCCATGTTCTATTATCTGACCACATGATTGTATTCAACTTTGAAAAAGCCCATCTGGACTAATTGAATCTTCTCAACTATTCTTTTTATTCTCCAATCAACAACATGATTCGTAGAAGAAGTCTTCAACAAATTAATCATGACTTGAGATTTGGATTCAACCAACATATTTTTCCATCCAACCTTAGTAGCCTCTCAAAGGCCTCTAAGGATACCATATCCCTCAACAAGGTTATTGGAAATGATACCCAAATTCTTAGTAAAAGTGAATATCAAGGAACCATTTAAAAGTCTACCAATTTATTCTACACTAGTTTTTATATGGTTCACCCTAGAGGATCCATAGGTATTTAATTTTTAAAAATTATTAGGAGGAGGTTTCCAATTCCTTGGGATCATCGCTCAATGATGGTTAGTGTGGAATTTTCCCCATCTGTGGTTTTCATTGGTTGTTTTTCCTCATGGGTCACATGTTGATTCTAAGGTCCATCATTCACTTCTCACGTACTACCCAATATCATAATTTCTAAAATAAAAAAATTATTTAAAAATAACTTGAGAAAAATTGCAAGAGTCTTGAGCCATTATCCCACATTTATTCCACGATGGCCCTCATGATGGTATATAAAGCATAATACCCACATAGAGCTTTGCAAATAGGGAAGCGGGATTTTGGGTTAAATGCCCAAGTGGAAGTAGGTAAACCATGATCCAACCCCTCTAAGAAGTGAATCATGGCCCAAAAATATGCTTCATCCTCTCTCGTGGGAGCATTGCTCAATGGTGGTGAGTGTAGAATTTTCTCCATATGTGGTTTCCATTGGATGTTTTCTCTCATGGGCACCATGTTAATTCTAGGTTCCATTATTCGCTCCTACTGTACTACCTAGTTTCATAATTTATCAAATAAAATATTATTAAAAAAAAAAGTGAGCAACTCTGTGAGAGTCTTGAGCAATTATCCTATATATATACCATGATGGCTCTCATGGTGGTATATAAAGCACAAAACCCACATAGAGATTTGCAAATTGGGAAGGAAGTTTTTGGGTGAAATTCCCAAGTGGAAGCACGCGAACCATGACCCAACCCCTCAAATGAGCGAATAATGGCCCAAAAATATGCTCCATCCTCTCTAGTGGGAGCATCGCTCAATGATGGTGAGTGTGGATTTTTTACCATGTGTGTTTTCCATTGGCCATTTTCCATCTTGGGCCCCATGTTGATTCTAGGGTCTATTATTCGCTCCTCTCGTACTACCTAAACTCATAATTTTTCAAATAATAAATTATTAAAAATAACTTGAGGAACACTGCGAGATTCTTAAGACATTATCTCACATTTATCCCATGATGGCGATCATGTTGTTATATAAAGCACAACATACACATAGATATTTGCAAATCAAGAAATAGGCTTTTGCGTTAAATTCCCAAATAGAAGCACGCAAACCATGAACCAGTCCTTCAAACGAGCAAATCATGGCCCAACAATATGCTTCATCTTCTCTCGGGGAAGCATTGTTCAATGCTGGTGAGTGTGGAATTATCCCCATATGTGTTTTACATTGGCTATTTCCCCTCATGGGCCACATGTTAATTTCAGGGTCCATTATTCGCTCCTCCAATACTGCCCAGTCTCATAATTTTTCAAATAATATTTTTTTTAAATAATGCTACGAGAGTTTTGAGCCATTATCCCACATTTATCCCATGATGACCCTCATGTTGGTATATAAAGCACAACACCCACATAAAGCTTTACAAATTGGTATGTAGGCTTTGGGGTGAAATACCCAAGCAGAAGCATGCAAACCATGACCTAACCCCTCAAATGAGCATATCATGACCCAACAATATGTTTCATCCCCTCTCATGGGAGCATCGCTCAATGGTGGTCAATGTGTAGTTTTATCCATGTGTAGTTTCCATTAGCTATTTTTCATCATGGGCCCCATGTTAATTATAGATTCCATTATTCGCTCCTCCTGTACTACCCAGTCTCATAATTTCTCAAATAAAAAATTATTAAAAAATAACTTGAGCAATGTTGCGAGAGTCTTGAGCCATTATCCCATATTTATCCCATGATTGTCCTAAAGGTGGCATATAAAGCACAACACCCACATAGAGATTTCCAAATAAGGAAGTAAATTTTTGGGTGAAATTCCCAAGTTGAAGCATGTGAACCATGACCCAACCCCTCAAACGAGCACATCATGCACCAACAATATTCTCCATCCTCTCTCATGGGAGCATCGCTTAATGGTGGTTATATGGTTGTTAGTGTATAATTTTCTCCATGTGTGGTTTCCATTGGCTATTTTATTTCATGAGACCTATGTTAATTATAGGATCTATTATTCTCTCCTCCCGTACTACCCAGTCTCATAATTTCTCAAATAAAAAATTATTAAAAAATAACTTTAGAAACTCTGCAAGTGTCTTGACCCATTATCCCATATTTATCCTATGATGGCCCTCATGGTGGTATATAAAGCACAACACCCACAGAGAGCTTTGAAAATCAAGAAGCATACTTTTGGGTGAAATTCCCAAGTGGAAACATGCGACCATGACCCAGTACCTCAAACGAGCAAATCATGGTCCAATAATATGCTTCATCCTCTCCTGTGGGAGGATTGCTCAATGGTGGTGAGTATGTAATTTTACCCATATGTGGTTTCCATTGGCTATTTTCCCTCATGGGCTCCATGTTAGTTTTACATTCCATTATTTTCTCCTCTTGTACTACCCAGTATCATGATTTCTCAAAAAATATATATTAAAAACTAACTTAAATAATGCTACGAGAATCTTGAGACATTATCCCACATTTATCCCATGATGGACCTCATGGTGGTACATAAAGCACCACACCAACATAGATCTTTACAAATCAAAAAATGGACTTTTGGATGAAATACCCAAGTGGAAGGACGTGAACCATGACCTAGCCCCTCAAACGAGTGAATCATGACCCAACAATATGCTACATCATTTTTTGTGGGGGCATCGCTCGATGGTGGTGAGTGTATAATTTTCCCCATGTGCGGTTTCTATTGGTTGTTTTCCCTCATAGGCCCCGTGTTAATTCTAGGGTCCACTATTCTCTCATCCTATATTGCCCAGTCTCATAATTTCTCAAATAAAAAATGATTAAAAAATAACTTAAGCAACGCTGCAAGAGTCTTGACCTATTATCCCATATTTATCCAATGGTGGACCTCATGGTGGTATATAAAGCACAATACCAATATAAGACTTTCCAAATTTGGAAGCAGGCTTTTGTATGAAATACCCCAGTAGAAGCACGTGAACTATGACTTAGCCTCTCAAATGAGGGAATCATGACATAATAATATGCTCCATCCTCTCCTGTGGGAGCATCGATCAATGGTGGTAAGTGTGGAATTTTTCCCATGTGTCGTTTCCATTGGCTATTTTCCCTCATGGGCCCCATGTTAATTCTAGGGTCCATTATTCGCTCATGTACTGCCTAGTCTCATAATTTCTCAAATAAAAAATTATTAAAAAATAAGTTGAGCAATGATGCGAGAGTATTGAGTCATTATCCCATATTTATCCCACCATGGCCCTCATTGTCGTATATAAAGCACAACATCCACATAGTGATTTGCAAATTGGGAAGCAGGCTTTTTGGTAAAATGCCCAAGTGGAAGCAGGTGAACCATGACCTAGCCCCTCAAATGAGTGAATCATGGCCCATTAATATACTCCATCCTATCCTATGGGAGCATCGCTCAATGGTGGTGAGTGTGGAATTTTCCCCATGTACGGTTTCCATTGGTTGTTTTCTCTCTTGGGCCCCATGTTAATTATAGGGTCCATTATTCGATCATCTCGTACTGTCCAATCTCATAATTTCTCAAAAAAAAATTATTAAAAAATAACTTGAGCAATGCTACGAGAGTCTTGATACATTATCCCATATTTATCCCATGATGGACCTCATGGTGGTATATAAAGCACAACACCCACATAGAGCTTTGCAAATCAAGAAGCATGATTTTTGTGAAATTCCCAAGTGGAAGCATATAAACCATGATCCAAACCCTCAAATGAGAAAATTAAGGCAAAGCAATATTCTCCATCCTCTTCCATGGGAGCATTACTCAGTGGTGGTAAGTGTGGAATATTTTCGATGTGTGGTTTCCATTGGACATTTTTCCTCATGGGCCCGATGTTAATTCTAGGGTTCATTATTCGCTCCTCTAGTATTGCCCAGTATCATAATTTCTCAAATAAAAAATTATTAAAAAATAACTTGAGCAACACTATGAGAGTCTTGAGCCATTAATCCATATTTATCCCATGATGGCCCTCATGGTGGTATATAAAGCACAACATCCACATAGATCTTTGTAAATCGAGAAGTAGGCTTTTGAGTGAAATGCCTAAATGGAAGCACATGAACCATGACCCAGCTGCTCAAAAAAGCCAATCATGGCCTAACAATATGCTCCATCCTCTCCTAAGGGAGCATCACTCAATGGTGGTGAGTATGGAATTTTTCCCATGTGTGGTTTCCATTGGTTTTTTTCCTCATGGGCTCCATGTTAATTCTAGGGTCTATTATTCGCTACTCCCGTACTGCCTAGTCTCATAATTTCTTAAATAAAAAATTATTAAAAAATAACTTGAGCAACACTGCGAAAGTCTTGAGCCATTATCCCACATTATTCCTACGATGGCCCTCATGGTTGTATATAAAGCACAACACCCACATAGAGATTTTCAAATTGATAAGTAGGATTTTGGGTGAAATTCCCAAGTGGAAGCACATAAACCATGGCCCAGCTCCTCAAACAATCGAATCATGGTCTAGAAATATGCTCCATCCTCTCCTATGGGAGCACCGCTCAATGGTGGTGATTGTAGAATTTTTCCCATGGGTGATTTCTATTGGCTATTTTCTCTAATGGAACCCATGTTAATTCTAGGATTCATTATTCATTCCTCCTGTACTGCCTAGTCTCATAATTTATCAAATAAAAAAATATTTAAAAATAAATTGAGCAAATCAGCAAGAGTCTTGAGCCATATTCCTACAATTATCGCATGGTGGCTCTCATGATGGTATATAAAGCACAACACCCACATAGAGCTTTGCAAATAAGGAAGTAAAATTTTGGGTGAAATGCCCAAGTGGAAGCACATGAACCATGATCAAGCCCCTCAAATGATTGAATCATGTCCAATATGCTACATCATCTCCCATGGGAGCATCGCTCAATGGTGGTGAACGTGGAATATTCCCCATGTGTGGTTTCCATTGGCTATTTTCCCTCATGGGTCCCATGTTAATTCTAGGGTCCATTATTCTCTCCTCCCATACTGCCCAATATCATAAATTCTCAAATAAAAAACTATTGAAAAATAACTTGAGCAATTCTGCAATATTCTTGAGCCATTATCCCACATTTATCCCATGATGGCCCTCATGGTGGTATATAAATCACAACACCCACATAGAGCTTTGCAAATTGGGAAGTAGGATTTTGGTTGAAATGCCCAAGTGGAAGCACGTGAACCATGACCCAACCCCTCAAATGAGCGAATCATGGCCCATCAATATGCTCCATACTCTCCCATGGGAGCATCACTCAATGGTGGTGTGTGCAAAATTTTCCCCATCTGTGTTTTCCATTGATTATTTTCTCTCTAGGGCCCTATGTTAATTCTAGATTCCATTATTCACTCCTCCCATACTGTCCAGTCTCATAATTTCTCATATTAAAAATTATTAAAAATTTCTTGACCAATGCTGCGAGAGTCTTGAGCTGTTATCCCATATTTATACCATGATGACCCTCATGGTGGTGTATAAAGCAAAAAACCCACATAGAGCTTTGCAAATCAAGAATCAGGCTTTTGAGTAAAATTCCCAAGTTGAATCACGTGAACCATGATCCAACCCCTCAAACAAGCAAATTATGGCCCAACAATATGCTTCATCCTCTCCTGTGGGAGCATCGCTCAATGGTGGTGAGTGTGGAAGTTTTTCCATATGTGGTTTCAATTGGCTATTTTCCCTCATGGACCCCATGATAATTCTAGGGTCCATTATTCACTCCTCCCATATTATCTATTCTCATAATTTCTCAAATAAAAAATTATTAAAAAATAACTTGAGTAGCGTTGCGAGAGTCTTGAGCCATTATCCCACATTTATCCCATGATGGTCCTCATGGTGGTATATAAAGAACAACACTCACATAGAGATTTGCAAATTTGGAAGTAGGCTTTTGGGTGAAATGCCCAATTGGAAGCACACGAATCATGACATAGCCCCTCAAATGAGTGAATTATGGCCCATCAATATGCTCCATCCTCTCCCATGCGAGCATCACTTAATGGTGGTGAGTGTGGAATTTTCTCCATATGTGGTTTCCATTGGTTGTTTTCTCTCTAGGGCACCATGTTAATTCTAGGGTCCATTATTCACTCCTCCCGTACTACCCAATCTCATAATTTCTCAAATAAAAAATTATTAAAAAATAACATGAGCAATGACGCAAAATTCTTGAGATATTATTCCATATTTATCCCACGATGGCCCTCTTGGTTGTATATAAAGCACAACACCCACATAGAGCTTTGCAAATCGGGAATCAATATTTTGAGTAAAATGCCCAAGTGGAAGCATGCGAACCATGATCCAGCCCCTCAAACGAGCGAATTATGAACCAGTAATATGCTCCAACCTCTCCCATGGGAGAATTGCTCAATGGTGGTGAGTGTGGATTCCCATGTGTGGTTTCCAATGGCTATTTTCTCTCATGGATCCCATGTTAATTTTAGGGTTCATTATTCGTTCCTCCCGTACTGCCCAGTCTCATAATTTATCAAATAAAAAATTATTAAAAAAATAACTTGAGCAACACTACAAGAGTCTTGAGCCATTATCCCATATTTATCCCACGATGGCCCTCATGGTGGTATATAAAGCACAACACCCACATAGAGCTTTAAAAATCAGAAAGCAAGATTTTGGGTGAAATACCCAAGTGGAAGCACGCGAACCATGACCAAGCCACTCAAACAAGACAATCATGGCCCAACAATATGCTCCATCCTCTCTCGTGGGAGCATCGCTCAATGGTGGTGAGTGTGGAATTTTCCCCATGTGTGGTTTCCATTGGTTGTTTTCCCTTATGGGCCCCATGTTAATTCTAGGGTCCACTATTCACTCCTCCCGTACTACCTAGTATCATAATTTCTCAAATGAAAATTATTAAAAAATAACTTGAGCAACGTTGTGAGAGTCTTGAACCATTATCCTACATTTATCCCACGATGACCCTTATGGTGGTATATAAAGCACAACACCCACATAGAGCTTTACAAATTATAAAGTATGCTTTTGGGTGAAATGCCCAAGTAGAAGCATGCGATCCATGACCCAACCCCTCAAATGAGTGAATCATGGCTCAATAATATGCTTCATCCTCTCCTGTGGGAGGATCGCTCAATTGTGGTGAGTGTGAAATTTTCCCATGTGTGGTTTCCATTGCCTATTTTACCTCATGGATCCCATGTTAATTCTAGGGTCCATTATTCGCTTCTCTCATAATTCCCAATCTCATAATTTTTGAAATAAAAAATTATTAAAAAATAACTTGAGTAACACTGCGAAAGTCTTGAGCCATTAATCCACATTTATTCCATGATGGCCCTCATGGTGGTATATAAAGCACAACACCCACATAGATCTTTGCAGATTGGGAAGCACGCTTTTGGGTGAAATACCCAATTGGAACCACATGAACCGTGATCCAACCCCTCAAATGAGCAAATCATGGCCCAACAATATGCTCCATCCTCTCCCATGGGAGCATCGCTTAATTGTGGTGAGTGTGGAATTTTCCCCATGTGTGGTTTCCACGTTAATTGTATTCCCTCATGGCCCCATGTTAATTTTTTTCTCTCATGGGTCCCATGTTAATTGTAGGTTCCATTATTTGTTCCTCCCGTACTACCCAGTCTCATAATTTCTCAAATAAAAAAGTATTAAAATACACTACTCGTTAAGAAGAGTCAATTTCACATGTTAGTTAAATTATATTAATTTAATTATTTAAATTTACTATCACCTACTCACCATCCCAAGATCCATGTGTGGGTACTAGAGCTCCCATATGTCATGGAATGGATAAATTAAGCATCCACTGTCACCTACTCACCACCCTTGATAATGGCTTGATATATGAAGGATACACTCAAATTATGTAGCATAGAAATCATGTCAAAATTGACTGGATTAAAATAGAGTTTTTAGATCAAAATGAATCCCATGTCTGGCCTATTTTGAACCATAAGTTACAATTGATAATTTTTGTGATGATGAGACTCTTATTCTGAAGACTGCTCTACAAGTAGAGTGTCTCACAATTGAAAATTTATTGCCCCTCAAAAATACAGAACTTGTTTCAATCGATTTCATTGTCTAAATGAAATAGGAAGGTATTTCCAACCATAATTGGATATTGTAGGATACTTTGTACATTACCTATTTTTTTAGTGCATTATGAGAGTTCCATTCATATTACATTAGAAAATACGAACGATGCCTATCATCCTGTGGTCCTCCTATACATTGGGATGATGTACCTTCTAAGGATACCTACTTCTACTAAGGATGCCTACTTAGATTCTTCATCATATGTGTTAAAAAAACAAACAAAAAAAAGTTAGAAAGGACTATAAGACATTTGTAGGGTTGTAATCAGACCTATAAAGATGTTGAAGGTTAGACATAGCGAAAACACAATAGTGAAAATGTTGCAATTTAGAAGACTTAGGAGAATTTATAAAAATAACTAAGTGTCGTGACTTGTGATGATATCATGATAATCGAGGGATAAAAGTATGGAGGAGTAAAAAGTGATGCGAAAATCCATCACGCAAAATTGCTACACTTTCATGTGGTCAGCAGGGTCAACACTCTTTGGAAGGGAGAACTGTCTCGAAATCACTTCCAAAATTGTTGCAATTTTGGAGTCAGAGTTTGGTCAACAAACCTTTTAATAAAAAAGTTGTGAAATCACAATAGTTTCTAAAGATGTAATTTTTCTCCTAATATTTGACACTTCACAATGTCGGTATCCATTAACATGTATAAAACTACGAGGGTTTCTAATACATGGACTAACCAGAGGTAATTAAAGAGGAACTAAAGCAGTATTTTATCTTTGTTCTATTAATCAATGGGAACACTCGTAGTGATCTCAAATGCAAAATATATTTCATATATTGATTAAAATACAATAGACTGCTATTGCAGTGTTACAATACCAAATAAAACTTATACCCGTGTGCTTCTACTTTGGAAGATTACATACATCTATAAATAGTGTTGCATGATGAACACACACACAAGAATGTTGAAGACTATAACTTCATAACCCTATATTTTGAAGTTGATTTTCTTCTCCTCTACTCTTCTCGGCTTCTCTGTTCTTCTCCAACCCTCTGCTCTAATTTTCTCTAACTAATGACAAAATACTAGCGACAAAAATATATAGCTAGGTTTTAAGGAGAGAAGCGAAAAAACTTCACCAAATGTTTGACAGTCATTAAATGTAAAAATAAAGCTCCATAAAACTTTTCATACGACTGTAATTAAATGCAAACTACCGGTAATTAATACAAATATACCAGGGTCCGATGAATGGTGTAAAAGATCAATTTTTTCAAAAGGTTTCTAATCTAGTTTAATTTTCTAACACCCTCCTTTAAACTAGATTTCATATAAACTTTGACATCGATAATTTCTCTCAGCCTATTGAAGTCTTCCTCCAAATATTTTGTGAAAATATCTACAACCTGCTCTTTGGACCTGCAAAACATTAACCCAATTTCGTTAAATTTTACCAACTCTATGATGAAATGGTACTGGATGTCAACATGCTTGGTTCTACCATGAAACACTAGATCAATTGATTGTGCTATGGCTAAGTTTTTATCATAGAATATATTTGTTTCCCCTTTTGGTGGATGGTTGAGCTCCCCCCAAAATTGTTTGAGTTAAACTGCCTGGCGCGTGGTTGAAGTGGCGGTAACATACTCTGCCTCAATAGTTGATAGAGTAAAAATTAGTTGCTTATTTTATGACCATGACACAACACCCGATCCAAGATGAAATGCATATCCAAAAGTGCTCTTCCTATCATCTATACTTCCAGCCCAATCGCTATCTATGTAGCCAACAAGTTCTAGCTAGTCATTTTTGGCATAATAAATGCCATGATTCCTAGTTCCATTGACATAAGGTAGAATTCATTTACCTATTTTCTAGTGTGTCTTTTAGTGGCTCCATAAACCTACTTATTAAGCTCACTATAAACATCAAGTGTGGTTTGGTTGTAGTTAAATACATAAGGCTGCCAACTAATATTTTATAGAAAGTTTGATAAACACTTTTATTGCAATCAGTTTTACTTGGTTTCAGGCCTGTTGCAACTGGTGTGATGGCATGTTTGCTATCTTCCATATTAAACCTCTTCAGGACATCCTTTGCATACTCACCCTGAGAAATGAAGATAAATTTTACAGATTGGGTAATTTCAATGCCAAGAAAATACTTCATCAACCCTAAGTCCGTCATCTCAAACTCTTTCTTCATGGTTGTTCTGAACTATTCAAATATCACATTACTATTGCCAGTGTAAATAAGATCATCTACATACAAGCAGACTATCATCATATTCCCCTCTGTATTTGTTTTCATGTACATAGTATGGTCATATAGGTATTTTATGAACCCATTCTCTTGAAAATATGCATCAATGTGACTGTACCAAGCCCTGGGTGCGTGTGTCAACCCATACAAGGCTTTATTTAGCTTAAATACTTTGCATTCTTGCCCCTCTATCTCATAGTCAGGTGGCTGGTCTATGTAGACCTCTTCTTCCAACACTCCATTCAAAAATGCAAACTTAACATCCATCTGGTAAACATTCCAGCCTTTCTGGGCTGCTAATGCGAGAATCATTATGACTATGTCAAGTCTAGCTACAGGTGCATATACCTCATGATATTAAATCCTTGACTTCTGATTGTAGCCTTATGCCTTTCAACTTCTCCTTGGGTATTAAAATTAGTTTTGTATACCCATTTCACACCAATGGTTTTCTTACCAACTGGAAGATCCATTAATTTCCAGGTTTGATTTTTCTCTATGGCCTCTATCTCATCATCCATAGGTTTTACCCATTGTCTATTATGAATTGATTCTTAAAATTTAATTGGATAAAACACAAAAAATAAATAAAAATTAGATTGTTCTTCATCAATTTCAATTCTAGTTACCTCATAAATATCTTACAAGCTTTGTGTCTTTGCTAGCGTATTCAAGTTGGAGATTCTAGTTGCAAGTGGAGGTGACCGATATGATTAGGTTATGCTACTACTGGCACCACTATTACTACTTGAAGCTACAGGTGGATGTACTCTACTTTCTTCCAAATCCTCAGATTCAATAATTGTTAGCTCTAGCTGGCCAATCTTCGATTTCCAGTTCCATGCTTCATCCTCCAGGAACTTCACATCACAACCTATACCCAGTTTCTCTATGATAGGATTTTACATCCTTTAAGATTTTAATTTTTCACTATAACCAATGAAGATGTATTTCTACACTTTATCATCCAAATTATTTCTCTTCTCATCTAGAACATGTTCATATGCTATGCACCCAAAAACTCTTAAATGAGCCACACTAGGCTTCTAGTTGCTCTAATATTCTTGTGGAATTTTTTGCTTCACACTTTTGATGGGACATCTATACAGAAGTTAAACTACACAACATATAGCTTCTAGCCAAAACTCATGTGGTAAACTCTTTACCTTCAACATACTCCTTGCTATATCCATTATGGTTTTGTTCTTCCTTCTTGCAACACCATTTTGTTGTGGTGTGTATCTGGCTATAAACTGCATTATAATTCCATTTTCTTTGTAGAAATTATGAAATTCATTGGAGATGTATTCACCTCCATATGTTCTGAGATTCTTCACATAGTAACCGCTTTGTTTTTCAACCAAAACATTAAACTTATTGAATTTTCTAAAAACCTCTATTTTTTAATTGATGGGATACACCCATGTCCTCTGACTGAATTCATCTATGAAAGTCAAAAAATATTTATTTTTAGCAAATGTGTTGGTCTACATAGGTCCGTAGATATCTGAATACACTAGCTCCAATGGTTATGAATCTCTCCAAGACTGTCCTATAGGTAACACATCCCTATGATGATTTCCAACAAAACAACCTTCACACACTTGATTTGGTTGCTCTATGAGGTTTAAAACCTTCACCATTTTCTTCTTGTGCAACATTTTTAGGCCATTAAAAACTAGGTGACTGAACCTGAGATGCCACAACCAGGTAGTATCTTTCACAATTGCACTGAGTGATAACAATAGTTTATTTTTAATTTTCAAAGGAAACATTGTTATTCTTTGTCATAAATATTGTTGCCATGAGTGCATTCTCTTTGTCTTGAATGATACAGGCTCCATTTTTAAAGTGCATAGTGTACCCATTTTGCATAAGCTATCCAACGCTTAGTATATTATGTTTCAACCTAAGCATATAGTACACATCAGAGATGTTCTTTCTTTCACCATGCTTGGTACGTATAATGATCTTCCATTTTCCTATGACATGTACCTTGCTATTATTCACCATTTTCACCTCAAATTTTATGGTTTCATCAAAATTTGAGAACATTTCTCTATTCTTAGACAGGTGGTTACTACACCCACTGTCAAGATACTAGGTGTTCTTCTGGATCTCTTCATCAATACTGCAAGTTAACAGTATATTCCCACACATATATCTACTTTCTACATTTTCATTTTCATTTGTGTAGTGGGCTTATTGTTTATTATCCTTGGCCAATTTCTTTCTACACTCATAACTAAAATGGACAAATTTCTTGTAGTAATAACATTGAATTTTAGATTTATCATACCTCTGATTTAATCCTCCTTACTAATTTTTGTAGTTACCTCTTCCTTCGACTTGATGAAAATTATAGCTGGTCTCTCCTTCATTGGATTTTGATCTACCTTATCGCTTATGACCTCTTCCACGTTTACCTCGATTGCTATGTCCTCTTCCTCCTTAAGAAATAGAGGAATTTTGGTGGGATTCATCTCTTTTGTTGTTGTCTTGAAATGAGACGTGTTTTGAAGGCATGATCTAATGAGGACTGAGATAATCTATTCAACCTCTTCTCATGTGTTTGTAGGGAACCAATGAGCTCATGAATGAAGAGGATTGCCATGTTCCTTGACTCTTCAATCAAAATCAAAATTGAGTTAAACCTTGGTGGCAGGCTTGTTAGAATTTTCTCCATAATTCTATGATTTTCTACATTCTCCCCATTCAACTACATCTAGTTGATGAAATCCATTATCCGGGTGAAGAAGTCACTCATGGAATCCGATTCACTCATCTGCAAATTTTTAAACTACCTTCTCAACATCTGTAACTTCACCAATTTCACTTTGGTAGTGCCATGGTAAGAGTTGGAAAGTATTTCTTATGCCTGATTTGATTTTGTTGTTGTTGTAATTCTTGGGAAAATGATCTCTTCAATTGCTTGCATTATAAAAAATAGTGCCTTCTGATCCTTATTTTGATTCTCCTATAACAAGTCTGAATCTACTTGGGAGAGAGCAGCCAATGCTACTATATTTGCTGGTTCTAGGTAACCATTCTCCACCAAGTCCCATAGTTCCTAATACCCAAACAAGATCTACATTTGAATGCTCTACTAATCGTAATTTTTACCACTGAACCTTGGGATATGCAACTACAAAGAGTTGTTTTTGAAAGCCATTACTTCTATCTTCCATGGGTAGGCTCTAGATCTGATACCAATTTGGAGGTTGAACATAGCAAAAATGCTACAGTTTCAGAAGAATTGGGAGCTTTTATAAAAATAACTGTGTTGTGGCTTGTTGCGATATCACAAAAAATGAGGAATAAAAGTATGGAGGAGTAGAAAGTGATGTGAAACACTATCACATGAAAATATTGCACTTTCATGTGGTCAGAAGGGTAAACACTCTTTGTAAGGGAGAACTAGAACTATCCCGAAATCAGGACTTCCAAAATTATTGACATTTTAGAGTCAAAGTTCAGTCAACAAACCTTTTAATAAAAAAGTTACGAAATTGCGATAGTTTCTAAAGACGTTATTTCAATCCTAATATTTCACTTCTCACCAAAGTGCCTTGGGCCAAATTCATATTTGACGCTTCACAATTCCAGGACCCATTAACATGTATAAAACTATGAGGGTTTCTAATACATGGGCTAACCATAGGTAATAAAGTAAAAATTAAAGTAGTATTTTATCTTCATTCTATTAATCAATAGGAACAGTCGCAGTGCTCTCAAATGTAAAATATATTTTATATATTGATTAAAATACAACAGACTGCTATTGCAGTGTTACAATACCAAATAAAACTTATAACCATGTACTTCTACTCTGGAATCTTACATATATCTACAAATAGTGTTGCAAAATAGTGTTGTAGGATGAACACACACACAAGAATGTTGAAGACTTCGGCTTTAGCTTCTTGTATTTCAAAGTTGATTTTCTTCTCTTCTACTCTTCTTGAATTCTTTGTTCTTCTCCAACTCTCTACTATGATTTTCTCTAACTAATGATAAAATACCAGTGACACAAATATATAGCTGGGTTTTTAGGAGAGAAGCGAGAAAACTTCACCAACTATCTAACAGTCATTAAATGCAAAATGCTAAAATATAGCTCCAAAAAACTTTCCATACGACTATAATTAAACACGTAAACTACTGGTAATTAATTCGAATATATCAAAATATGACAAATGGTGTAGAAGATCAATTTTATCAGGTGTCAAATCTGGTTTAATTTTTAACAAAATCTAATGTAATAAAACACAACCAACAATTTTTTTTTTTTTAAGGTTTATTTTTTTAGGTTAAATAGTGAATTATTTTATAGGGTGTTGTTTGTATCAAATAAAAGTTGTGGGTTGAACGATAAGTTTTTATTTTAAACCAGAAAGTATTTTATAGGATAAATTGTTTCTGAGAGAAAAATTATCGGTTATTTTTTTTTTTCATATTTTGAAATGATTTTATTTTAGCACATAAATATAATAATTTCATAATTTGTAGATGGCATTTAATATTTTTAGAATTTAGTTTATATTGTAATTAAGATAGTATGATCTTATATATATATATATATATATATATATATATATATATATATATATATTTTAAGCAATACTTTTTATGCATTGTCACATCACTAATAATATAAGTGTCATCCTTACCCAGTAGAATACACTCATAAGGATCTTATATATCTTTCATTATAAGGAAATAATTTATAATATTTATATTAAAATATGTAAAAATTAAAAACAAATTAAAAATTAATTTAAAATAATACAATATTTTTATATTGAATAATCTATATTTGTAAATTAAACTCAAAATATATTTATTTAATTAGATGAATTAAAAATAACCAATTAATATAAACTTTATTTTTATAACCTAAAAATGTAAATTACATTGTAATTAAGCTAGTACAAAATCTATAAGGTATTAAAAGATATTTTTATACTTTTCGGTAAAGTGGGGTATAATATTTATTTTGATTAACTACGTTTATTTATCTAAAATAGAACCTCTTTTTGTATTGAACTGTTTGGTGTAATTTGGGGGATTTAATTTAATATTTTATGTAAATAAATTTGTGATTGAAAATTTTAGTGTAGTTATATGATTTTATTTAATGACGGATAGGATATTAAACTATACATTTTTGCATTGTCTTTGTTGCAAGTATTTCTTCTTTATATTTTTAATTATAATTGTTAATTTAATTATTATAATTCAATATTTACTCATGACTATGATATAAATATGTGCTTCTATAAATATGATGTTCATCTTATGATGGATTGTATATCATATTTCAAATTTCATTGTAAGATTTTATATAGTTAACAAGATTTAAATTGGTTAAGCTATTTTTGGAAGCATTAATTTAATGGATAGCTTAGTATTTCTATAGAAACAATATAAGAAGAAGTTTGATTTTCAAACTTAAATTCATTTAATACAAGTCTTTGTCCTTTTTGTTTAAACTTATTTAGACTTATTTTATGAGTCACTATATATAATACCATCCTATTCTGTTACATATATTATGTAAATATGTAAAATGGGATTTTATATTTATCAATTCTAATGTTTTATCTTTTGTGAGTATTTCAAAAGCATAAATATTCAACGTTAGTTTATACAATTCCTAATGGTTAAATAAAAAAAAGTTTAATTAAGGTAAACTATTTATTTTTATTTGAAAAATATAATTTTGATTTTATGATAATAACCTTAAAATTTAAAAAATTATTTAAGAAACTTTAATTATTTCACAACATTTCCTCCATGCCTAACAAGCAAGAAAATATGGTCTTTAAAGTTTTGTCAATGCATTATTTCTCTTTTGATAGTTTTTCAAATTTATTTGTGTTAGTATATTTTATTTTTACTTCAATTTCATACTCTATTCTAGCTTTTTATCAATGTTTGTTAGCTTTTTGTTGGTCAATAGGACTTTCACATAGACTACATAATGTTGATACTTAATTGGAGTAATAATTTTATTTCTATATTTCTTAATACTCACTTTGTAAATAAAGTAAAAATTTGTTTTAACATCCATGAAATAGTAAAGAAGAACACATTATTGGCATGTTATCTTTATGATATTTTTTACCTAAGAAAATGATTATTTGTATAGTGTTGGATTTAAATATAGATTTTAAATTATTTCAATCATCTAATAAACCTAAATTATGATTTCAAATAAGCTAAGATTGATGAAATATAATGATATGTATATAGCTAAAGTGGTTCTCAATCCTACATAGGTAGCTCTATATTATGTGGTTAGGCATGACTAATGATTTAGTTTTATTTTTTATCAAAAAGATCGAAATCCATAGAGGTAATTTATAATTGATCACATTAGTAAACCTCATATGTAAATTTATTTTTATTTTTGTTTGTGGAAAGCACCCCAATCGGGATGCCACTTTCAGGTAAGTCCCAAGGCAATAGGAGTATCTATTCCATAAAAAATACCTAGGGCTCACACCTAGCTTGCCCATTTTGGAAAACTCAAATATCATGGCTAAAATAACAAAAACACAAACAAACAAACATAAAAATACAAAAAGAACAAAAAATACTTATAAATAAAAAAATAAAAATACAAAACAATAAAATATAACAAAAAACACAAAAAAAACACAAAAACATAAAGACAACAAAAAGCACACAACAAACACAAAAATATAAAAGTAACAAAAATGTAAAAAACAACAAACAACAACAAAACACACAAAAGAACCACCAAAAAAACAAAACAACACATAAACATAAAAAAAAAAAACACACATACAAAAAGAGTAAAAACAATAAAACACAAAAAATATAAAAATAAAATAGAATGAAAATAATACAAAATAACACACACACCAAAAAATAAAAAATGAGAAAAAAATAGAATACATGTTTGACATTTCTAGGCCAAAAGTTTATTTAGTCAAGAATCAACAAATAAAACATAAGAATGATCATTCTAAGCAAGGGAACTAAAATACCCTGACCGAACCAAAGAGAAGCAAACACAAAGAAAAATGAAACTAGGTATCTCTAGTATTGGAGCCATCGAAAAAAATGATAGAAAGAAGAGCTTCCCTTGTTTGTGAATCCCAAAATCTAGGAGGGTGGTTGTAATAAGTAAGATAACATTTGTCTAATACCCAATTAGCTAAAGTATAAACACTCATGTTCTATTCTTTGACCACATGATTGTATTCATCTTTCATAAATCCCATTTGGATTAATTGAAGATTATCATCAGTTCTTTTTATTCTTCAATCAACCTTATGATTCTTAGAAGGAGTCTTCAACAAATTAATTATGACTTGAGAGTTGGGTTCAACCAACACCTTTTTCCATCCAACCTTAGTAGCCTCTCAAAGGTCTCTAAGGATACCATACCCCTTAGCAAGGTTATTGGAAAAGATACCCAAATTCTTAGTAAAAGTGAATATCGAGGAACCATTTAAAAGTCTACAAATTCCTCCTACACTAAATTTTTCAGTGTTCACCCTAGAGACTCCATAGGTATTGACTTTTTTAAAATTCTTAGGAGGAGGATTCCAATTTCTTGTTCTATCCATATTTCAATTACTCACATTATATTTAAGTTGATTTCACTGAAAAAAGGTAATATTAAATCGTTGTATCACTTGATATCATCTTTGGTGGGAGTTTTGAGGGTGTTTAAGGAGGTTTTGGATTGATTCAACTAGGTTGGCAATGATATTTTACCAGATATAATAAATATCATTTGTTTTTTAACTTAAAATATATTTGTTTATTTATTTATAGATATTCCAAGGTAGGAGGGTAGAACCCATCCAAACTAACTTCCTAATAAGGTGATCAACACCGTATTGATTAGGCTAATCCCTCCAAAGCTCTTCAAAAGTAAAAAATAGACCACTATAAGCCAAGTAAGATGGCCATTCTCCTCCACAGCTCAAAGGCTAAGTTACACTCAATAAAAATATGTTTGAGAGTTTCCACATTCTCTCCACACATTTTACATCTAAATAGGCCATCAAAACCATGTTTCATAAGTTGATCACTAGTAAGAACCTTGTGATGCAATAAAAAGCCATGTAAATAACCTCACCTTAGGCCAAATATTTTTAGCCCACAAATGAGTAAATATGTCATATGATTGATTGGGATTATTATGGCATAAGGCCAAATAACCTTTAGAAATAGAATACTTATCCTTAGAAATGTTGTTCCATCCAAAATATTTTTTATCATGATACCTACAGAGAGAGCTATATCATATAAAGAATTTTTTGGATATCTTTTCTTTGCTATTTTAGCATTTGAATAGGCTAGTCTTCAACAAGGATCCAATATCTACCAACCTTTGAATTACTAGTATGGTACTAATAGTAGTTAGCAACCTTTATCTAGTTAGCTTGATGAAGCTCCTCCATCCAAGATCTCCAATGAAGAAATTGAGTTATCAAAGGATGGTTACCATCACAATAATCTATCCAAAAAACTACCTGTTGACCATTATGAATGATATAAAATAACTTTTGCTTAATCAAATCCTCACCAATATTAAGAACTACTAAAATGGGAGAACCTTTTGTATCCAATTGATAGTGAGCAAAGTCTTTAATAATTTTATGCTTAGCATATTTAGCATGAACATTCTTGTCCCAAAGAGCATTGAGGTTATGCAAAATACTCTAATATAGTTTAGTAGCTAAAGCCTTATTTTTATTAATAGTAAACTAGAAACATAACCCCAATTTATTCTTGGAAAGGCATAAAGTATCCCATTTTACCAAGGCCTATTTTCCTTTCTCCTTAGTATCACTCTAGAGGAATCAATGATTGATTTGATCTAATTCTTAAAGAATAGTCTTTGGGATATTCAATATAGTAGAAATATAAATAGGTATATCTTGAAGGACAAATTTTACCAAGTTAATTTTACCCCCAAATGGAAGCCACCTATTGGTCCACTTTTTAATTTTCTTCTTAACTCTATTCAAAAACCAATTATAGTCTTTTATTTTCTATCTTTGAATATTGAGAGGAATTCTAAAATAAGTGATTGGAATGGAGGTCTTCATATATATTAATATATCCAAGAACATGTATTTCTATCTAAGAGAGAAAAAAAATAAAATGACTTTATATTTTTCTTCATTGATCAATTTCCTGATAGCATTAGGAAAATAGTTGATGATTTACTCAATTTTAGAAGCTTCATTAGTTGTAGATTTACCTATTAGAGTAAATTCATAAAAAAATTAAAGATGAGAAATAGGCCCAAATCCATGATTAATGGTAACTTCCTATAGCAATCTAGGATGCATACACCTAAGCTAATAATAACTAAAATATCACATAAAGCATAAAAGAATGAACGAAATTACAAATAACCATAAAGAAGGGTTTATTTTATTAAATTTCCATTGAAACTCAATTACAAATCCATACCTCTTAGGGATACCCAATTTGATACAGTTATTACAATCATATAAAATCCCCACACAATGGTAGGTGTAATCCGTAAGCTTCTTAGGTTGACACGAATTAATCCAAGGAAAATGTGGCCTTCTTCTCCATGATTAGAGGCATTTGATGCTTTGAATGACAAGACCTTGTTAACTCTGCATCCAAGAAATAAAAAGAAACATATTAAAAGTAAAGGTAGCCTCTCTTGATGAGGCCTTTAATCAAAATCTTGCATAAAAGATGCTATAGGAAACATAAAATCAAGAAATCATGTAAATATAGGAATATATGCTAAAACATGATAAATTTACCATAAAGAATGTAAATGGGACATAGATTTAGTCATCTAACATTCTAATTAAACATTGAGAGCATACATGCATGAAAATAGTAACATCTAGTCTAGAATTAACTAATACTTGAAAATAAGAGGAATCTACCCTAAATCAATGATTCTAACATTCTACTAAGAAGATAGAAATTTAATATATAGTAAATTTACCTAAATGAGAAAATAGATATGTAAACCTACTGCTAAAGACGATTGAAAAGAGGATTAAACCTTGACCGTGGGTCTATAAAGTGGTTGGCACTATTAGTTGTGACTAAGCCATGAATGTCCTTGTTCTCCAAATCAGGGCTTGATTCCTCATTCACTTCGATAAATTTATATTCAAAGGTTACCTTGATATCCTATGATATATTTGGTGGTTGAATTGCTCAGATTGGTGATGGATTGGGCTTAATTGATTTTCTTGATTTCTCCTAGCCCTCCATAGCCTTCTTGATTATAAATTCCATGTAATATCCAAATAGGAAGAAAAAGTGTTCCTCTCAATGGATGCAAGTGAGTATGCAATTTGATAGGGCTTCATTTTACTTCAAATCTGGATTCTTCCAAACTTCTCCCAAATTTGGAGGGGGTTTATAGCACTTGAGAAGGCATTGTATTAGTTTCATGGAGAAGCAAAGATCAAGAAAGGGCAGCTGGGACAATTGGATGGATGCTTCTAGAAATTTCTACCCTCTAACCACTTACATCTTCAACCAATTGGTTGTTTAACCAATTTTGGGTCTACCGAGGTCCAACTTATTTTGAAGGCTAGTGGTGGCTCTAAAGCATGGCCATATTTGTTAACCGTGGGTGTCAGCCGCGACCAACACTGATTAGGAAAAAATGCCTAAATGAGTGGTTAGAACCATAAGTTCACCTTGGAATCTATCCAAGATATTTTATATGGTCTTTTAGCATATCCATATGAGTAGTCACCTCGACATGACACGTTTTAAGTGTCTATAGATGCCCCTTTTGAGATGCATTGTGAGTTTGAACAACGCTGAGCAAAAATAGTCCTCCTAAAATAATGTTATAGGTTGGATTATTATCATTAGTATAATCAACATTAGATGCTCAAGGTCCTGCAAAAGGACATGCATCCTAGAATCATTGCTTCTAATTGGATGAAAGGTTTAAATTTACAAATATTTGGCAAGCTCCAACGGTGATTGGGTAGCTTCAACGCTACTATAGACTTTTGTGCTATATAGATCTAAAATGAGGAGAGCTACTAGCTTAACTTTCATAGTTTATTTTTGAAAGCACGAGATTCCGGGCAAAGGAAACACTAATTATGCAATGTAAGACGAAATGTAACGCTTTAACCTTATGCACCAAAATGAAGGAAAGAGACAATTTGGAAAGGAGAGAAAAGATGTAAAGAAATCACAACCCTCTTTATTCAAATATCTTATACTCGGTTACATAGACGTCTCCTCCCTTTTTAGGGGCTAGGAGCGTTAAATTTGTCATTGTTACAATGTGCGATTCAGTCTTCCTCCTTCCACGTGCCCACGATTGCAATGGGCGGGCCAAGATGATGTCGCCGCTGATGTCGATGAGTTCCTAACCTCCGCTGCTTCTCCTGTGAACAAAGAAACAACCAAGATGTCAGTAGCATCTACCGCAAATGAAAAGTGTTTGCTCTCTAAAACTAACGAAATATGCATGTAAACATTTGCCTGAAACAGTAATTAAAGTGAGTCCAAATGGCTTCAAAACTTGACAGAAGATAGGAAAAGTTACCAGAAGGCCACTGCCACTGAGACAGCTGGACAATCTACCTTTAACTGGAATTCGTCCCTGGGAAGGATGAATTCTGACTGCAATTCGTCCCTAGGTGGGACGAATTCTTCTGTGTTGAAGAAACCGACCTGCTGCTGCTCCAATGTTGGATCCCGAGACCTACAAAATGCCTGCAAATAGGGGGGTTATGTAATTGGGGCCATTTTGGGACGACCCAGATGGTCGGATTATCCCAATTTGGCCTCCACCCTCGGGAATTTGACCTCGACACCTGCAAGTCAGCGAAACAACAAAGCAACACAAAACATACTAGAATCTGACCAAAAGTTACAAAATTGCAGCTATGGGTTAATCAAACCTAATAAAAAAAAATGCAATCTAAAAAATAATCTAAAATTCTCTAAAACTTAAAATAGGACTTGGGAGGTGCGGGGGTGCCCAAGTGGGCCTCCCACCGTTGGCACTTGATTTTGGAGCCAATCCACCAGGGATGGGCCCAAAACCTCTTAGGATTGGGGGGTCGGTGAATTGGTTGGTTCAGTTGTCCATGTGTTGGATTTGGGTCAAGTTCGAGCTTCCAAAGGCCACCCAACAACCTCCCTTGCAAAAGATATTGGTGGATGTGGGAAGGTGAACCAAAAGGGATGCAAGTGGGTCTTCAAATCGGTAGCACTTCGTTGCTTGAAAACTCCTTCTACCTGTCTATTTTGGGTGAGAAAAGTCCCACCTTTTATAGACCCATGGGGTCTATTTTGGGAGGGAAGCACAAATGCCATGTGTTGGCCATAGGCGCCATGTGGCAGTCTTGTCTTCCCATGAGGGAGGGGAGTCCTCCATTGACTTGAACTTTGATAAATGCCTTTTGTGACAGTCTTCTAATGGCCCCTATGTCCACCTACACACGCATGCAAGGCAGGAGTCATTAACTGACTGTTCTGGGCTGCCACTTGGCACCATTTGTCTTTTTGCCCGTTAAGCTTAGAATTCGTCCCACCCAAGGACGGATTCAGAATTCGTCTTGGGGTGGGACGGATTCTATTTTGAATTCGTCCCTGGGTGAGACGAATGCTGGGCAAAGTGTCCAAGTGTGCCAAATTGCTTCTTGACCTTACAAAATTGCTATGAAAGTGGTTAAGACCACTGTTTAACCTTTGAGGGCTGCCCTGGGGGCTGTGTTTGTCAAAGAGATTAGTGTTTGCAGTCACATAATCGGATTGGTGCTGTTTTGGTGTCTACAAATGCCCCTTTTTGGGAAGCGCTATGGGTGACGCAGTGCTGAGAAAAAATAGATAACCAAAGCACTAATGATTAGGGTTTCTTGGTAACCTAACCAACTTTTGATGCCCCAAGTATGGAAAGGGCATGCATTCTTGAATCCTTGCTTTCGACGAGCTAAGGAATTTGATTTCAAGTATTAACCTGTTTTGTTGAGGTGTGACTTGAACTTAGACATTAATTAGTCATGAACAGGCAAAGGGCATTTTTATCCTTAGTGGGAACCTTGTGTTCATGATTCATGAAATGCCAAGCGTTTGATTGTTTTGATTATTGCTTTTTTACTGCCCCAAGCAGGAGCGTGATTGTCTTTGTCAATGATTCTTTGAATGCATGTCATTTTCCTTAATTGGGTGTGTGATTGTTGATTGGTAACTAAGTGTGACTACCCCTTCAAGCGACGAATCGATGAGGGAATGACCTTCGTGAGAGAAGCGACGAGTCATTAAGCACACACATTCACAAAATCGTGATTATCTCTTTTAAGGATTAAATGGTGTGTCCTAAACTGGTTTAGTGCATTTTTATGTTTTGTTTTGTTTTTGTAGGTTTTGAAGATCGTTTAAATGCATTATGATGGCTCATATAACTCCCAAAATGGTAGCCCCTTCAATATACCAACCAGGCCAATATACCAACCTCTCTATATACCCGCCCTTACGAGAGGGAGACTATAGGTACGTGAGAGCAGAAGGTACATGGTACATAGGCGGTACAGAAGGGGATTGTCCTGTTAATGGCACCTACCATAGAATACTTATCCTCGCGTGCATGGGAATCACCCTAGTGACACTCGGTCTGTCTTCGTCAGGATTTACGCCTAACAACAGTTGACAATCGGGAAATGGATGCAAATCAAGCCAAGGTGGTGATGAAATCCACCAATGGTCTTGATCAAGGGCTGGGGTCTTAAGACCAGCTCCTTGGTTTAAAATTATTTCGTGATGTGTGTGGGATTCGTTTTATTCAACAAAAATGAAACAAGCATACATGACTTTTCTTATGCAATGCAGGACAAGATGAAAACAATCAAAGGAACAGAAACAGAAACAAAAAAATATAACAGAGATCATGAAAATCCCTACCTCTTCTCTGCCTGCTCCTGTTGTCTTTGAATTTCTGCTCTAAAAATTTGCAGGAAGGAATTCGTCCCTCTGGGAGACGAATTGCAGAACAGAATTCGTCCTTCCCAAAGACGAATTTGAATTCGTCTGAGGGTCAGACGAATTGTAGAACAGAATTTTCCCCTGCCAGAGACGAATAGCAGTCTGCAACAAAAAAATGTACCTGTCAAGCACAAACACAAAACCTTGATCAATTTCTGTGATTTTAAAAACTAGGGAACAGCGTCCCACCGTGATCGCCACTGAAAGCACAAGATTCTAGGCAAAGGAAACACTAATTATCCAATGTAAGACGAAATGTAACGCTTTAACCTTATGCACCAAAACGAAGGAAAGAGACAATTTGGAAAGGAGAGAAAAGATATAAAGAAATCACAGCCCTCTTTATTCAAATATCTTATCCTCGATTACATAGACGTCTCCTCCCTTTTTAGGGGCTAGGAGCGTTAAATTTGTCATTGTTACAATGTGCGATTCAGTCTTCCTCCTTTCGCATGCCCACGATTGCAATGGGCGGGCCAAGATGATGCCGCCACTGATGTCGATGAGTTCCTAACCTCCACTGCTTCTCCTATGAACAAAGAAACAACCAAGATGTCAGTAGCATCTGCCGCAAATGAAAAGTGTTTGCTCTCTAAAACTAATGAAATATGCATGTAAACATTTGCCTGAAACAGTAATTACAGTGAGTCCAAATGGCTTCAAAACTTGACAGAAGATAGGAAAAGTTACCAGAAGGCCACTACCACTGAGACAGCTGGCCAATCTACCTTTAACTGGAATTCGTCCCTGGGCAGGACGAATTTTGACTGCAATTCGTCCCTAGGTGGGACGAATTCTTCTGTGTTGAAGAAACCGACCTGCTGCTGCTCCAATGTCGGATCCCGAGACCTACAAAATGCCTGCAAATAGGGGGGTTATGTAATCGGGGCCATTTTGGGATGACCCAGATGGTCGGATTCTCCCAATTTTGCCTCCACCCTCGGGAATTTGACCTCGACACCTGCAAGTCAGCGAAACAACAAAGCAACACAAAACATACTAGAATCTGACCAAAAGTTACAAAATTGCAGCTATGGGTTAATCAAACCTAATAACACAAAATACAATCTAAAAAATAATCTAAAATGCTCTAAAACTTAAAATAGGACTTGGGAGGTGCGGGGGTGCCCAAGTGGGCCTCCCACCGTTGGCACTTGATTTTGGAGCCAATCCACCAGGGATGGGCCCAAAACCTCTTAGGATTGGGGGGTGGGCGAATTGGTTGGTTCAGGTGTCCATGTGTTGGATTTGGGTCAGGTTCGAGCTTCCAAAGGCCACCCAACAACCTCCCTTGCAAAAGAGATTGGTGGATGTGGGAAGGTGAACCAAAAGGGATGCAAGTGGGTCTTCAACTCGGCAGCACTTCGTTGCTTGAAAACTCCTTCAACCTGTCTATTTTGGGTGAGAAAAGTCCCACATTTTATAGACCCATGGGGTCTCTTTTGGGAGGGAAGCACAAATGCCATGTGTTGGTCATAGGCGCCATGTGGTAGTCTTGTCTTCCCATGAGGGAGGGGAGTCCTCCATTGACTTGAACTTTGATAAATGCCTTTTGTGACGAGTCTTCTAATGGCCCCTCTGTCCACCTACACATGCGTGCAAGGCAGGAGTCCTTAACCGAGCGTTGCGGGCTGCCACTTGGCACCATTTGTCTTTTTGCCCGTTAAGCTTAGAATTCGTCCCACCCGGGGATGGATTCGAAGTTCGATCTGGGGTGGGACGGATTCTATTTTGAATTCGTCCCTGGGTGAGACGAATACTGGGAAAAGTGTCCAAGTGTGCCAAATTGCTTCTTGACCTTACAAAATTGCTATGAAAGTGGTTAAGACCACTGTTTAACCTCTGAGGGCTGCCCTGGGGGCTGTGTTTGTCAAAGCGATCAGTGTTTGCAGTCACATAATCGGATTGGTGCTGTTTTGGTGTCTACAGATGCCCCTTTTTGGGAAGCGCTACGGGTGACATAGTGCTGAGCAAAAATAGATAACCAAAGCACTAATGATTAGGGTTTCTTGGTAACATAACCAACTTTTGATGCCCCAAGTATGGAAAGGGCATGCATTCTTGAATCCTTGCTTCTGACGAGCTAAGGAATTTGATTTCAAGTATTAACCTATTTTGTTGAGGTGTGACTTGAAATCAAATTCCTTAGCTCGTCGGAAGCAAGGATTCAAGAATGCATGCCCTTTCCATACTTGGGGCATCAAAAGTTGGTTAGGTTACCAAGAAACCCTAATCATTAGTGCTTTGGTTATCTATCTTTGCTCAGCACTGCGTCACCCGTAGCGATTCCCAAAAAGGGGCATCTTTAGACACCAAAACAGCACCAATCCGATTATGTGACTGCAAACACTGATCGCTTTGACAAACACAGCCCCGGGGGCAGCCCTCAGAGGTTAAACGGTGGTCTTAACCACTTTCATAGCAATTTTGTAAGGTCAAGAAGCAATTTGGCACACTTGGACACTTTGCCCGATATTCGTCTCACCCGGGGACGAATTCAAAATAGAATCCGTCCCACCCCAGGACTAATTCTGAATCCGTCCCTGGGTGGGACGAATTCTAAGCTTAACGGGCAAAAAGACAAATGGTGCCAAGTGGCAGCCCAGAACAATCAGTTAATGACTCCTGCCTTGCACGCGTGTGTAGGTGGACAGAGGGGCCGTTAGAAGACTGTCACAAAAGGCATTTATCAAAGCTCAAGTCAATGGAGGACTCCCCTCCCTCATGGGAAGACAAGACTGCCACATGGCGCCTATGGCCAACACATGGCATTTGTGCTTCCCTCCCAAAAGAGACCCCATGGGTCTATAAAAGGTGGGACTTTTCTCACCCAAAATAGACAGGTAGAAGGAGTTTTCAAGCAACGAAGTGCTGCCGAGTTGAAGACCCACTTGCATCCCTTTTGGTTCACCTTCCCACATCCACCAATCTCTTTTGCAAGGGAGGTTGTTGGGTGGCCTTTGGAAGCTCGAACCTGACCCAAATCCAACACATGGACACCCGAACCAACCAATTCGCCGACCCCCCAATCCTAAGAGGTTTTGGGCCCATCCCTAGTGGATTGGCTCCAAAATCAAGTGCCAACGGTGGGAGGCCCACTTGGGCACCCCCGCACCTCCCAAGTCCTATTTTAAGTTTTAGAGCATTTTAGATTATTTTTCAGATTGCATTTTGTGTTATTAGGTTTGATTAACCCATAGCTGCAATTTTGTAACTTTTGGTCAGATTCTAGTATGTTTTGTGTTGCTTTGTTGTTTCGCTGACTTGCAGGTGTCGAGGTCAAATTCCCGAGGGTGGAGGCCAAATTGGGATAATCCGACCATCTGGGTCATCCCAAAATGGCCCCAATTACATAACCCCCCTATTTGCAGGCATTTTGCAGGTCTCGGGATCCGACATTGGAGCAGCAGCAGGTCGGTTTCTTCAACACAGAAGAATTCGTCCCACCCAGGGACGAATTGCAGTCAGAATTCGTCCTGCCCAGGGACGAATTCCAGTTAAAGGTAGATTGGCCAGCTGTCTCAGTGGCAGTGGCCTTCTGGTAACTTTTCCTATCTTCTGTCAAGTTTTGAAGCCATTTGGACTCACTGTAATTATTGTTTCAGGCAAATGTTTACATGCATATTTCGTTAGTTTTAGAGAGCAAACACTTTTCATTTGCGGTAGATGCTACTGACATCTTGGTTGTTTCTTTGTTCGCAGGAGAAGCAGCGGAGGTTAGGAACTCATCGACATCAGCGACGGCATCATCTTGGCCCGCCCATTGCAATCGTGGGCACGCGGAAGGAGGAAGACTGAATCGCACATTGTAACAATGACAAATTTAACGCTCCTAGCCCCTAAAAAGGGAGGAGACGTCTATGTAACCGAGGATAAGATATTTGAATAAAGAGGGCTGTGATTTCTTTACATCTTTTCTCTCCTTTCCAAATTGTCTCTTTCCTTCGTTTTGGTGCATAAGGTTAAAGCGTTACATTTCGTCTTACATTGCATAATTAGTGTTTCCTTTGCCCGAAATCTCGTGCTTTCAGTGGCGATCACGGTGGGACTCTGTTCCCTGGTTTTTAAAATCATAGAAACTGATCAAGGTTTTGTGTTTGTGCTTGACAGGTACATTTTTTTGTTGCGATCGCTATTCGTCTCTGCGGGAGCGAATTCCGTTCCGCAATTGTTTGACCCTGAGACGAATTCAAATTCGTCTCTGGGAGGGACGAATTATGTTCTGCAATTCGTCTCCCAGAGGGACGAATTCCTGCCTGCAGATTTTTAGAGCAAAAATTCAGAGACAACAGGAGCAGGCAGAGAAGAGGTAGGGATTTTCATGATCTCTGTTATATTTTTTGTTTTTGTTTCTGTTCCTTTGATTGTTTTCATCTTGTCCTGCATTGCATAAGAAAAGTCATGTATGCTTGTTTCATTTTTGTTGAATAAAACGAATCCCACACACATCACGAAACAATTTTAAACCAAGGAGCTGGTCGTAAGACCCCAACCCTTGATCAAGACCATTGGTGGATTTCATCACCACCTTGGCTTGATTTGCATCCATTTCCCGATTGTCAACTGTTGTTAGGCGTAAATCCTGACGAAGACAGACCGAGTGTCGCTGGGGTGATTCCCATGCGCGCGAGGATAAGTCTTCTATGGTAGGTGCCATTAACAGGACAATCCCCCTTCCGTACCGCCTATGTACCACGTACCTTCTGCTCTCACGTACCTATAGTCTCCCTCTCGTAAGGGCGGGTATATAGAGAGGTTGGTATATCGGCTTGGTTGGTATATTGAAGGGGCTACCATTTTGGGAGTTATATGAGCCGTCATAATGCATTTAAACGATCTTCAAAACCTACAAAAACAAAACAAAACATCAAAATGCACTAAACCAGTTTAGGACACACCATTTAATCCTTAAAAGAGATAATCACGATTTTGTGAATGTGTGTGCTTAATTCTGCTTAGTGTAGACAAAAAAAAAAAAATCATCATAAACGAGATAAAAACTTATTTAGATAGCATAGAAGCACCGCAATGGTGTACACCCGCGATCAAGCCCAATCAAGGGCAGAAGCTCCGGAAGGTACACAAAAAGCAGGCACAAGTCGCCTTCACTTCGGTCCTGAGGATTTGGTCATACCGCCTTATAGGTCTAACCTACAAAAGAATCCAATTCAGAATCCTCGGTGGGGTATGCCTATTCAAAGCAGCCCCTTTCGGGAAGATGCCTTACATGTAGACCTTGACATAAATAGAGAATCACCTCTTGAAGTTAGGCATGAGTGGCCACCGCGCGATGAAGCGCTAAACAAGCACACCGTCCATTTGGAGGGGCAACGTGGATATGGCGTCCCTTCTTTACCTATCATCAGAACAGAGAGACCAAATCCGGAGTGCAGGGCTCCTTACATAGGGCGACCTAACTCCGCCCAACCCATTTACACCCGTGAAAGGGAGTATGAGGAAAGCCATCGCATTCCTCGAGGGCAACAAACAACGCGGGAACCTTGCATTTCCGCACCAGTAGGATATCATGATCACCCCTTGAGGCCAGAACCTCGAGCACATACCGCCTACCTCGACGGAGGGAAGCGACCCCTTGAGATTTTAGAGCATCAAAACCGAGGTAAACCCATAGGAGGAACATTTGAACCTTCTGAACAAAATAGGGTAGATCAAATTGACCCGATTGTCGCCAGATATACCACCCGTCAAGCCCAAATCATGCGGCTTAAACAAAGTCAGCAAGAGATAGAGTATCAATACCGCTTGGATAAAGAACGCATGCAACGCGAAGCGGATGAGTTACGCTATGAAATACCTGAGAGGGGGCCAACCCCTCGCATCCAAAGAGCTGAACAGTATGAGAGGCATAATCCGTTGGTGCAAGACAGGTCTCCACGACCTCGTCAAGCTCTCCCCCCAAGACCTCATAGATTCGAGAGGGAGGCAACTCCCCGAAACAATGATGGGTACCTTCAACAAGAGCTTGATCAGGGTCATAGGTTTCGCCCAGAGACTCCTCAAGAATTTTACGAGGAGTATGAACCAGAAGAGGAATATGTTGAAACTCCCCATCAAGGCAGGAAGGATGCCATTCGGCCACCCCTCCATAGGCCTCCAGGTTACCGTAACTTGCAACAAGAGCGAACAAGAGAGGAAGAAATAAAATCTTCCGATGCATACCAAGCGCTATTGGAGCGTTTGGAGTCTGTGGAGACAAAAGCTCCTGGGCATCAAAAACCCACATTACGTCTACTCCGCAATAATCCGGTGCATCCCTCAGTGCCTACACCTCTTTACCCCGAACACTTCAAGTTGCCTCAATTGGCAGTTTTTAAAGGTGAAGAGGACGCACGGGAACACGTTACACGATTTCTAAGCCAATGCTTCGGCATCCAAGATAATGACGCATTATTGCTTAGAACATTCATAACCACATTCATAGGCCCTACCTCGGATTGGTTCACACAACTGCCCAAACACAGCATAAGCGACTTAGATCAGCTAGTAGATGCGTTTCTTGAACGTTTCGCCTTCAACACAAGGAAGAAGGCATCACTTAGTGATCTTGCTAGCCTTAAACAATTTGAGGAGGAAACAATGGCAGCGTACGGGAACCGATGGAGAGCTTTGCTTTCTAAGTTACCCTACCGTCCTCCCATGTCGGACCTCACGCAAATGTTCACAAAAAGTTGCTTAAAATCAATCTCTGGTCTATTGTTACTGCGACAATACGACAGCTTAGAAGAAGCTTTGGCGCAAGCCAGAGTCATAGAAGAGATTAAGATAGGCGAAGGCGCAATTGCCAAGCCTAAGAAGAAAGAGTGGAATAAAACCACTAAAAGCGGGACAACGCAACCACAACACGCTGCAATCAACCAAGTTGCGATAAATGTCCCCGTGCCTGTGCAAGAAACGCAGCCTCAAAAGGCTAACTACCAGGCAGTGCCTCCTGCTTACGAAAGAGATAACAGAAGACAGGAGCAGTATCGACGAGCGTCGCCCTAGGCGACAATTCACCCCATATGCGGAGTCTAGGGACTCCTTATTTGACCGCTTGTCAGCGGAAAATTTAGTTACTCTGCTAGAAATCCAAAATTTTGACCCTAACATTCCCAAGCCTAGGGGGTATAGGGAGGAATTGTATTGCAGATTCCATAGGCGCGGAGGACATGACCTAAATGGGTGCTGGAAATTCAAAGAATTAGTCCAGGATTTGATCGACAATAGAACATTGGTCGTGGACAACCCCATCGCACCAAACAACCAACAAATGGGGGTATTCAAGGACCCCTTGCCTGCCCACGAGGCACAGACAAAACCGCTCCAGATTAACGAGGTGCGACAAGATCTTCCCGCGCAAGGATTTGTGGGAATGATTAGCATTGTAACAAGGAACAGAAAATACCCAGCAGTTGCCCCCGAGGTAGCTGCGAGGGAAGTTCCGTCGACATCGCAGCCTCAACAACGCCCAACGCAGTTACCTCCGCCTAGACCTGAGGTCACGATACGAACCAAACTCACGCAGAGTTTGCGGACCACGTCGGCTAGGCTGTCCATCTACGAGCTTATTCAACAATCAGCTCCCCATAGAGAAGCTCTTATGGACATTTTAAAAGCCATTGAAGTACAACCCCATGAAGCAAATTCTTTCAACGCCTTCGTGGGACATGTGAAACAATGTACGGAGCCTGTCATCACATTCAAAGAAGACGAGGTCAAAACGATATCAAATGACATGCCGGATCCACCCCTGCACGTTATCGCGCGGGTCAACGGGATCCCGTACAAGAGAGTGTTGATAGATACTGGCTCGTCCAGTAACATTATAACCACTGCAGCGTTGAAACATTTAAAACTGCCAGCCTCTCACATCACCGCTTCCACGTACACACTGCGAGCTTTTAACGATGCAATTTGCTCGACGATCGGCACGGTTGTTCTGCCTATCCAGGTAGGACAAAAGTCAATACCCACACTTGTGCCATGTCTTTGGAAGGCGAAATGGCTTATAATATACTGCTAGGGCGGCCTTGGATCAGGGACATGAAGTGTGTCCCCTCGATCGCACACGAGTGCTTGAAGTATGCCTATGAAGGGCAAATACATGTAGTCCCAATGGACTTAGAGCCCTTCAAGTATTGCAATGCGGTACAATTCATACCTCAATCGACCCTCCCATCAACGCATTTGGATTTTCAATTAAATCCATCTAAACGAGGTCCGATACCGCGAGCACCACTGGTGGCCAACAAGGCAAAATCCCAGCCAGGTGAGACTTCATCACCTACTCCTTCATCATCAACGCCACCTATCATGGCCCAATAGAAGGACAAGGGAAAGCAAATCATGGAAGAGGTTAAGCCTCTAGAAGAGGGGTTGCCCATGATTTCAACGATATCAACAGAGGAAACACCCAACACAACACAAACCAAGACTCCTGAACAACCAAACATGGAATGGACTCAGGAAGGACTACCGTTTCCTCTTACCCAGTCATCAACAATAACTGTTGAAATGGCCAGTACAGGCCTGGGGGAATACTTAGTGCAAAATGTTGTGGCAACCCCCACATTGGAGTCAGTGCAGGACATGGGAAGACCTCGCCTTCCCATAGGGACAATTGTTCCACTAGGCTACCCTCCCAACCAGACGAATTTTGTGTATGGGGGCCTTGATCATGGTTCTGAACCATGCGAACAAAAGGAAACAGATGAAGAGCCTTTTGTCGAAAACATCAATTATCTGTCGAACCCAGAATTTGCCCTAAAATATCTCGGCCAATGCAATTGGCATGGGTATGGGCTAGGCAGATATGAGCAAGGGATGCGGATCCTTTGCCAACCAAGATATCAGATGCCATATGACAAGTCAGGGGTAGGGTTCAACCATCCCTCGCCATTAGACATCTTGGTTGAAAATATGCAAGGCCTAGAAATAGGCAACAAGGGGGGATTGGCACAAGACCCGTACGCCAATCCAAACATAGAATACACATTAGGGGATTATCTCCCATGGTCTACAAACACCCCTGGAAATAGCAATAATCCCTCTCCTTTGCTAGAGAGAGGCGAAAGTTCAGAGATAAATACTCAAAGAAAACATCAACGGTTGCCAGACATTTTTTTGAAACTGTTCCCCTTAGAGGTTCCAGACGAAATAACACAGTCTCAAAAGAATCAGGTCCCTCCACTAAGAGTGGAACAACCGCAATGGGACCAGATTAATTCACTGGAACAGGAAGAGTCCTCAACATCGCAAGCAACAGATGCTGAAGAGGATGAACAAGTTTGGATCTATGAAAGCGATTCAGAAGACGAGACTGAGATGGACTATCTCAGACACGCACGACGACATCACCGTGCTCTAACTCATGAAGATCTAATGGGACAAATGGGTATACGGTTAGGACATGAATGGCACGTAGACCCAGCGAGGTGGGACCAAGTGTTAGACCTATGGCTCCAAATTCAAGATGAGCATCGTCCACCTCGAGATCCCATCATGACAATAGTGCCAAGGGAAGACCCCGCCTTCCTTTTCACACATAGAGATGAATTTGCACCTAGAGAGGATCCATTCGTGCCTGTTCCCGTAGAGCCAGATCCAGAGTATAGGGAACAGCTAAAAGAATCAAGTCATCACACCCACGGTTCTGGAGACCAAATTCATGCCATCCACATGATCTCCATTGATTTGACCGCACCCATCCGCAATCCGACCGATCCATCACGGTCATTGCATCTAGACATGGATGCCATCGATTGGGATCGCGTCAATTCACCATTGTCACCATCAGAGTACTGGCCTTTCGGTGAAATGCTTCATTTTACCCAAAGAACAACTCAGGATATCTTTCAAGCTGAAGAGGGACCCGAGGTTCCAAACGTAGATCTTAACTCAGCTGATGATATTCATTTAATCCCAACTCCACATCAGTTGGAGGACGGATCCCACATGTCAGTCGAAGAGACGATCGACGTAGACATCGGCACAGATCCAATGAATCCACGGATTCTCAAGGCTGGGGGTAAGCCTTTCCCCCGAAGAGCAAGCCGAATATATTGCCCTTCTCAAAGAGAAGAAGGAAGTTTTTGCATGGTCGTACAAAGATATGCCAGGACTAGACCCGTAGCTAGTCATGCACAACTTAACGCTTGATCCGAAAATCAAGCCTGTAAAGCAAAAACTAAGAAAGATGCACCCAACAGTGGCCTTGATGGTCAAAGACGAATTGCAAAAGCTGTTGGATGCACAATTTGTCATCTGCATGGATTATCCGCCATGGTTGTCCAACATGGTTCCCGTCAAGAAGCCCGACGGGAGGATTCGCATATGCACCGACTTTCGAGACCTAAACAAAGCGAGTCCTAAGGATGATTTCCCCTTGCCAAGCATCGACGCATTGGTAGACGCTACAACAGGTCACGAAATGCTCTCCCTAATGGACGGTTTCTCGGGATACAATCAAATTCGTATCAATCCTGAAGACCAACTCAAAACGGCATTCACAACGCCTTGGGGGACATTTTGCTATAAGGTCATGCCTTTTGGCCTTAAAAATGTTGGCGCTACATACCAACGTGCTATGACGTATATCTTCCATGATTACATGCACAAAACTTTGGAAGATTACATGGATGATTTGTTAGCCAAGTCTCTCTTGCGCTCAGATCATCTCGGTGACTTAAGCAAGATTCTCGATCGCCTCATAGAGCATAAGGTCAAACTGAATCCCAAGAAGTGCGTGTTCGGCGTCACATCTGGAAAACTCTTGGGTTTTATAGTCTCAAAACGAGGCATCGAAGTGGACCCAAACAAAGTCAAGGCAATCCTTGAAATGGCTCCCCCAACCACTATCAAGCAGCTCAAAGTCCGCAAGGAAAGGTCGCGTCGATTAAACGCTTCATAGCGCAATTATCTGACAAATGCCGACCAATGAACAAACTATTGCACAAGGGGGTCACATTTCATTGGGATGACGAGTGCCGATCGACCTTTGACGAAATCAAACAATACTTGGCTTCGCCGCCGATATTGGCACCGCCTAGACCAGGTGTGCCGTTCTACTTATACATCTCAGCTACTGAGGTGGCACTGGGTGCAATGCTAGCCCAGAAGAATGAACTTCACAAAGAATAGGCTACTTACTATCTTAGCCGCACCCTGGTCAGTTACGAACTTAACTATGCATACGTTGAAAAACTCTGCTTGGCAGTGGTGTTTGCTACCAAAAGGCTACGCCACTACATGCTGAGCAATACTACGTATGTTGTGTCTAAGGAGAATCCATTGCGATACATGATGAGTCGTACTTATCATAGTAGTCGCACGGCGAAATGGATCATGTTGTTGACGGAATTTGACATTGAGTTTATTGGGCAAAAATCTATAAAAGGACAAGTCATAGCCGATCAACTAGCAGAGGCTCCTCTTGAAGACGATCAGCCTCTGGTCATAGAACTACCCGATGATGGGGTCTTCCATGTCTCAGAATCGCCAGATTCTGATGAGCCTAAGTCTCAGGCCGACATAACCTTATTTTTCGATGGTTCTAAATGCGAGCAAGGTGGTGGCGCAGGAATTGTATTCTTCACACCGCAGGGCGCTCCAATGCCCCTGTCATTTAAATTAAATTTCCAGTGCACCAACAACAATGCAGAATATGAAGCCTTGCTCCTAGGTCTTCAAACAACAATCGCCATGAACATCAAAAGACTGAACATCTTTGGCGATTCGTTGTTAATCGTCAATCAAGTCAAAGGGGTATATCAATGCAAATGCCCAGTTCTAAAGGCCTATAAAGCCCTCGTGGATAAATTCCTGGCAAAACTTGAGTGGTATGACATCGAGGCACTCCCTCGATCATCGAATCATTTTGCGGACACAATGGCCTCCTTGGGGTCACTAATCCCGCAAGACCTTTCCGGTGATATAACAACCATTCAGGTCAAAACCTTATCGCAACCCGCGATGGAGCGCGCAAGCTCAGACTTGACGCCAGGAGTCCACATGATCCAGATCGAACCATCTACGGATAAGTTCTTTCGAATCCGAAACTATTTGAAACATGCCAACTGGGGGTCTTTATTTTCCCCCACTCCCATTAATAGCAACACAACGCTATTCTTACAAGTTCTATCCCAATCAGCATTTGTTAGGGAAGAACTCCAAAAGGGATTGGCTGTTCAAACTGTCGAGGTATCCGATCAACGGGACTGGTATTTACCCATAAGAGACTACCTCAAGTTAGGTAATCTACCCTTTGGATTGACGCACGCCGCAAAACGAACATTCAAACAGAAAGCGGCAAAATATGTCTTGATAGGAGACATTTTGTATCGTCGCAGCTACGACGGAATTCTTCTTCGTTGCTTGGACCAGCAAGAGTCCACTTGGGCAGTCACCCAAGCGCATGACGGTACATGTGGCGGCCACTTCAGTGGTATGGCCATTGCAAAGCGCATTCTTCGCATGGGCTATTATTGGCCATCTTTAGAGCGAGATTGCTGCGCGTATGTCAAGAGGTGCGTAAAGTGTCAACATCATGCCAATTTGATGCACGCACCTTCCCAGGCCCTACAGACAGTCTAGTCTGCTTGGCCATTTTTGCGGTGGGGCCTCGATCTAATCGAAAAGATCTCCCCTGCATCGTCAGGCCATCACACGTTTATCATAACGGCCACAGAATATTTTACCAAATGGGTGGAAGCAATTCCGTTAACCTCTACGATAGGACCCCGCATTGCGGAGTTCATTTTGCATTACATCATATGTCGTTTTGGTATTCCATCCAAAATAATCTCGGATAATGGGCCATCATTCAAGAACAAAGACGTGCGTGCTTTAACCACAAAGTACAAAATTCAGCACAGCTTTTCAACACCCTACTATCCGCAAGCAAATGGGCAAGCAGAGGCGTCAAACAAAATGCTAGTCGCCATCCTTAAAAAGACCGTCGCAGACAGTCATAAGGATTGGCACATACAAATCCCACTTGCCCTTTGGGCTTATCGCACTAGTATTCGGACGCCCATTGGGGCAACTCCGTTTTCACTAGTGTATGGCTCAGAGGCAGTAATGCCTCTCGAGTTGGAAATTCCTTCCCTGCGCATATCAATGCAGGAGTTCATCGATGATAACACTGCACGGCAGGCCCGATTAGACCAGCTTACGTTGCTTGACGAACGACGCGTTAATGCTCTCGAGCACTTACGTATCTATCAAGAGCGGCTTAAGAGAGCTTACAACATGAAAGTTCACCTAAGAGACTTTCGGGTTGGTGATTTGGTTTTGAAGGAAAACCAACAAAACTCTAATTTGCCGTCCCATATGAGGGACAAATTCATGGCAAATTGGTTAGGTCCTTATGTCATTGATAGCAAAATAGGACCCGGGACGTACAGACTAGCTTCTCTTGACGGTATCAAGGAAACAGAACCCTTGAATATCAGTCATTTGAGACCATTTCATATCTAAGAAAGCCATATACCAAAAAAAAAAAAAGAGCTCCAAGGATTATCACAATCTCTTGGTCAATACAAAAAGCTCCAAGGATTTTCGCAATCTCTTGGTCACCAAAAGCTCCAAGGATTATCGCAATCTCTTGGTCACCAAAAGCTCCAAGGATTATCGCAATCTCTTGGTCACCAAAAAGCTCCAAGGATTATCGCAATCTCTTGGTCACCAAAAAGCTCCAAGGATTATCGCAATCTCTTGGTCAATACAAAAAGCTCCAAGGATTAACGCAATCTCTTGGTCAACCCAAAAAGCTCCAAGGATTATCGCAATCTCTTGGTCACCAAAAAGCTCCAAGGATTATCGCAATCTCTTGGTCAATACAAAAAGCTCCAAGGATTATCGCAATCTCTTGGTCAACCCAAAAAGCTCCAACGATTATCGCAATCGCTTGGTCAAAAAAAATCAAGAAATTCAAAAAAAAAACAAAACAACAAAAATCATCAAAAACAACAGACATTTGCATCTCAATTCTAGGCATACTCAAATTCATCAAAAACAATTAATATTCTCGCACCTCATCTTCACCTTCACCAAAAACAATCCATCAAAAATACAAAAATATATAGTTGCATTAAGCATTGCATCCATACATTGCATATTTGTAGTCATACAGGTCAAAGGCACCATAAGCTGCAATAGCTCTAATAGTCCACCTTGTTCCGCATTGTCTCATGTTACAAAAACAACAAAAACAACAAGCATAACTTTTACCACACTACAGTCAGTGGTCTGGGAATGTATCAAGAATTTCAGTGATTCAGTCATCATTTTCCTCTTTAGCCATGTAGTGTATCAAGTCGAACAGATTTTACGAAGGTAGAGTCATACTTGAAATACACCTTGTTACGTAACATCCCAACACAAATCAAAACACTAAAATTCCAAAATTGTGTGAACGAAAGACGAAACCTGCAAAATAATCTAGGTCACCACAAGCGAAACGGTTATCTTGCTCATCCCCCTGTGCGAATGACCCCTAGAATGCTGAGAGTTGGCAAAAGGACAAGCATCCTCCCTACCCAATTCCCTAAGAATCCCTAAAGTTCTCAATAGTTGCAAAACACAAAAAGTTGCAAAATGTCAAAACTCTAAGTTTGACAAACTACAGTGCAAACATCAAAAGGCACAAACAACAGTGATTTTCGTCACTCCATATCCCCAATCCCTTGCTCGAAAGAAAAATAAATCAAAATAAACAGTGATCTCATCACTACAATGAGCAAGTATCCCAATACAATTGAAAAAAAGAAGGGAGTTGACCTTGAATCCCTGGAACTCTCAGCATTCTATAGGTCATAAGGCAAGCTTCAGTACCAATTTGGTTGATAGCCTATCGGTAACAGAAGTAAACCTCCCGCATGACGATATATCTGTCACATTAACTTGCATGCAGATCAATGTTTGCATGTGGATGAGCTAGCTTATGGCATCCTGGATTACATCGTAGATTAATCTTAGTACATACAACAAAGGAATTCGTGGAGCTAATTAGGTGATCCTCAGTACAGGTTCGGTTGAAAGCCCATCTGGCACTGGCGGTATCCTAACAAATTCCACTAAATGAACTCAATTGCACACACAGGGATGTTAAATAACTTGGTCAAAAATAGGTCCGATTCATACCTTGTTCAAAAGTCTTGTAAGATAAAGTACAGTCATGGATGGTGAGTTCAAACTGACTGAATCTCAGAAATCCTTACACTCATTCCAAAACCATCTGCGCTACTTATCATCTTTATGATACCATCAGAAAATACAAAAAAAGAAAAACCATGTAAATAAAGAGCTTCTTAAACAATAATAGTGCAATCATAACAAATGTCATTCATCCATTTCACCTCGAATATCACATAGACATCAAAAACATATACATTTATCATAACATCTGCATTCATCAAAATAAATAAACATGCATAAAAAAATCACATCATCACATGTATAAAACTAAAAATAAAACCGGTATATATATATATATATCGTCAAAAATATGCCCGCAGGCTACAAAACCGGTCCTCAGACCCCGCAAGCATATCCAAAAACCCAACCTAAGGCGTCGACCACCATGATCACGCAGGATCGGTGCGACGGGAACTACCCCCCGTGGTGTGGGTCCTACGGGACCCTGCAGGGCGGCTACTACTAGCCCCCGCATCATGCCTGCTACCACCCCCCTCATCTAACCACCTGCGACGAGATGATGCTGACTGCTCAGTCAAACTATCCCTCGTCCGTCGAGAAGATCTACTGATCGAAGGCTCAGGAAGCCGCCCGCCAAGGCGGATGACCTCCCTCTCCAAGTCTATCCGATACAGACACCACTCTGCCTCTCGCCGATGATAGATAGACAATGCATCATCGCGCTGCGCCAAAACTCTATCACGCTCTGCCAACTGAGCCCGTAGAAGATCCCTCTCCAGATCCCGCATCCACAGCAGCTCTGTAAGTCGTGCAACCTCAACGCCTACATCCGACCCCACCTCCTCTGTATCTGTCGGATGCATAGGACTCGCGGGGACAGTAGCCTGCTCAGGCTCCCACTGCGCCCCCACATCCTGCATGTCCGGCCGCTTCGGAACACCCAGGCCCACATCCTCATCTCCCACATCCACCATATCTGCATCATCCAACGGCCCCCCCAATCACCCCCTGCTGCCTCAGCATCCTCCACTGCCGCCTCCGTGCCTCCCAGTGGCCCCTCTCCTCTCCAGCGCCGCAATACCCACCACGAGTCATACTCAGTGGTAGTACCGACGTCATCCACATCCGGGACCTCAATCACCGCATCCGACTCCTCGCCCAATGGCACGGTGACCGGTGGCTCCAGATCCCTCTCGTCTCCCCGACGTCGATAGCCTACGGGCTCACCAGGAAACCCCTGGCGCACCCCAAACTATCGTGTAACCCAACGGTACGAAAAGAACTCATGCTCCGTCCCGTGCCGCCCAGTCAACCATCGCTCCCTCCGTACCCGTCGGAGCCACTCTCCAGCCTCAGGCTAGGCTGGACAGTCCCGATAGGGATGCCAAAACACCTCCCCTGGAGTGAGCCAAGAAAAGGCATCAATGTAGTGCTCAACGGCACTTGCCCATCGCCGACTCTACCCCTGCTCCGCAGACCATCGCCACAAAGCTGCATAACCAATCTCCTCATCCTCCATCACCGCCCGAGTCATCCACGGTAACCCGGTAGGCCTCTCAATAGCTATGTGCTGCCAACCCCAGCACTGCAACAAAAAGCTGCAACTGACACCCTTCCGCTGTCGACAGCGGACCCCGTACAGCTCCCCGTAAAGTTGTGCCAACAAAGTCTGTCCCCATCTCAGAATCAACGGTGCCTCTATCGGGCACTCTCTAACTCGCCACACCAAATCCAAGCGGGTTCCACGGGAACCTCGCGCCTGACGAATCAGGGAGAAGAATGTTAGAAATGAGGCCCATCAAGAATGCGTGCCTCACTCCTAAAACCCCCCTCTCCGTCCACCAGCTAACCAAAATCCCGCCAGCCTGGCAATCCGCCTCGGCTGTCTCCACTGGGTCTGCTACACCCAGCTCCCCCCCATGCCCAAAACATCTCGTAAGTATAGCAGTCCGCTGATCAAACGGAGATGTCCTAATAGGCAGACCATCTATCGGAATCCGAAGTAACCGATAGACGTCCTCAAGAGTCACAGTCATCTCCCCTGTCGGGAGATGGAAAGTATTGGTCCGCGGATCCCAAAGCTTGATCAGGGCCATCAGATAGGCCTGATCAGAAACCACAGGCTCCAGTCGAGCCACCTGCTTGAGCCCAAGGGCATCAAGCCATACCCAGTCATCATCGGTCAAAGCCAACCGCGCCTCAGTAAATGCAGCGGGTACACGGTACCGGCTCCTAACAACCTGCAAAGCAAAAAAAAAAAAAAAAAAAAAAAAAATATTATATATATAACAGATCAAATTTTCAGTTCTAGGGTTTCTAAACTTAAATGTTAAACAAAAACATCACAAAAAAAAATTAAAGTTTTGAAAAGCGTCAACACAAAAACAATGCATTAAATTAAAGCAAAATAAACCCTAGGGTCACTTACAGGTCTCGCCTCGGCTCCGCCGCTCGAACCAGTTTGTGCACTCATGATGGCAGAGAGAATTCCAGCAGCGCTTCGCTTCGCAGAATTACCTCCTCCTCCCAGAGCTCCAAAATCGCAAGAAAAAAATGACACAAATGAGCCCAAAATCAAGTTTTGGCCATTAAATAGGCCTTTTGCACTGGAATTCATCCTTGACTGGGATGAGCGCTCTGATCAGCGCTCGTCCCACCCAGGGACGAATTCTCCAGCTGGAATTCGTCCCACCCAGGGACGAATTCAGGCCAGCACAAAAAAAATCAACAAAAATGACTAAAAATGCACTAAAAACAGACAATAAAATTGCCCGACAGGATTGCTACTGCACCTGACAACAAGGGCATACAAAATCGACATTGGAGTCACAAATTGTCACTATCATACTCCCTAAGAAGGCTACCATAGCCGGACCGCTCCACGGGAAGACGGATTTTAGACAATTTCATCCCCAAACGACATCACCAAAAGGGTCAAAGCCCACTCAAAAACAGTACAAAATTCAACAAAAATACAAAAAAACATTGCCAGACATAAGTGCTCATGCACTTAACCTCTAGGCAAATAAAATCGATGTCGAGGTCCAAATTATCGCTCTCCTACTTCCCCAAGAAGGCTACAATAGCCGGACCGCTCCACGGGAAGTTAGATTTTTGATGATTTCACCTCATTACGACATCACCAAAAGGGTTAACACCCACCAAAAACAAGTCCAAATGTTGGAAAAATTGCACACGCTTAACGGTAAACCCTTTAAGGCACACCTGCACAAGTCATCTTGGATCAAGCGACTCGTCGCTTCTCTCACGAAGGTCATTCCCTCATCGATTCGTCGCTTGAGGGGGTAGTCACACTTAGTCACCAATCAACAATCACACACCCAATTAAGGAAAACGACATGCATTCAAAGAATCATTGACAAAGACAATCACGCTCCTGCTTGGGGCAGTAAACAAGCAACAATCAAATCAATCAAACGCTTGGCATTTCATGAATCATGAACACAAGGTTCCCCCTGAGGATAAAAATGCCCTTTGCCTGTTCATGATCGATCAATGTCTAAGTTCAAGTCACACCTCAACAAAATAGGTTAATACTTGAAATCAAATTCCTTAGCTCGTCAGAAGCAAGGATTCAAGAATGCATGCCCTTTCCATACTTGGGGCATCAAAAGTTGGTTAGGTTACCAAGAAACCCTAATCATTAGTGCTTTGGTTATCTATTTTTGCTCAGCACTGCGTCACCCGTAGCGCTTCCCAAAAAGGGGCATCTGTAGACACCAAAACAGCACCAATCCGATTATGTGACTGCAAACACTGATCGCTTTGACAAACACAGCCCCTAGGGCAGCCCTCAGAGGTTAAACAGTGGTCTTAACCACTTTCATAGCAATTTTGTAAGGTCAAGAAGCAATTTGGCACACTTGGACACTTTGCCCAATATTCGTCTCACCCAGGGACGAATTCAAAATAGAATCCGTCCCACCCCAGGATGAATTCTGAATCCGTCCCTGGGTGGGACGAATTCTAAGCTTAACGGGAAAAAAGACAAATGGTGCCAAGTGGCAGCCCAGAACAGTCAGTTAATGACTCCTGCCTTGCACGCGTGTGTAGGTGGACAGAGGGGCCGTTAGAAGACTGTCACAAAAGGCATTTATCAAAGTTCAAGTCAATGGAGGACTCCCCTCCCTCATGGGAAGACAAGACTGCCACATGGCGCCTATGGCCAACACATGGCATTTGTGCTTCCCTCCCAAAAGAGACCCCATGGGTCTATAAAAGGTGGGACTTTTCTCACCCAAAATAGACAAGTAGAAGGAGTTTTCAAGCAACGAAGTGCTGGCCGAGTTGAAGACCCACTTGCATCCCTTTTGGTTCACCTTCCCACATCCACCAATTTATTTTGCAAGGGAGGTTGTTGGGTGGCCTTTGGAAGCTCGAACCTGACCCAAATCCAACACATGGACACACTGAACCAACCAATTCGCCGACCCCCCAATCCTAAGAGGTTTTGGGCCCATCCCTGGTGGATTGGCTCCAAAATCAAGTGCCAACGGTGGGAGGCCCACTTGGGCACCCCCGCACCTCCCAAGTCCTATTTTAAGTTTTAGAGCATTTTAGATTATTTTTCAGATTGCATTTTGTGTTATTAGGTTTGATTAACCCATAGCTGCAATTTTGTAACTTTTGGTCAGATTCTAGTATGTTTTGTGTTGCTTTGTTGTTTCGCTGACTTGCAGGTGTCGAGGTCAAATTCCCGAGGGTGGAGGCCAAATTGGGATAATCCGACCATCTGGGTCGTCCCAAAATGGCCCCAATTACATAAGGTTAAAGCGTTACATTTCGTCTTACATTGCATAATTAGTGTTTCCTTTGCCCGGAATCTCGTGCTTTCAATTTTTACCCCAACAAAGGGTAAGCTTATGATAGTCATTGGCAATGATTCATAATACGAATATAATTTTGACAAGATCAAGGGATCTACGATCAAGGGATCTTCTACTGAATTTTATTATGATTATGATATTATGAATACCCCCTAAAGCGACAAGTCGATGAGGGAAATGAAAATTAAATGAAGTGATGAGTCGATTGACCACTATGAATAACTCGAATAATTTAAGGTTTAGCACTTGATGCTTGGCTAGGTCTAATCAACTATGATTACAACTATTAATAGTAAATGTATATTTCTATCCTGTAGAGCGGTCCAGCCATGAAGGTCTTCTTAGGGAATTGAAATGATAACAATTCCAATTAGGCATGTGTTGAATCATATTGGTCGATCATCTGTTGAAAATATCATAGAAGAATTGACATGATTACTTCGTTCTTGTGGAGCGGTCCAGCCTCAAAGGTCTTCTTCAGGATTGAAATGAAGCGTATCAATTCGGTGATTATTAATTTACCCCAAATGTCCTTATGGTAATTTATTCATCTTGTCGTATTGCATGGAGCGTCCATCGCTACAACCACCAAGTGTATAGGGTAAATAACTAGATACAAGGCACATTTGACTTTTAAATTATCTATTTTTTTTGTTATTTTTACATTTTTGAGGGTGTTGGACCATTAGATATTTTTAATTTGACATTTTGAAATTCCTCACAGTGGAATTTTGGAGTATTTAATGCAATTTTATAGCCATGCTTGTCATAAGTAGCTGACTTTTCAAATTTTCCTAGTCGCGGCTCTGACTAGCAATCGATAAACCCTAATCTTGCACCCTCGGGTTTCAGTCATGGTCAGGGGAAAAATGAAAAATATTTAAGAAAAATCTATCATTTTTGATGTCATTATTTCCAATTGTAAGATTTACAAACCTGAGTGCTCTAAGAGGTGAGCTATCAAATTTGACGTGGAATGTTGCTACAAACTCGACCTCACTACCACCCACATTGATCATAAACCAACCTGGAGGTGTCGATGCTACTAAGGTAGAAACACACAAACCCTCGTTTTGCAATTATCGGATAAAATTGAACCTCATTAAGTAATGGGTTAAATTAACATCACTAAACTAACGGTAATGAACCTCACCCTAGATAGGTTTAGCCTAGGTTAGATTAAATGAAGAGGGTTTAATTTATTTTATTTCAGGGTGTCTCGGGATGGGAAATGACCCCAAAAATGTCATCTCCCTTAGTCATGGCTAGCAGGCGTGGTACCCAATTAGAAAATTATGGGCCACGACTATCATTCATGGTGGGATTCAAATCCCAAAAGTCATCATATTTGACTGCCATCTCGATCGCGGGTCTGAATCATGGTTTGACAAATTTACATTTTATTTTAAATTTTTTTATTTTTGAAAGGAATTAATTAATTTTTTTGACTTTTTGAAGTGCTTTGTCCATTTTTTTCTAATTTTGAGTGCATTTTTCGATGTTTATGTGTTTTTTAAGATGTTTAAGTCATTTTTTGATGTTTTTGGTTGATTTTTAATCATTTTTCCCTTATTATGCTGCTTTCGATCAGACTCTGACTGCAAGGGCGAGGGAATCATATATCCTTCATAACCTACATGGGGACCAAACATAGGTAGATCAGGATTGGTTTGAGATCATGGGATTCAGATATATTTTGCACATTCCCACTATTAGGGCCGAGCAGGCCTACATGATAGCTTTGGCCTGAGGTTGGGATACACAGACCAACACATTTCACCTGCCAATCGATGAGATGATTGTGACATTGGAGGATGTGTATCGCATATTTTGACTTCCTCTAGATGGCAAGGCCATCACATATTTTTTGATAGATGTGAACAAGATAGTGTTCGATCCGATCTTTGGTCGTTGCAGTGACACGGTGTAGCAACATTCAAACCATAGAGGGGTCCACATTGAGCATTGTTACATTCAGTAGGTATTCTCTCAATGAGTGGTCATATTTATGCACTTGATTGTGCATATCGTGCATCATGATCCTTCTAGAGCGAGGTTCCCATGGAACCTCCTAGCTAGGATGCAAGATGTCTTGACGAGCACCATTCAGTAGCCCTTGATCCTGTCATGGGGGAGTGCTCTATTAGCACAACTCTATAATGAGTTGTATCAGATCATCCAAAGGAGTAGAGTGGGCAATTATTATAGCTGGGCTAGATTGAGTGGCGGCTATACCTAGACCACCCTCCATGGATAGATGATGATGAGTACCTATGATGGGCATGTAGATACAAAATACTCTTCAAATGTAATTCTAAGGTACGAGAGATATTTTACTTCACCCTGGTCATCGTATAGTTTAGTATTAGGTAGGACATCCTAGAGCTCCCCATAATCTACCATCATCTCACTCTAGAAAGGGACCTAACATGGCCCTGGGTGACTCCGTTGGGTGATGAGAATGATTATTTCTAGGAGTCATACCTATTAGACGTAGGAACAACAACAAACTATGACACGTGGTGGATGACCATGTTATGGCAGGGCTTGGAGGGCCCATTAGATAGACCAATAGAGGGCATAGTAGAGGGCACAGAGGTAGTAGAGGCCAATCCTCATGGGATATGAGTCTATCATAGGACTGAGGGTGGATGCGATGATGGAGGAGCTACATAGGAGGCCCTCCAGGTTGAGGAGGAGGCTAAGGTACTAGTAGAGGGTGAGGCAACAACTGATAGAGAGATTGGATAGCTTAGACCTTAGGTTGATAGCCTACAAACTCATGTAGGCACACTTCGGATGCATATGCTAGGGAGATACACCTCCATATCTACCTTGTAGGCATGAGTAAGTGACCTATAGTCATACCTCATAGTAGGATAGTCTTAGTGGTATGATTATGAGGAGGATAAGATAGCTCTTCAGGAATAACTTACCATGGTTGAGATGGAGATTCAAAGGATCACATGGTAACGTATCCTCCTACAGTTCCAACTAGATGCTATGACCACAAATCATGACTCACTCAGGTCTACGAGGGACACATATAATCTTCATAGGTTGTTCTAGTGGCTCCATCTACCCCAGTAGTTCTATAAATTCTAGCAGTACAGGGACTAGCAATGGTGGACCCAATGGCAAATATTAGGAGATTGTAGGCTTTGGTGCAGTGACACATCAGCGAGAAATCATCATATGTTGCGTACATATCTTCCTTGGTGGGAGATATTGAGCTACTCAGGGTGAGGTTTTAGAGAGGACCATAGCTTCAGGCTCTCAAAGGACTCAAACCAGGGAGATAGGGTAGTCTTCATCTCACTCCAATCATGGGACGCATAGATTTGAGAGGACCTCAGCTTCCAACTCTAGGAGGACTCATAGGGATGGTGGAGGCAATGATAGAGCCTCACAAAATAGGGGTGCAGGCACTATTTATTATGGATCTATTCCATATGTTGTACCATTTTTGAGTGTAAGGTCTTGGATGTACACAATTGTAGCCTGTGGGCAATTTTTGACATATGCCGATATACTATTTTTGGACATATATATATATATATATTATCTGACATTTGAGACTCATTATATACATAGATTTATTTGTTTTATGTTTATTATATGCATATGGATGTAATGCTAATGTGTTATATTTATTTTATTATATATGATGTGATGTATATATGACATGCGCTAGATAGTTATGTGATGTATGAATATATGTAGTGATATATGTGTGTATATGGACTACTTATGATGAATGTATATGAATGCAATGTTTGATGTTAAATACATATATAATTTGTTGTACTTGTATCCAGTTAATTTATGATGTTATGACATGATTCATGCCATGTATGTTACTGCATAATTTTCATGATGATGATTTTATATAAATGGGTATGTATGTTTTAATCACTTAAAACATAATTTATGAATGGAATATGAGTTTAAAAATCTACTGGATGACACCACAGAATGTATAACAATCATGAACTGTAATTGATATATCTTATCATAAGAATTAATCAATTAATCACCCATGTGCACTATGTCATGATATATTATTTCTATTCATAATCTCTTGCAAGTTAAAAGAATATGTGTAACATAGTCAGTGGCCATTTAAATATCATTTCTAACATCCATCCGGTATCTAACCTATATTATGAACATTATTTAATAAAAAAATCTTATAAAGAGAAATTTGATCCTTGATGATTGCGATGGTTGTTGCTATTTGGGAATTTTTGAGGTTTTCCATGAAACTAAAACACCCTAGTTGACTTATCAAAAGTTGTATTAATCATTATACTAGTCTTCTAAAAATAAAATTTTCACTCTGAAAGACCAAGCTATTCATTACCCTTGTGTGTGAAAATGAATATATTAGATAAGGCATAAGCATACCCTAGTGCTAGGCAGGATTTACTCAACCCATTTTTTTATTGGGGATCCTCAAATTTCTATTTGATCCTAGGTTTGAATTTAGTTAGACTAGACCACTAGGCAATCCAAGCCACCTAAAACTAGCTCACTTGTGACTTCCTAGACCTACCCCAATGTCAATTAGGATTCATTCATCCCATTACAATATTGGAAATCACTCCATGGCTTTGAGTATTGACTATTCCAGGGATTCAAGTTCACCCCCTTTTTTTCTTCAATTTATGTAGATACTTTCTTATATATAGTGACAAAAATCACTGTTTATTATGTGTATACTTCTATTTTTTTTTTGCAAGGGATAGGATTTGACTCTAGGATTTTGATCATTTTGATTTAAGAAAAGGATATATTTGGGTAGGGGGTGATATTTTCATTTTTGCAATGACATATACTCTAGATCACTGCTCCTCAAAAAATTAGAAAGTAAAAAAACCTTTCACCTAAGGTGACCGAGACCACTTTTGTAGTTTTTGTCCTTCTTTACCCTAAGTAGGATTGTTTAAATGTGTTTGATTAGTGATAGGATTCTGATATGCTAAGTGCTATCAAAAATAGACCTCATATACAAAAGTAAAGTAATATTTCTGTCAAACTATTGAGAAGACCACTAGGTGTGGTTGAATGACCCAAAAACCATAGTATATTCTTCATAGCCACAGGAGGGGATGTGTTGAAAAACATAATTACTCACAAGGGTGATGTGATGATGATAATGCATAGATGTATGATTGAAACACAAACATGGCATCATTTATAAGATTACAAACACAACCTATCCTAATACAAGTGCAACAGATGGAAATACCTAATGCAATGCAATTAAATTAATACATATGTAAAATGAGAATGCAAAATGCAAATGAAATGCAGTAATGCAAAATGAAATGCAATGTTTTAGATTTTATTATTTTTTAATTGTTATGAATTTTTGAAATTTTGATTTGACCAAAGGGTTTAGATTTCTTTTGAGCCTTTTATGGAATGACCAAAGGACTTACAGATGCCTTTAGATCCCTTTAATGGTATGACCAAAGGGCTTACAGATGCCTTTGGAGCATTTTAATGGTTTTAGGCATAGAATGCTTTAATATGAGGGATGTTGAGAGGTTTAAGCTCTTCAAACCATTCAAGCAATGTTAAGTGATATGTCCTAGGTCCAATATTCTCAGATATTATATACGGACCTAACCAATTAGCCGTAAATTTGTCTTGTAGTTTTGGTGATATATTTGAGTTATTTTGGTTCTCTTTCAGCACAAGATCACCAACCTCAAAGTATATCAGATGGAATTTGTTATTGTAATATTGTTTTAAGCACTTTTGGTAAATACAAAGATGCTCAAGAGCATTCATGCAATATTTTTCAAGTAGCATCAATTGATCTAGGTGAGCTTGTTGTGCAGTTTCATCATCGATGAACTCTTTCAATACGATGTGCAACATTGGAATTTCTAAATCTAGGGGTATTATAGCCTCAATGCCATATACTAGTGAAAATGGAGTTTCCCCAATGGGTTTTTGAATGCTTGTCCTATAAGCCCATAATGCAAGGGGCAACTGGGTGTGCCAATATTTATGGTGTTTCTGTATCATATTTTTCAAGATGGATACCACTGTCTTATTTGAAGCCCCAACTTACATTTTTGCCTATGGATAATATGGAGTCATAAAAATATGTTTGATTGTACTTGGATGTCAAAGCTTTTACAATTTTGTTTTTGAATGACGTTCCATTATCCAAGATTATATTGGATGGTATCCTAAAATGACTTATGATATTGGTGAGTATGAACTTCGCAATACATGCTCCACTTGTCATTATTAATGATATTGTTTCTACCCACTTAATAAATTAATAAGTAGCCATAATAACAAATTTTGGATGGCCCAATGACAGAGAAGAGATCTTACCGATTAGATATAGGTCCCACTGAGCAAATGGTTAAGCCGCTTGTATGGGCTATAAGGCCTGTGATGGCAAGTACACAATATTAGCATGATTCTGAAATTTAATACTTTTCATGACATACACATTGTAATCCTTCTCCATAGTAGTCTAATAATAGCCCATGTGAAGGATACGTTTGACAATAGCCATGCTGCTGAAATGGCCACTGCACGTACCATTGTGAGCTTGCAAAATTGACCAAGCTAATTTTTGGGACTCAAGACAATGAAGGAGAACTCTATTGTAATTTTTATGACACAAAATATCTCCTATGAAGACAAACTTTGTTACTTTCTATTTAAATGTGTGTTTTACGATAGACAATAATCCCTAAGGGATTACACCAAGTTTTAGGAAGTCATGTATTTGTGACATCTAGTTCTGATAGACATCAACCTCAACTGACAAGACAACATGTTCCCCCTATGGTTTAACATTTGCAAATGCAGACTAGAAAACAACCTTATGGTGAATGGTAGTACCATTCTCCTTAGGACTCTGAGAGTTAAATGACCCCTAGGGCACCCCCTTGAGAAAGTATTTGGCTTTGTAAAACCATTCATGGTTTTTTTCTATATGAATTATGTTGACTTATTCTTTGTTATCCATAGCCTTGCATTGCACATAGAGTGTGACAATTTTTTTACATGGATGGTAGTAAAATCAGTAGACAAATTCCAAGGGATTAAGGATCCCAAATATGTCATAGTTTTTATGAATCTATTTGAAAAAGGAGGGATTTCCTCGATGTTGTACCACTCCAACTAAGCTAAGTAAGTGTCAACAAGATCTTTGTAGGACTTTAGGACTGGACACCTACATTGAAAAAGTTCCTTCACCTGGTTGACAATGAGAAGGGAATCACCAAAGATATTTAACCTTTTGATATTCATGGTGATATTTGTTTGAAGACCCAAGATTGGGGCTTCATATTCAACATTATTGTTTGTGCAAGGAAAATTCAACTTAAATGACAAGGGCATGGGAGCACACTATGGCATGAACAACACTATTCATGCACCACCCCTTTGCTTACACTTTAATTCATCGAAGAACAAGGTCATATCAGCATTGTTATCCAGTTCTATGGGTTTGGGAGACTCTGATAATGCAAAGATGCATCATCAAGAAGCTTAATGCTGAGAGGTCTACTATTTTCTAGTGGTACCTTTGCTAGTTGATCAGCTATGACCTATCCCTTTAAGGAATTTTGGCTAATGAATTGCAATTCAAATTTTTTCAACAGCATGATCCACTTTGTAGTACATGTATTATGATACATATTTCTCATCATATAATACAAAGGATTTTGTTTTTATAGGAATACGTTATATGAATTAACATATAATATTGCAATTTATTTGTAGTGAACACCACTGCTAAACATAGATTTTCCACGTAGGTATATCCTAGCTCGAAACTCACCAAGGTTTGACTAATGTAATATATAGCTTGATATTTGTATTGCACATTATTTTGGGCTAACATGGTTCCTAATGCAATGTCAATTTCTAATATATATGAGCTAGCATTAGAGGCATCCCCAAGTAGTGATTAATATTAGCAAAGGTTGCCTGACAGTCCTCATACCAATTGAATAGGACTCCCTTGTGTAGCAGTTGATTCATGGGTCGATATTTATCTGATAATTGTGTGATAAATCACTTTATGAATGCTACTTTGCCCTGTAGGCTCCTTAATTCCTTAATGTTCATTGGAGGACGTATTTCTAAAATGACCTTGACCTTTGCTAGTTCTACTTCGATCTCTCATTATGAAATGATGAATCCTAAGAGCTTTTTTGAAGTCACATCAAATACGCACTTATTAGGATTCAACCTGACATTATGCTCTATCATGCGATCAAAGACATTTCTCAGAACCTCTGCATGCTCTAAATTCAACAATGACTTTGCCAATAAGTCATCAATGTAATCTTCCAATATCGTATGCATGTAGTCATGAAAGATGTATGTCATGGCCCACTGATATGTAGCACACAAATTATTAAGGATGAATGGCATAACCTTATAGAAAAATTTTCCCCACGGTGTTATGAATGCGGTCTTATGTTGGTCTTCAAGCTTAATCCAAATTTTGTTGTAACAAAAAAAACATCCATTAGGGAGAGCATTTCATGACCACAGGTTGCATCTACGAGAGCATCTATGTTTGGAAATAGAAATGAATCCTTTTTTATTTCCCTATTTATGTCTCTAAAAGCCATACAGATATGGATCCTTCCATCAGGTTTTCCGACAGGCACCATGTTTGATACCCATTATGGATAGTCGATGGAAATGACAAATTCTACATCCAACAACTTCTACAATTCATCCTTAACCATTAAGGCTACTGTTGGATGCATCTTCCTAAGTTTTTTCTTAACTACTTTTTTGAGAGAGCTAGTGAAAGGTTATGAGTAACCAGTTTCAGATATAGACCTTGCATGTCCTTATAAGTCCAGATAAAGATATCCAGTCTCTCCTTCAGTATAGGGATGAGGTTGACATGCTCATGACGAGATAAACTTTCACCAAATTTAACCTTCTTAGGATTCGTGGGATCATTGTTCATATCCACTTCAAAGGTTTCCTCTACTAACATGTGGGATACCTCTTCGAGCTGGTGAGGTGAAGGGATCAAGTAGATGTCATCTACTGGATTTATTGATTCCATGTTGGAATCATCCTTAGCATGATAAACATCATGTGCACAACCTGGTGTAAAATGAAAAGGTTGCAGTATTTCATCATTGGGGAAGAAATATTTAGGTTCCAATGGTTGCAGTATGACATACGTCATATGAATTAACATATAATACCGCAATTTATTTGTAGCGAACACCACTACTAAACATAGCTTTTCCACATAGGTATATCCTAGCTCAAAACTCACCAAGGTTTGACTAATGTAATATATAGCTTGATATTTTTCTTGCACATTATTTTGGGCTAACATGGTTCCTAATGCAAATTCAATTTCTAATATATATGATATGAAAAACCCGACCAGTCACACTAACAGAAAAATGCAAGACAAATAAAAATTGACAACTTAATTAAATTGAAGCTCTCTCCAACCTTAATACAAAATGCATATTCAATAATATATAGAGTAGGAATAGGAAGAAAGTCGGCAAGGAGAGATAAGGGGAAATAGAAGATAAGGAGGGAGAAGATAGGGGAAAGAAAGGCGCGGAGGGATAAGGAAGTTGGAGGGATAAGGGGAAAGAAGAATTCATGGAGGGATAAGGAGGAGGGAAAATAGGAAAAAGATAGGAGGGATATTAGGAGAGAAGGTACGGGAATTTGCCGACAGAAATTGCCGACAAATATAGGGTGTGTTCACACTTAGGCTTAGGAAAGGGATCTTTCTAAGCCTAGTTAGGTGAACCCCTGTTCACATTTACAACATTATCCCCCTTAAAGTTGAGAGAACTGACTACACAGTCTCTCAGCTTTACAAATTGAGCTTTTGTCATCGCCTTGGTGAAGATGTCAGCGACGTTCTCCAAAGTGTGACAGTATTGAAGCTCAACAATTTCTTGTTCCACCATATCTCTGATGAAGTGATACTTCATATCAAAATGCTTGGTTCTGCTATGGTGGACGGGATTATATGCCAACTGAATGGCACTGATGTTGTCGCAGTAGATTCTGGTCGGACCACTTTGCTATTCTCCAATCTCTTCTAGTACTTTCCTTAACCACAAGGCTTGAGTACTTGCATAAGTAACCGCTATATACTCTGCTTCTGTTGAAGATAGCGCTACTACTGTCTGCTTTTTTTAACTCCAAGTTATTAGTCCTGATCCAAGACTAAAACAATTTCCTGATGTTGACTTCCTGTCATCAATATTGCTACCCCAATCACTATCACTTGAGCCTACAAGCTTGATAGTGTTACATTGACGATACTGGATTCCAAAATCCAATGTACCCTTCACATATCTCAAAATTCTTTTAGCTGCCTTCAAATGCAGCTCTGAGGGGTTAGACATAAATCTAGAAACAAGAGATACAACATACTTGAATATCCGGTCTGGTGTTGGCGAGAAACATCAAACTCCCAACCATGCTTCTGAAAGTGGTCACATCAACTTTTTGTGCTCCATCATCTTTGCTTAATTGGATCCCATGTCCAACTGGAGTTACAACTGGTTTGCAATGCTCCATAGCAAACTTCTTGATCATGTCCTGAGCATACTTATGTTGACAGATGAAGATCCTTGTATCTGACTGATGAACTTCCATTCCCAGATAGTAGTGCATTAGTCCAAGATCCTTCATCTCAAACTGCGTCATCATGGAGTGTTTGAACTCCCTATTCATTTTTCCATTACTACCCATAAAAATGAGATCATCCACATACAAACAAACTATGAGAATGTCTTTACCTTGCTTGAGGTAGTAAAGTGTGGGTTCATTTTTGCTTCTTGTGAACCCATATTCTTTGAAGTACCCATCAATGCGTGAGTACCAAGCTCTAGGTGCCTGCTTGAGGCCATAGAGTGCCTTATTCAATCTGTAAACAAGGTGTTCCTTACCTTGTACTTCAAATCCCTGTGGCTGCTCAACATACACTTCTTTTGTCAAGTAACCGTTGAGAAAAGCACTCTTAACATCCATGTGTTGGAATTTCCATCCTTTATGTGCAGCTAAGGCAAGAACAGTTCTGATTGTCTCCTGTCTGGCTACAGGAGCAAAAGTCTCTTCATAGTCTATTCCATACTTCTGAGTAAAACCCTTTGCCACTAATCTTGCCTTATGCTTCTCAATGCTACCATCAGCATTAAACTTGGTCTTGAAAATCCATTTACAACCAACACATTTCTTTCCTTTAGGAAGCTTCACGAGCTCCCAAGTGTCGTTGTTTTTTATAGAGGTTATCTCCTCTTCCATGGCATCTTGCCAAATCTTCTGAGTACATGCCTTCTCAAAACTAGAAGGTTCAAGCTGTGCACTAGTTAACAATGCATAGTTAACTTGATCTCCTCTGGGTTCTTGTTGAGATTCATCATCACCATACAAGTGCATACTTTCTAATCTGTGTAAAACAGAATCCATTTCACTAGCTTGACTCCTAGTATATCTTCTTGAAAAATTCTTATCCAACATCTGAGATGATGGATGATACTGTAAAGTTCTTTTACCTTTGGATGGAACATCAATATCCATTGGTGAGGAACTTACTGATCGCTGTGGAGAAGGACTTGGTGAAGTAGTTGAATCAGAAGATGGACTTGGTGGATGTGTGGGTGGAGACTGCTTTCCTTTCTGTGGTAGCTGTGGTTGCACCTGCTGTGCAACTACTTCAGTGGCTTCAACATCACTGAATATTTGGGGCTTACCCCACTCTCCCCCTTCATCAAAAATCACATCCCTTGACACCACAATCTTTCGAGTTGTAGGATTGTAGAGTCTATAACCCTTTGTGTTTTCACAGTATCCTACAAAAATGCAAGCCTGACTCTTTGGATCTAACTTCTTTCTCAGCTCATCGAGAATGTGAGCATAAGCCAATGAACCAAATACTCTGAAATACTTCACATTTGGTTTCTTACCATACCGAGGCTTGATAAGGTGTCTTTCATTTCAAACTCGAAGTAGGACTTCTGTTCAAAATGTGAACACTAGTCCTTGTTGCATCTCCCCAATATGCATTACTCAAATGCTTTGTCTGAAGCATTGATCTCGCCATCTCCACAATGGTGCGATTCTTTCTTTCTACTACACCATTTTGTTGTGGAGTGTAGGCGGTTGTGAACTGCCTCTTGATGCCATGATGTTTACAAAAATTCAAAACTGATTAGAGGAGTATTCTCCTCCTCTATCTGATCTAAGACATTTTATTGAATATTCACTCTCACTTTCAACTTTTGCTTTAAAATCAACAAAGCATGCAAATGCTTCATCCTTATGCTTCAAAAAGTATATCCAACACATTCTTGTGCAATCATCAATGAAAATTAGGAAGTAAGAGTGATTACCTAGACTCTTGGTCTGCATTGGACCACAGATGTCTGAATGTACTAACTGAAGAGGATAGTTGGTCCTCCATGCTTGTCCATGAGGAAATTTTGATCTGGCATGCTTGCCCAAGGCACACCCTTCACAGACTTCCTTACTATCTTGAACTTTGGGAAGTCCAGTCACCATTGCTTGTGAAGTTAGCAATTTCAAACTTGCAGAATTCAAGTGAGCATATCTCAAGTGCCATAGGACACTTGGATTGGTAATAGCTATATTTGCTAACTTATTTCCTCCTGGCTGGCCAAAATTCAAAGGAAATAATCTATTTTTTGACATTGGCACTTGTGTAATGATTCTATTACTATTGTTTTTGTCAAAAATGGTGCATTTACCCTCATCAAAAATCAACTTATAATTCTTTTCAAGCATTTGACCAACACTTAACAGATTGTGTTGAAGATGAGGTGTGTAATAGATATCACTTACTTTCTTGATGCCTTCTTTCGTTGGAACCTCCATGGCTCCAATGCCTTCAAATGCCAATGACTTGTCATCACGACACGTGCCAAATTTTTAGACCAATCACGCGCTGCCAATCGGACTGCCTCATCAGCCAATCGGACATCACCACATCAGCTGCTGCCTCGATCCATGTGCTATCTTGTCAGCTCTATTATCGCCATGTGTCGCGTCCTCATGCAGCCACGTGTCATCAGTCACAGTCGTACCGCTACCACCTGTTACCTCAGGAGTCGTGCCACTGCCACGTGTCGCCTCGCCTGTGCACGATCTGCCTCGAGATCAGTGCTCGAACCTGCCTCGAGATCTATGCCCGAGCCTACTTGTGATCCACCTCGAGATCCGAGCCCTACTGCAAACTACTTTGGGATGCGTGCCTAGTCGTGCCTCGGGAATCGTGCCTGCGCTGACCTCACTTCGCCTCGAGAACCGTGCCCGACAAATGACGAAGTCTGGCTCTGATACCAGATATGAAAACCCGACCAGTCACACTAACAGAAAAATGCAGGACAAATAAAAATTGACAACTTAATTAAATTGAAGCTCTCTCCAACCTTAATACAAAATGCATATTCAATAATATATAGAGTAGGAATAGGAAGAAAGTCGGCAAGGAGAGATAAGGGGAAATAGAAGATAAGGAGGGAGAAGATAGGGGAAAGAAAGGCGCGGAGGGATAAGGAAGTTGGAGGGATAAGGGGAAAGAAGAATTCACGGAGGGATAAGGAGGAGGGAAAATAGGAAAAATATAGGAGGGATATTAGGAGAGAAGATACGGGAATTTGCCGACAGAAATTGTCGACAAATATATGGTGTGTTCACACTTAGGCTTAGGAAAGGGATATTTCTAAGCCTAGTTAGGTGAACCCCTGTTCACATTTACAACATATGAGCTAGCATTAGAGGCATCCCCAAGTAGTGATTAATATTAGCAAAGTTTGCCTAACAGTCCTCATCCCAATTGAATAGGACTCCCTTGTGTAGCAGTTGATTCATGGGTCGATATTTATCTGATAATTGTGCGATAAATTAGTTTATGAATGCTACTTTGCCCTGTAGGCTCCTTAATTCCTTAATGTTCATTGGAGGACGTATTGCTAAAATGACCTTGACCTTTGCTAGTTCTACTTCGATCTCTCATTGTGAAATGATGAATCCTAAGAGCTTTCTTGAAGTCACATCAAATACACACTTCTTAGGATTCAACCTGAAATTATGCTCTATCATGCGATCAAAGACATTTCTCAGAACCTCTGCATGCTCTAAATTCAACAATGACTTTGCCAATAAGTCATTGATGTAATCTTCCAATATCGTATGCATGTAGTCATGAAAGATGTATGTCATGGCCAACTAATATGTAGCAAAAAAATTATTAAGGATGAATGGCATAACCTTATAACAAAATTTTCCCCACGATGTTATGAATGCGGTCTTATGTTGGTCTTCAAGCTTAATCCAAATTTTGTTGTAACAAAAAAAACATCCATTAGGGAGAGCATTTCATGACCACAAGTTGCATCTACGAGAGCATCCATGTTTGGAAACAGAAATGAATCCTTTTTTATTTCCCTATTTATGTCTCTAAAAGCCATACAGATATGGATCCTTCCATCAGGTTTTCCTATAGGCACCATGTTTGATACCCATTATGGATAGTCGATGGAAATGATAAACTCTACATCCAACAACTTCTACAATTCATCCTTAACCATTAAGGCTACTGTTGGATGCATCTTCCTAAGTTTTTTCTTAACTACTTTTTTGAGAGAGCTAGTGAAAGGTTATGAGTAACCAGTTTCAGATATAGACCTCGCATGTCCTTATAAGTCCAAGAAAAGATATCCAGTCTCTCCTTCAGTAGAGGGATGAGGTTGACATGCTCATGACGAGATAAACTTTCACAAAATTTAACCTTCTTAGGATTCGTGGGATCATTGTTCATATCCACTTCAAAGGTTTCCTCTACTAACATGTGGGATACCTCCTCGAGCTGGTGAGGTGTAGGGATCAAGTAGATGTCATCTACTATATTTATCGATTCCATGTTGGAATCATCCTTAGCATGATAAACATCATGTGCACAACCTGGTCTAAAATGAAAAGGTTGCAGTATTTCATCATTGGGGAAGAAATATTTAGGTTCCAATGGTGATTTAGCGTGATCCCAATCAATATCATCTACATTAATATATAATGGTTTAGATAGGTTGGCTAGATTGTGAAGTGGAGTTGTCAAATAAATGGAGATCATATTTATGGAATGGATTGTCTCTAGGACCACGTGCATGTGAATCTAGGTTTATATAACTTCCATCCCCGATATGTGGTTCTAGGGGTATGGGGATCGCTGGATATAGTCTATGGATATACTTGAACACAATATCACTAGGCTCTAAGAGCTCCCTATATGTTGATAGATCAAGAAAAACCATATGATAAATCACATTGAGATTCGATGGTCTTCCCCTGAGGTGAGGGTGGAGATTGATATCTCTATACATATCCTCTGTAGTGTATGATGCATTATGATGATGCAATTAGGGAGGCCCCAAATAGGCTCTCTCTATTTCATCTTCATCATCACTATCATAATAAAAACCTTCACAACTACCTATTGGAACTGGGATATTAGGAATATGGGGCCCCATGTAAGCCCACTCTTGATTACCCCTATCATCAATGGAGGATTACACATCCTCGATGATTGAAGGGTAATATATGAAATAAATTTAGAGGGCCTAGGTAGGCCAACTCAGTATTGTTCTTATATTGCTCATTGCATGAGGACTCATCATCATCATCACTCTTGACCTCTTCTTTGTCCTCGTCAGAATAATTCTCTGAGTCAAAATCTACTACTATGGTTGCCTTCTGAAATTGCAGGTCCATGTTATTGACTATTCCATAGATTTGTTGACCCAATTTGTCTCTTGGTATGTGCTCTGGATTGATCTCCACCAATATTTTCTCATGATATATCTCAGGTGATTATATAGTGACGTAAGAAACTAATCAATTATCCCTTTGAAAGGTAGAGGTATTTGGGTGATAAGGATTGAAGTCAACTTCACCCCTCAGAATGAGGTACAAGTGGTCTAAATATGCCATAAGGAGTTCATCATATCCTCCAATATAATACCCTAAATCAAACCTATTAGTTGACAACTGATATTGTGGTTCGTAAGGTCTCCTACGCCCCTACTTGAATAATTTGAAATTGTAACCATGCCAATGGTAATGCTCAAAATATCATAAGGCATATTCCAGGTTAGAGAGATAATGAACATTCACAGTGAATGGTTCATCATAATCCTCATCCATGGTAGTGTGAGATGTAAACTGGTTGACCCCTCCATAGATAAAATTGGTTTGGTTAGGAAGTACCCCTAGTGGTACCATCACCCCTATAGGAAGGCGATGGGCTTGTGGTCGGTCCATATCCTATGTAGTCTCTATGATCAGCGTAAATGTCTTGTTTTGCATAATATACTCCCCTAATCTGGGATTAACCAGATGAATGGTCACCTGAGGTGTATATGACCCTGATGAAGACATAGGTGAAGCAGGATGAGGTGCCTATTTGACTTCTCCTTGAGCATCCTCTACTTCCATGGGAGTAGGAACCTCAATGACAATTGGTTTGGGTGCTCATTTTATCTCTTTTTTCAACCATATTTAAATTTAGCTTCCTATCATCCTAACAAATTATGGGTGTAGCCAGTCTAGGGGTGTAGACGGTCTAGTAGAAGCAGCTATCGTGTGCTTTAATCATTGAGATGTGGACGTTGTAGGTTGGGCACACACTTCCTTCATTATACCTCCTAGATATTTGATTGATGACACTATCTATATGTCTAGGTCATTTAAGGGAGCATGAAGTCCCTCAAAAAATCTACTAAATTCACGTATTTGAATGGTTCCTCATTTTAAGGTACAACGTGAACCTGTCCCTCATGAATGTATTTAATACACTGATGGGGAATGGAAGTGACACAATGCATTTATCTTATCCAAGGCCTTCCTAGAAGGATATTTTACTACATAGAACCTTCAATCATGTGACACCTCACTGGGATGGTCTTTAGTCCACCTGAATAGGTAATACTATCGTGCTAACAGTTGAGCATAATGCATCGTTAAAAGCTCTCAATGTGAAGGCAGAAGGTATGATATCAGGGTTATGTGTAAGGGGTTGGCCCAAAATATATTTATAAAAATTTGGTGAATTGATTTGAAAATCCAAGTGAATAGTGTCAAAACACGTGTAAAAGGTTCACTATTATTAGAGGTAATAAACTTAAAATTGTCAAGTTATTATAAATTTGAGGTGAATCGACCAAAAAAAATTGCACCCTAAAATTTTTGCGTAATGGACCTAGGTCAAGGGTCCGAAATATTAGCCAATTCCAAAATTTGAAAATCCTAATTTTAGCAAATTTTATAAAAATGGCCACTATGCATAACCCTATATGATATGCATCTTTGACAACTTCATGTATGTCAATGCCTTTGTCATGATTATATTGATTGATGATCTTGTATCAATAAAAACCTGCTTGAAAGGTATGTGATTTACACATGCGATGATGTGAACTGGTGGGTCCGTTGTGATAGTGGAAACCATCTTGATTTCATGATCATAAAATTGTATGATCAGTTCTTGACACTATTGCACATATCCAAAAAAGTGTGTGAATACTTTAGGATCCTGGGAATGCACTTCAATGGACCTTAAAATGTCCATAAGTGTCTCCCTGTACTTGGGAGACTACTAAATTAGCTCATAAATTGAAAATTTTTATGGAGTTATCTGTGGGTTTTGAATTATCCTACTCCTGATTGTTACCACCAGTTTAGTTGGTGGGGCTAGAACATTCTAGGATGGCCTTGGAGGAGGTGTAGCTTGGACCCTAATAGGCAATGGAGGTTGATTTGGTCTTTCATACCTCGCATGTATTGTTATGACATTGACCATTCTAATAAATTCATGGGTTGGTGGTTTGATGCGTACTTGATTGAATTGGCTAAAATTGTTCCTTGGCACCTCATGGTTGGGTAGAGGATTTTTGTAAATCCCCATATTCTAATTTTTTGGTGCCTATGGGTTGTCCATAAGAAGCATACCTTTTTCAATCATATTTTACACTAAATTTTTGAAATACCAACATACCTCTATGTTGTGACCTTTTGTTCGATGAGACATGTAATAATGATCATCCTTATTTCCATTAGGCTTGGGTTGATTAGGGTCCACTAATTTTATTTCTAGTAATTTTATTGCCTTTGCCTCACACAATTTATGGAAAATATATATCAATGATTCTAATAATTGAGTGAATATGTGAGGAGGGCATTTTTCTTTTTCCTTACCCTTCTGGTTGTTGTTACATTGTTGTTGTTACTACACATGAGGATGTTGGGCTTGATAATTTTTTTGTTGCTACCCCTTATCCCCTTTTTGAAGGTTTAAAACCACCTAATTAATGTGGGTTACCTTGTCATGTTTTTTCTCGACAATTTTCTTATTTCATTCCTTCTTGCTTCTCAATTTCAAGTTACCTTCTTATAACTTGATATCCTCTATCACTTTGGCTTGTGCCAAAGCCTCTTAAAATGTTTGATATTGCTTCAACTATAATAATAATGAAACGTGCTTTGCGAATACCATAATAAACAATCGAACATTAGGAGCATTCCATTAATGAAATAAATAATACATGAATACCCTTAGAATATCTTGGAGGTTACGAAATCACCCGAGGCAAACTTAGGCGTAGTTGCAATAGTATAACTACTAGTCAAATAATAGAATAACCAATAGTTATTCTAACATTTACAAACATTCGGGTTAATTCAGAGGTAGGGATGGAGAATGGTAGCTTTGCCATCATATTTATCCATCATTTCCCATAATCCATAACTAGCTCATCATCATGTTGCATTAAATCATCTTTATCAAATAAGTTCACCTTTTTCTTGATGTCGAAGGAGAAGCGTTCAAAAAATGCATCGACCAGTTGCTCGAAGTTGGTGATGTTGTGCCTTTTGAGTTTATTAAACCAATCTCAGGATAGGATTGAGAGGGTTGTAATAAATTTTTTTAGGAGTAAGGAATCATTTCTCTCAATCCAAAAGTACATGTCTAGAAAACTTGTGACGTGATCCTGAGCATCCTCTTCTCCTTTAAAATTTTCTAGCCTAGGCATCTCAAAATGCTCAGGATGTGCAGGAATAGGCAATGATGGCATAAAGTTTTGTTATGATTATTATTCAAGGTAGGCTTTTGATAAGCCATTCCTTTATTCTTGATAGCTTTAACCTTTTATTATAAGGTCTTATAGGCCTGCAAAGATAGGAACTCCTCTTATTTGGATTAACTTTGAGGCACCTTTAGAGGTAGATTCCTATTTGGTCAAGATGGAGGACTAGGCTCATCGTCCACTTAGACTTAGGAGATTTCAAGATACTCTTGATATATTTCATCTCCCACTTCTTCATAGTACCTATGCCCATGATGTTCAGACGTGGGACATCGATCTTTGTGTTAGGTTGTATGACAAGTATGGGTGTCTATATGCTTAGGGTGCAACTCGGGATGTGAAGAAGATCATCTATAAATGCTCTCCCTGTAATCACTACGAGGAGGTAAACCGGCACTGGCCAATTGGTCCTCCCTCTTAGCACGCTCCTTTTTCTCAAAGATGTCTTGCTTGTGCATGCACTATTCATTTAAGCATTGTATTATGAATATTTACCTCTGAGTGTCCTATTTTTTGAGGTGTTCCCACTCTACAAGAGCATATTCCAATTGGTATTGGAGGATTTGATGTCTCTTATATGACACCAAATTTTGATATATATCTATGTGATCAGTCATATGAGGCCTCTAGTGTATGCAATCTATTTGAGAGGCTTTGTGGGTGTGTCCCCCAGTAGACTAATTTGCTACGCTCTTGCCATTGTCTGTGAATACAATATTTACATTCAGCTATCGCCTATACTTTGTGTTTGCATGGGACACAGGTGTATGCATATCATAATAACACTTGGATCATTCTATAGGTTCTCTAATGGTCCTAATTATACTTCCACTATGCACACTCGCAACATGATAAGGTGCAGGTGAAGGTTTATAACCTATTTATCCTAAGAATCTATCAAGACCATATAAATTTCTACTACAACATGGCTCATGAGGTGGTTTACCATTTGATCCCACTTTAGACATGTCTATGGTGATCCTACAAGGCTCACTTCTGTTGGGAGTTTGCATGGGTCTACACTCGGAAGTGGCCCTATCTATTTTCCCCTGAATGGATGGATCTTGAGCCTATCTATACTCATATGGTGGGGGCCTTGTACCTCCCTTAGATACAAGTCAAAGAGGTACCAATATGGATCCATATATGACATACTCTTTAGCAGATCTCATCAACCCCCATGTTCATTATCCCCATGATGGGAAGACCCATGCTCTAATATATGTCTCGAGGAGTGTCTAGTGCCTCCTCTAACTGGGATATTCTGAACAGGATCCTTGCACATAGAATTATCCCCTCTAATACTTGTCAAATGATTTAGGAGGATTCTAGTGTTGAGGGTCCTATGCATTTTTTTGTGCATTGGGTGGAGCTTCGGCATTGACCTTGAGTCTATGCCCAAATTGGCCTCTTTGTGTTCACACCATGATATTATATTATCTCGTATGTAAATTTTAAGGTAAACAAAGTAAAAAATGATGATTATCTCTTTTAAATTTTTGTTTGTGAGCCCTAAATTGTTTGATGATTTTTCAAGTTTGTTGTATTAGAAAGTAACTCTCATCATGTTTTCAAAATATTGATGATATACTCAATTTTTTAAGGGCTTTCACCTATATACTCACAACCCGATAAATGATAATGAAAGTCACAATCACGTAAATCCCCCTAAATGTGGAGATGAAACTAACACTCAGGAAGGGAGCATAGGTCCTCCTAGTCCTCACCCTGTTCATCTGTGTGCAATGATACACCCATCTGAGAGGAATACATATTATTTTGCATAGGTTATGATGGTTCTTGGCACTGGAATTGGTCTAGTAACAAAAGGATCAAGGGAGTTGGGAAAATGGATGGAAGTCACTACCACCATCGTTGAACCCTACTAGTGGTTGGATGTGACTTCCAACTCACTAGAGTTTAAAGTGTGTCATGGTGTGTGTGGTTATTTTGACTTTGCATGATATAAAAATGCATAAACCAATATTCACATGACTTTCCTACATGCTTTGAAAAAGAATATTTTACTTTAATAGAATGCACGATTACACTAGATGACGTTCAAAGAATGCAGCTATCTATGAGGAAATGGCCATTGATTGGGCCTCATACATGTAAACTCTAAACACACAATGTCCTAGACTGTTGGAGACTAGTGTGAACTACAATCAGAGATCCGTTATTCCTACCAATGGCTAGTAGAAAATTTAAAATCTTTTATGAATTTTTTATTCTACTTTTCGCTATGTTTTCTAATTAACATCCATCTATTGCATTTTGCTTCTATAAAAACATAGATAGGAAAATATAGAGAGGAAAAAATAATCCTATCTCAGATCTAAGTTTTATGGTGGTGTCTTATATCTACTACTATTATATTTTATACTAACCACATCTATCAGGTGCGGCTACAACTATTGCCCATGGCTCTATGGCACGACAAAAGGTTATGAGTAACCAGTTTCAAATATAGACCTAACATGTCCTTATAAGTCCAAGAAAAGAGATCAGTTCTCTCCTTAAGTAGAGGGATGAGGTTGGCATGCTCATCAGGAAATAAAATTTCTCTAAATTTAACCTTATTAGGATTCATGGGATCATTTATGATATCCACTTCAAAAGCTTCCTCTATTGACATGTGGTATCCCTCCTAAAGTTAGTGAGGTGTAGGGATCAAGTGGATATCATCTACTAGGTTTACGGGTTCCATGTTGGAAGCATCATCAGCATGATAAACATCATGTCCATATCCTAGTGCAAAATGAAAAGGTTGTAGCATTTCTTTGTTGGGGAATAAATATTTAGGTTCTAGTTGTGAGTTGGTGCAATCCTAATCAATAGCATGCATCTACATTAAGATACAATAGTTTGGAGGGGTTGGCTAGATTGTGAAGTGGAGTAGTTAAGTCAATGGAGATCATATTTATGGAATGGGTCATATCTCTAGGACCACGTGCATGTGACTCTACATTTATATAACTTCCATCCCTAATATGTGGTTCAAGGGATATGGATATCTCTAGATCCAGTTTATGGACAAAATCGAACACAAGATCACTAGGCTCTAAGAGCTCCCTATATGTCGGTGGATCGAGAAAAACCATATGATAAATCACATTGAGATTCAGTGGTATTCCCCTGAGGTGAAGGTGGAGATTTATATCTCTATACATATCCTCTATAGTGTATGGTGTATGATGATGCAAGTAGGGAGGCCCAAAATAGGCTCTCTCTATTTCATCTTCATCATCACTGTCATAATAAAAACCTTCACCACTACCTACTGGAACTAGGATATTAGGAAGATGGGGCCCCATGTAATCCCACTCTTGATAACATCTATCATCAATGGAGGATTGTGCATCCTTTATGATTGTCTCAAAGGGTAATAGATGATGTAAATTTAGAGGGTCTAGGTAGGCCAACTCAGTATCATTCTTAGATTGCTCATTTCCTAAGGACTCATCATCATCATCACTCTCATACATATAAATCGGTCCACCTATCTCAAATATGGACTCTTCTTTGTCCTCGTCAGAATGATTCTCTCACGCAAAATCTACTGCTATGCTTGCATTCTAAACTTGTAGGTCCATGTAATTGAATGTTCCATGGATTTTTTGACCCAAGTTGTCTCTTGGTATGTGCTCTAGACTAGTATCCACAAATATGTTCTCATGATATATCTCAGGCAGTACTATAGTGATGTAAGACACTAATTAGTTATCCCTTCGAAATATAGAGGGATTGGTGTGATAAGGTTTAAAGTCAATTTCACCCGTCATACTGAGGTATAGGTGGTCTAAATATGACATAAGGAGTTCATCCTATCCTCCAATATAATACCCTAACTCAAACCTATCATTTGACAATTGATATTGTAGTTCGGAAGGTCACATATACCCTTGCTTGAATAATTTGAGACCGTAACCATGCCAATGGTAATGCTCAAAATATCGTAAGGAATATTTCAGGTTATAGAGATAATAAACATTCACATTGAATGTTTCATCATCATTTTCATCCATGGCAATGTGATATGTAAGCTGGTCGAGCCCTCCATAGATAAAATTAGTTTGATTAGGAAGTACCCCCAATGGTACCACCATCCCTATAGGAATGCGATGGGATTGTGGTCAGTCCATTTCATATGCAGTATCTATGATCAACATAAATTTCATGTTTTGCATAATATATTCCCCTAATATAGGATTAACCAGATGAGTGGTCAGCTACGGTACAGATGACCCTGTTTAAGACACAGGCAAAGCAGGCTAAGGTGCCTCTTCAACTTCTCCTTGAGCATCCTCTACTTCCATGGGATTAGGGACCTCAATGAAAACTGGTTTGGGTGCTCGTTTTATCTCTTTTTTTACCCATATTTACATTTTGCTTCTTATAATCTTGATGTATTATGGATGTAGACGGTTTGGTAGAAGCAACTATCATGTGCTATGATCGTTGAGATGTGGATGTTGTAGGTTTGGCACACACTTCCTTAATTATGCCTCCTGTATCTTTGATCAGTGAAACTAGTTGTATGTCTAGGTGCATTTAGGGGAGCACAAAGTCCACTAACAAATCTACTAAATTCATGTATTTGAATGGTTCCTCACTTGAAGGTACCACGTGAACCTATCCGTCATGAGCGTATCTAATACACTGATGGGGAATGGAAGGAACACAATGCATTTATCTTATCCAAGGACACCCTAGAAGGATATTGTACTACATAGAACCTTCAATCACATGACACATCACTAGGATGGTCTTAAATCCTACCTGAATAGGTAAGAGTATCATGCTGACAGTTGAGCATAACACATCATTAAAAACTCTCAACGTGAAGGCATAAGGTAGGATAATGATATGCATATTTGGCAACTTCAGGTATGTCAATGCATTAGTCATGATTATATTGATTTATGATCTCATATCAATCAAAACCTGCTTGAAAGGTTTGTGATTTACACACACGATGATGTGGAGCGACGAGTCTGTTGTAGTAGTGCAAACCATATTGATTTCATTATCATAAAATTGTATGATCGGTTACTGACACTATTTAATGTGTCCCACAAAGTGTGTGAATACTCTGGGATCCTAGGATTGCACTTCTATGGATTTTAGAATGTCCATAAGCATATCATTGTACTTGGGAGATTACTAAATCGGCTCATAAATTGATAATTTTGTAGGATTTGTTTGTAGGTTTTGATTATCCTACTCTTTATTGTTACCGCCAGTTTAGTTGGTGGGCCTGGCACATTCTAGGCTAGACTTGGAGGAGGTTCAGCTTATACCCTAATAGGCAATGGAGGTTGATTTGGTCTTTCATACCTCGCATGTCTTGTGATGACTTTTACCATTTCGATGAACTCGTGGATTGGTGGTTTGATGTGTACTTGATTGACTTGGCCAACATTGTTCCTTAGCACCTCATGGTTGGGTAGAGGGATTTTGTAAATCCCCATATTTTGATTGTTTGGTGCCTACGGATTGTCCATAAGAAGTGTAATTATTTCAACCATATTTTACACTAAATATTTGAAAGACCAACATACCTCTATGTTGTGACCTTTCGTTCGATGAGACATGCGATATTGATCATCCTTATATCCCTTCGGCTTGGGTTGATTAGGGTCCACTAATTTGATTTCTTGTAAGTTTATTGCATTTGCTTCACACAATTGATGGAAAATCTATGTCAACAATTTTGATAATTGAGTGAATATGGGAGGAGGGTGTATTTATTTGTCCTTACCCTTCTGGTTGTTGTTGCACTACTCATACTACACATGAGGAGGTTGGGCTTGATAATTTTGCTGTTGCTACCCCTTATCCCCTTTTTGAAGGTTTAAAAACACCTAATTAATAGGGGTTTGCTAGTCATGTTGTTTCTCAGTTCTTTTCTTATTCCACTCATTCTTGCTCATCAATTTCAAGTCACTCTCCTATAACTTGATATCCTCTATCACTTTGGCTTGCACCAAAGCCTCTTAAAATATTTTATATTGCTGCAACTACAAAAATAATGAAATGTGATTTGCGTAAATCTTCATAAACATATAGGTTAATTCAGAGGTAGGAATGGAGAATGGCAAATTTACCATCATATTTCTCCATCATTTCTCATAATCCATAACTGGATCATCATCATTTTGCGTTAAAGCATCTAGATCAAATAAGTTCATATTTTTCTTGATGTCGAAGGAGAAGTGTTCAAGAAATGCATCGACCAGTTGCTTGAAGCTGGTGATGTTGTGCCCTTTGATTTGATTAATCCACTCCTAGGCTAGGCCTGAGAGGGTTGTAATGAAGGTTTGTAGGAGCAAGACATCATTTATCTAAATCCAAAAGCACATGTATGGAAAAATTATGATGTGATCCAAAGTGTCCTCTTCTCATTTAAAATTTTCTAGCTTAGGCATCTCAAAATGCTTAGGATAGGTAGGAATAGGCACTGATGGGCATAAAGGTTCGTTATGAATCTTATTCAAGGTAGGATTTTGATAAGCCATTTATTGATTCTCAATAGCTTTAAACTTTTCTTCTAAGGTCTTATAGGCCTGCGAAGATAGGAACTTGTCTTATCTAGATTGTCTTTGAGGCACCTTTGGAGGTAGATTCCTCTTTTGTCAAGGTGGAGGACTATGCTCATTGTCCACTTTAACTTAGGATAATTCAAGATACTCTTGATCTAGTTTATCTCCCACTTCTTCTTCATACTGCCTATGCCCATGATGTTCAGACATGTGACACCAATCTATGTGTTGGGTCATATGGCGAGTATGGGTATCTATATGCTCAGGGTGCAACTCGGGTTACAAAGCAAATCATATATCAATGCTCTATCTATACTCACTACAAGGAGGTAAACCAACACTGGCCAATTGCTCCTCCCTCTCAGCACACTCCTTTTGATCAAGGATGCATTGTTCATGCATGCACTGTTCATATAAGCATTGTCTTATGCATCTTTACCTCTTAGTGTCATCATTTTTGAGGTGTTCCCACTCTATAAGAACATATTTGAATTGGTCTTGGAGGATTTGATGTCTCTTCTCTGATACCAAATTTTGACATCTATCTATGTGATCAGTCGTATGAGGTCTCTGGTGTGTGAACTCTATTTGAGCGACTTTGTGAGTATGTCCACCAATAGACTGATTTGCTACAGTCTTGCCCTAATTTGTGAAGACAATATTTGCTTTTAGATTTTGCCTATACTTTGTGCCCACATGGGATGCAGGTGCATGAATATCATGAGAACACTTGGAGCATTCTCCAGGTTCTCTAATGGTCTTGATTATACTTCCACTATGCACACTCGCAGCATGAGAAGGTATAGGTGAAGGTTTATAACCTAGCTATTCTAAGACTCTATCCAGATTATCTAACTCTCTACTACACCATGGTTCATGAAGTGGTGTACTATTTGCTCCCACTTTATACATGTTTATGGTGATCCTACAAGGCTCACTTCTATTGGAAGTTTTAATGGGTCTACGCTCAAAATTTTCCCTCTTTGTTTACCCCTGAATGGGTGGATCTTGAGCCTATCTATACTCAGATTATGGGGGCCTTGCAACTCCCTTAGCTACAGGTTGAAGGGGTACCAATCTGGATTCCTCTATGACATACTCTTCAACAGATCCCATGGATACACGTAGAGTGTGATCATGGTGAATGCTACCATTTTTAGGACCCCCATGCTAGGAAGCCCCATGCTCTAATATGTGACTCTAGGAGTGTCTAGTGCCTCCTCTAACTGGGGTATTTTCAATAATATCCCCACATAGAATTATCCCCTCTAATACTCATCAAATTATGTTTGGGAGGATAATGTGGTTGAGGATCCTATGCATTTTAATGTGCATTGGGTGGAACTTCGGCCTTGACCTTGGGTCTATTCCCATATCGACCTCTTCATGTTCACACCATGATATTATATTATCTCGTATGTAAATTTTAAGGTACACAAAGTAAAAAATGATGATTATCTCTTTTAAATTTTTGTTTGTGAGCCCTAAACTGTTTGATCATTTTTTCAAGTTTATTGTATCAAAAAGTAACTCTCATACTATTTTCAAAATGTTCATAATATACTCAATTGTTTAAGGTCTTTCACATATATACTAGTAGCTCGACAATCGACAATGAAATTCATGATCACGTAAACCCCCCAAAATATGGATTTGAAACCCACACTCGGGCATGGAGCATAGGTCCTCCTGGTCCTCACCCTATTCACCCGTGCGCAGTGATACACCCCTATAAAGAGAAATACATGCAATTTTGTATGGGCTATGATAGTTCTTTGTACTGGCATTCGTCTAGTAACAAAAGTATCAAGGGAGTTGGGCAAATGGATGGAAATCACTACCACCATCATTGAACCCTACTAGTGGTTGGATGTGACTTCCAACTCACTAGTGTTTAAAGTGTGTCGTGGTGTGTGTGGTTATTTTTACTTTACATGAAATAAAAATGCATAAACCAATATTCACATGATATTTCCTACATGCTTTGAAAAATAACATTTCACTTTAATAGAATGCATGATTACACTAAATTATGTTCAAATAATGCAACTATATATGAGTAAAATGGCCATTGATTGGGCCTCATACATGTAAACTCTAAACACACAATGTCCTAGACTACTGGAGTCTAGGGTAGACTCCAATCAGATATTCGTTATTCCTAGCAATGGCTAGTAGAAAACTAAAAAGCTTTTATGAATTTTTCATTCTACTTTTTGCTGTGTTTTCTAATCAACATCCATCTATTGTATTATGCTTCTATAAAAACATAGACAATAAAATATAGAGAGGAAAAATTGACGCTACCTCAAATACAAGTTTAATGGTGGTATCTGATATATGCTGCTATTCTATTTTCTACTGACTGCATCTGTCAAGCGCAACTACAACTATTGCCCATAGATCTATGGCATGGTGACAATTGTTAACCATGAATTTCACCCATGACTATGGCCTATCATCATAAAACACAATAAGTCAATATTTTGTGTCATAAAATATGGGTTTCCCATCGTTATCACCTTCTGTAGCAATCTAGGATGCATACACCTAAGCTAATAATAACTGAAAGATCACATAAAGCATAAAAGAATGAAGGAATTTGTAAATAACCATAAATAAAAGCTTCTTTTATTAAATTTCCATTGAAACTCGATTACAAATCCATCCCTCTTAGGGATACCCAATGTGATACAATTATTACAATCAGAGAAAATCCCCATGCAATGGTAGCTATAATCCGTAGGCTTCCTAGGTTGACATGAACTTCTCCAAGGCAAATGTGGCCTTCTTCTCCATAATTAGAGGCATTTACTGCTTTGAATGACAAGACCATGTTAACCCTTCATCCAATAAACAACAATAAACATATTAAAATCAAAGTTAGCCTATCTTTATGAGGCCTTTAATCCAAATCTAACATAAAATATGCTATAAGAAACATAAAATCAATAAAGCATGTAAAGATACAAATATATGCTAAAACATGATAAATTTACCATAAATAATGTAAAGGAGACATAAATTTAGTCATCTAACATCCTAATTAAACATTGAGAGCATACATGCATGAAAATAGTAACACCTAGTCTAGAATTGACTAATACTTGAAAATGAGAGGAATCTACCCTAAATCAATGATTCTAACAGTCTTATGAGAAGACAGAAAATCAATCTATAGTAAATTTACCTAAATGAACAAATAGAAATGTAAAACTACTGCTAAAACTAGTTGAAAAGAGAATTAAACCTTGATCATGGGTCTGTGAAGTGGTTGGTACTATTAGTCGCGGTCGAGTCATGAATTTCCTTGTTCTCCAAATTGGGGCTTGATTCCTCAATTCACTCTGATGAATTGATGTTCAAAGGTCACCTTGATGTCCTCTAATAGATTTGGCATATGAATTGCTCAGATTGGTTATGGATTGGTTTCAATTGATTTTCATGATTTCTCCTAGCCCTCCATAGCCTTCTTGATTTCAAATGCCATGTAATCTCCAAATAGGCAAGAAAAGTGTTCCTCTTAATGAATGCAAGTGAGTATGCAATTTTATAGGGCTTTGTTATGCTTCAACTCAAGATTCTTCCAGACTTATCCCCAATTTGGAGGGGGGTTTTATAGCACTTTATAAGGCCTTGTATTAGTTTCATGGAGAAGCCAAGATCAAGAAAGGGCAACTAGGGTAGTTGGATGAAAAATTCTGGAAATTTCCACCCTCTAAACACTTGGATCTTCAACCAATTGGCCATTGTAACTAATTTTAGGCTAGTCGAGGTCCAACTAATTTTGAAGGCTATTCATGGCTTTGAAGTATGACCAACTCTATTAATCGTCGGTGTCAACCGTGTCCAACATTGATTAGGCCAAAATACCTAAAAGAGTAGTTAGATCCACTGCTTGACCTTTGAATCTATCCAAGATCTTTCATATGGTCTTCTTGCATACCTCGTATGAGTAGTCACCTCGACATGATGCATTTTAGGTGTCTACACTCCCTTAAGGATTCTATTTTCTCTATTTTTGGTTATAGTCCTGCCCATGCATTCAATAATAATGATGAATAAATAATGGGAGAGGTGGTAACTTTTCCTAATACCTATAGAAGTAGGGAACAACTACGAAGGCCTACCATTGATAAAAATAGATTAGGACAACGAAGAGACACATCCCATAATGTAGTCCATCCAATCTTGAAGAAGCCAAATTACCATAAAACTTTGATAAGTGTGTGTCAATCTAGTCTGTCATAAGCTTTAGATAAGTATAAACAAATAAATATAGATGAAGATTTTTACATTTCCATGGAATGGATGGCTTCTTGAGCAATAACTAGAGAATAATAGAAGAGTAGGTATCAAATTTAATACTGAGAGACTAGATATATTCTAGTACATGAGGATATATTATCAATGTATCCCCTAATATCTAAGTATATCATCCAAAGTTAAATATCAGATCAAAAACATATCATTCTAGACAATGGGAAAATAAGCTTAGTAAAAAGAATATTCCTTTTAAATATAATCCAATATGGGTAGAGCAAGAATATTTCAAGGAAATATTGGAAGAAATCTAAAATTAGAGTATTTCCTCAACCAGCCCATAGGTGGTTTGGAAAAAAAAAAGATTTAATCTCAAGAAATCCATAAGGAAATGGATTTCCAAGAAAAATCAACAATAACAAAAAATGAGGAAATCATGCTACAAATGTAGAAGTTAGAGAATGAAATTAGAGAGAAACCTCCCTTGAATCTTCAATAAGAACAAAGAATATAAATATATCAAGAGGTATGCAAAGTACATCAAAAATAAAAAGCACATTGGCATCTTTGAACCAGAATGATCCAGTTGTAGAAAATAGGTTAAATATAAAATACTTCCACCTCAAGATAATGCAACAATATTAAATAAAAATAATTTAGGAAATTCAACATGAAGGATTCAATTACACTCATTATGACCATATCAAGGAGATAGCATTTGGGTATATTTTTAAACTTCTCACCAGAGTCTCAAGGTATGGAGAATCTCAAGAAATACTCCTCCAAAATATTACTACTATTCTTAAAAGTAAGGAAAAATAAATTTTACTAAGGAGGTTAATATGGAGGAGTTGAAATAAGTCATCTACTCTTTAGTGAAAGATAAGGCTCCATGTCTAAATAAATTTACTAACAATTTTTATCAACAATTTCTTCAAATAATAGGAGCAGATCTTCTCAAGATGATAGAGCAAACCAGAAAGGCAAACTCTCTAGCGTTATAAAATATTTCTTCATAGCACTAAAATGCTAATTATTTTTCTATATTTAGACCAATTTCTCTTTGCAACTCTTCATAATAAATCATGACTAAAATTATAGAAAATAAAATCAAGAGGAATATCAACACCATTATAACCCAAGAGTGGGAGGGTTTCATACCAAGGAAGCAACTATATGATAATATTATCATGGTGCATGAATCTCTATAGTCCTATGCAAAGGAAAATAAGAAATTATTGGTCATTAAACTGTATATGTTGAATGATTTTGATAGAGTAGATATCCAATTTTGGTGAGGATAAACAAACATGAACAAAAAAAAATCCAAGGAGTTAAATTAGAATTATTTTCATAATGCCAGCCTAAAGGGGCAGAAATTACAATGCCATAATTTTTCAATATTGGAGCCCAATCCTAGATCGAAGACCATATTTCGAGATCCAAAATCCCCTTTTAAAATCTACCTTCCCCGCCTAACTGGCGACCAACAAAATTTTAAATTCTAATTTTCCGCCCAATAGGCGGCTGACAAAATTTAAAATTCTACTTTCCATCCCAAATGGTGGCTAAAAATTTAAATTCTACTTTCTCGCCCAACTTTCGGCTGACAAAATTTTAAATTCTACTTTCCCACACAACTGGTGGCTGATAAAATTTTATATTCTACTTTCCCGCCCAACTGGTGGCTGACAAACACCAAGGCAAAACACTTAGAATTTTTTGTTTTGTTTTTTTTTTTGTTGATGCAAGATTGCTCTGCTACCACTGGATGCTCCTGCATCAGACACCCAGGGTAATTTTGAGAAGTGACCTCACTTCTTTGCTGTTGGAGGAAAACCAAGGTGGTCAACCTCGGACTTGGAAAACCAAAGTCGAATCTTTTACAGGCCTTCCCTTCCATTTCATCAGATATTCTTCATACTACATGTTTCTGTTAATTTTTCCGATGCGGGTATCCAGGATTTCCTCTTTCTCTTCTGTCACTGGAGTCGATGTCAGAACACTCCACAAATCTGCAACTAGTTCCTTAAAACTGTCACCTTCATGATACTCTAACAAATCAGAAATATTGAACACATGTGATATGTTCAATCCACTCGGAAACTCCACCTCATATGCATTTCCTAAATCTCTTTTCTGTATGATCTTGCATGGTCCAAAATTCTTCATTTTTATCTTGTTATATGTTTTAGCAGGAAATCTCTCCTTTCTCAGGTGCACCATGACTTCATCACCAACCTGGAACTCCTTAAACCTCCTTTTCTAATCAGCCTTTATCTTGTACTGAGTGTTCATATTATTGATGTGTTGTTTTACTACTTCATGCAAATCCTTCAGCTTCTCTACAAAGTTCTCAGCTTCAACACTATTCTTTTCTCCCCTATCCAACTTCCTCAACTTAGAAGTATTTCTTGGACTACTCCCATATACAATATGGAATTGTGATTTACCAGTACTCATATGACAATCCTGTCCAGAGTAACTGGGGCTGTACAAGCTCTCCAAGATTTAGCAAAATTTGGGTCTTCAGCGTACCAAACCTTAAGTTCTTCAAACACCACAACTTCCACTCTCATTTTTGTCAGCAAACTCTTTTCATCCATATCCTTCAGTGGCTTCAGTTTATGGTGCACTCCTTCCTTTGTTAAGGAGTAAGTGTTGGCATGTCCATTATGGACTACACGACGATCAAACTGTCATGGTATTCCTAATAGCATATGGCAAGCATCCATATGCAGGATATCACATAGGACCTCATCCTAGTATCTCCCAATATTAAAATTGACTAAGTACTGCTCATTGACCAATGCTCTATGGTCCTTTTACAACCATGCAATCCGGTATGGATGTAGGTGTCTCCTCATATCTAGCTGTAACTTAGTAACCATTTCTTCAGAGACCAAGTTATACGTACTACCATTATCTATAATAACATTATAGACCTTACCTGAACATTTGCACCTTGGGCAAAATAATCTCTTCCTATGATCTGGATCTTTCTCCTCATTCAAAAAGGCTCTTCTTTTTATCAATGCTTCTCCTCTTTTGACTTCTTTAACGTGCTCAGATTCAACAATTTCATTAATAATAGCAACTCGAGAATTACCTTCAGGCCTCCTATTTGTCCCTCCTTGGTGTTATGGACACTCGTATGCTTGATGTCCTTCTTCTCCACAGTTGAAGTAGGTTCCATGAAACCCTCTTTCTTCATTTCCTCAACCAGATCTACCTCTTCCTTTCTACTTACCCTCAAACCTTCTGTTCAGCTTCTCTTCAACTTTTAGAGCAAATTGGTAAGCATCCTCAATGGTGCTCATCCTAACCAGACTCAACTCTTCTTGAATACTGGTTCTCAACCCATTTATGTAACGGACTACCTTCTACTTGTTAGCCTCAGAATGGTCAGTTCAGATCAAGATATTGTAGAACTCATCGATGTATTCTTTGATAGACTTTCCTGAATATATCAAAATTTGCATCTTCTTCAGTAGATCCAACTCATAATCTATCGAAATAAATTGCCTCTTCAGTTTTTCCACCATTTGTTCTCTTCTAGTGATCCTCTTTTTTCCCCTTCTATTTCTAGCAAGTTGTACTCCTTTCCACCAATTTCTAGCATGACCCTTCAGTTTGGTCTTAGAAAACTTGACCCTCTCAGGATCTTCAACCTCCTCATACTTAAAGTATTCTTCAAAATCATTGATTCAGTCAACCAACTCCTCTGGATCAATATTTCCATAATACATAGAAACCTCCATCTTTGGTCTCTTTCCAATATGAGATATGGCTCTGTATAACCTAGATTGTGTAGGATCTACTACCTCTTTTTCTTCCTCAAATTGGTCCTCTTCTTCTTCAACTTTATCTTCACTACCATCTTCTCTCCTTGGCTCAAACCCTCTATGCAGCTCCTCTTACAGAGCCTGAACTTGCCGTTGCAATGCTCTGAAATATTCCTTTGGCACCATATTTATCCCACCACCATGGTTTCTTTGTGGAGGCATTCTGCTCACTTCTCTCACAAAACTTAACCATAGATCCTGGTGTAAACTTCCTCACATCTAGTGATCTATTTACACACTCAGGAACTCTCGCTCTGATACCACTTTGTGAGGATCAAAAAACATGAACAAAAAAAATCCAAGGAGTTAAATTAGAATTATTTTCATAATGCCAGCCTAAAGGGGTAGAAATTACAATGCCATAATTGTTCAATATTGGAGCCCAATCCCAGATCGAAGACCATATTTCCAGATCCAAAATCCCCTTTTAAAATCTACCTTCCCTACCCAACTGGTGGCTGACAAAATTTAAAATTCTACTTTCCCGCCCAACTAGCAGCTGAAAAAATTTTAAATTCTACTTTCCTGCCCAACTGGTGACTGAAAATTTAAATTCAACTTTCCCGCCCAACTGCTGGCTGACAAAATTTTAAATTCTACTTTCCTTCCCAACTGGTGGCTGATAAAATTTTAAATTCTACTTTCCCGCTCGACTAGCGACTAAAAAACACCAAGGCAAAACACTTAGATTTTTTTTTGTTTTTTTTTTTTTCTGTTGATGTAAGATTGCTCTGCTTCCACTAAAATTATTGGTCATTAAACTGTATATGTTGAATGCTTTCGATAGAGTAGACATCCAATTTTTAGAAAAGGTTATTGTGAAATTTGGATTTCCTATACAATTGATAAATTGGATATTGAGTTGTGTTAAGTACCCTTAGGAATATTCCATAGTTAATGGAGAACTTAAAACCTTATTTAAATCCTCTAGAGATCTGAGATGAGATTACCCACTTTTGCCATACCTATATATCATATTAGTTAAAAATTTAAGGAGATTAATCAACATATGGATGGAAAAAAGATCAGTGGCATTAAAATAGCAAGTGGACTCAAGTTAGTCACTCATGATCAATTTGTAGAAGATACCACCCTAATGGGAGAAGCTTCAAAATTAAACATAGGACACTGCAAAGTATGTTTAGACTATTTAACCCCAGTAATAGGGGCTTACATTAAAAACACCAAGAGTAGGTATTAATAAAAGAGTAGAAGTTTCAATCAAATATTCGAATTCAAACTTGGTTCTGAGCTCACATTCAAATATTTAGGTGTTCCAATGAGATTTAAGGTTATAAGAAATTATTGGAACACTACTATAGATAAAATGGTAAAGTGAATTTAAGCCTATAGTAATGGGTGGTTGAGCATGATAGAGAGAATAATACTTATAAAGTCAGTTATAACAAGCCTCCAAATCTATCAAATTTTAGTATTCCATCCTCCAAAGTATGTTCTTAATAAGTTTGAATGATTCATTAGAATTTTCTAAAACAAAATTATAAGAATTTATTTTATCTTGTTAATTGAGAAGCTATCTCATAGCCTAAAATGCTAGAGGGTCTAGGAATAAGAAAAAATGAAGAAGTTAGCAAAGCTTTAGTGTCTAAGATACTATGGAACCTAGTCAATCCTCCTTCCTTCCCTTGGAAAGAAATACTAAAGGCTAAATACACTAAAAAATATAAATATCTACAACTAATAAAAAACATAGCAAGCAATTCTAGTTCTTCATCAATCTAGAAACACATTATTATGTCCAAAAATATAATCCTGGACAAAGTATGATGGTTATCTAACGATTGTCAACTTTCCAGCCTTTGTGAGGATTCATTAATGGTAAGAAACCCCATTTCATACCAAATATTCTTAAACTCTTCAATAAGAATTGTAGAATGTAGGAGTTCATAAACTAGTTGATATAATAGAATGGGTGGGAGGACATTGTAATTGGAGATATCCCCCTACCTAGTCACATACAAGAACAATGGATAAATCTCAAAGGTCAAATCACCAGATATAAAATTTACTCACAAAACCCAAACATGGGAATATCAAGTCAAAATGAAGTTAAACCCCAATAGGTAAGAAAGGTAAACACAAACTTAGAAATAATATAGAAATGCTAGACCCCCTAGAATTCAACTATTTTTTTGGCTAGTGCATTAAAATAAAATTCTCATTATAGAGAATTTGTAGGAGAGATACATAATAATACCTCATATATGTCTAAGATGCATCAAATTTGAGGAAACCACTAGATATATTCTCTTTGAATGCCTAGTAGCCCTGCATATTTGGATAGAAGTTGCTTCTAAATTTGGCTCAACAATTATAGGTGACATGAGTGTGGATAATTTCTTAAATAAATGGAGCCAAATGTATAAATGATGTCTCAAAAGCAAAAATTTGATAAGTATTTATGGGAATCCATCCCTTTCTACATAACTATCTTTGGAGGTTCTATGGAGCTTCTCTTGGAGGAGCGATTTTTTCTTGCAGAGCTTCATAATATTCAAGCCAGAGAAGAGATCCACTGGAAGCAAAAATCTCAGAAAATCTAGCTTAAGAAAGAGGACCGTAATTCTTGAATTTTGCACACCTCCATCCTTTATCGAAGGATCCACAATTGCATAAAGAAAATTAATATTAGTGATGGCAAATCGACTTTATCTTCTAAATAATGGAGGAGGCTATGGAGTTATTATCGTCTATTTTGTGCTCAACCCTGACAAGGGAAATAGATGATGATAATTTCATGCTAGAGGTAATACCGTGCCTGGTAACGAAGGATATGAATGAGGGGCTAGTTACTCATTTTTTAGATATTTTTTTTTTAATGCATTAAAGTCTATGAGCCCTCTTAAGGCATCTAGTCATGATGGTTTCCCTTCAGGGTTCTTCCATAAGTATTGGTATATCTATGAATTAGACATTTGTGTGTATTTTTAGACTCTCAAGCTTCAATGGTCATCCCTAAATCAGTGAGTTCAATTCTATTGGACCTGGTGTGAAAGAAAGACAATGTGTCCTCTTTCAATGACTTTTTAACCATAAGTTTGTGCAAAACTATCTATAATATTCTTTCTAAAGCCTTAGCCAACAAGTTGAAAGATATCCTACATCTTCTTGTAGATAGTTCCCAATGTGCCTTTGTCCTTGTTAGTCAAATTTTATATGGGGCAATTGTTGTACACGAACTCCTTCACTTATTTACAAATAGTGGGAACACAAAAATTTTCCTCAAGTTAGATGTAAGAAAGTCTTACGATAGGATATCATGGCAATATTTATTTCACATCCTAAGGAAATTTAGTTTTATTGAAATATGGGTGGGGCTCATAGAGGCTTGCATTTATTCTTTCTGCTTCTCTATCCTAGTTACTGTTTCTCAAGAAGGGTTCTTTCATTCATTTCATGGTCTACTCTAGGATGACCCTCTATCCCCATTCCTTTTCATTCTCATGGTGGAGGCACTTGGTCATTTGATTTCCCATCAAATCTTTGATTTTGGTCTAAGGCCGACTTTCCCTTGCCCATCGATCTCTCACCAGAAGTTTGTTGATGATACTCTCCTCTCTTGTGAGGCATAGATGTTCCATGCAAGGGATGTGAAGTCCATTTTGGTAAGCTATATGAAGGCTATCGGGAAATAGATAAATTTTAGAAAGAGATTCATTTATTTTGTTAATACTCTAGAGACCCGAAAAAGGAGAATACCTAAAATTTTAAATTATCATATTTCTTCTCTCCTGACCACTTACTTGGGGCTACCCATTTTTTTGGCCACATTAAGGATGAGTTTTAGACCCCGATTGTAGAAAGAGTCTAATGCCTATTAGCATATTGGAAAGGGTTGTTACTTAGTCAAGCGGGGAAGGTGTTGCTGGTCCAAAGCACCTTGCAAAATATCCCAATATATTTTTTATCTCTCTTTAATTTACCCTCTAAGGTGGATGCAAAATTGGATAGCATATGCAAATCCTTCCTATGGGCAGGCCTTGAGTTGAAATGAAAATTTCACCTTGTCTCATGGGAGTAGTTTTGTAAGAGGAAGAGGAAACAAGGTGTCAATATCAAAAATGCGGCCGTGACGAACAAAACTCTTGTGGAAAAACTTGGGTGGAAAGTTGCTACGATTTCTAATACTCTTTGTTGTAATATCCTTAAGGCTATATTTAGCTTTGATTATTTTTAAGCATATTTCCTTCCCAGTGGAGGGTCGATCATCTGGAACAACCTCATCAAATCTCATAGGTTCCTCAAGTCTTATTGCAGTTGGATTATTGTAAGTGGTGAGGTGGTTAATTTTTGGGATGACATTTGGTCCAGGGAAAGTCCCTTAGGGTATGATCCATCGTATGCCTCCATTTTTGCTCATTATAGAATCCAATGGGATTGAAAAGGTGGCAAACTTTATTACTATCCAAGATTAACACAGATTTTGGTCTCCCTCACTTCCAAAGATGGTCGCTGTTGTGGATGTAAGATTGTGATACAATTTATTGGTGGAGTTGAAGCTTATTGTGGTACATAGTGTTTTAACATATGATAGATTGGTGTGGATGGGGGACCTGGATGCATCCTATTTGGTTAAATCTACCTATGTTACTCTTAGCTTAGTGGGGGAATACTTTTTTCATACAAATAGAATTTGGTTAAAAAATATAACGCCGAAGATTAACATTTTCTATTGGTTGGTTGTGAAAAACAAAATCCTCTTGATCGAGAATATTCTCAAGAGGGGGATGTGCCTGGTCAATAGGTGCTATTTATGCAAGAATTATTGGGAATCAATGACTCATATTTTGCTCAGTTATCATAGTGCACAAAATATTCTGGCTTCCATTCTCTCTTGGTTGGACTTTGCATGGGTGTTTCCCAATTCCTTATTGGAATGTGTCATCCAATGGAAGTCACTCTATCTTTCTTCCTAGCTTAAATGTTTTTGGAAATTTCTTCTCCCACACTCCTTAAGGGGAGTGTGGAAGGAAAGGAACTCAAGGGAATTCAAATAAGTGGAAAATAATATCACCCAAATCAAGCTCAAGATTCTATGGAAAGTGTCAAAAAATTTGTCTTCGACTCTTATCAATTTGAATCCTTTGAATCTAATTCTGGCGCTCTCCCCAAGTGAGTGGTTGCTTAAATAATAGCTTGGTTTTGTGTCTTTACCGCACCCCCTACTACTCCTAACCTGAGGAGGGAGGTTCTTTGGTATTCGCCACCTTTTGGGTGGTTCAAAATTAACTTTTATGGAACCTCTAAAGGCAATCGTGTATTAGATGGCACGAGCGGTGCAATAGGGTACGTCAATGGTGATCTTATTCTAGCTTATGTGGACTGCCTTGGTGTCCAATGTTCCATGGTGGTTGAAGCTAGATAAAATTTCATTGGCTTGGAGTAGCTTAAGAACCTTAGCATAAAAAATGCAATTATAGAAGGGGATTCCATATCCATCATCAATATGCTTCATGGAGTTTCCCATCTAGGATGGAAAATAGCTAATTTAATTGATGAAGCAACTTGGCTTGCTCATTTATTTTCTAGCATGGAGTTCTCCCATGTTTTTAGAGAAGGCAATTCAGTGGCTGATATTTTAGAAAACTTGGGAGTTCATTCTCAAGGCTTATCTATTTGGCAGTGGGATTTTCCTAATGATATTTTAATTCACGTTAGGGAGGAAGCTCTTTAACTCTTGTTAGATTTTGATTTCTTTCAGATATCTAGGTGATCTGGTTGCTACCCATAGGTTTAAGACCTTTATGGTGTGTACTAGCCTTTATTATGCTATCCCCTCAATACATTATTGCCTTCCCTAATTGTCCCTTTTGCCCCACTGGTGATGTCGACCCTTCTTATGCCTGGGCTTGTCGAACGTTGTAGCATGTTGTGACTTTCAAATTTCAAACGATGCATTTATTCAGGTTGGTAGTTTTTGGCCCTCACATTTTCATGCTATTATTTAGGGCCAACTTGTTTGGTGTTTGCTCCTTGTATTGCCTTTGTGGGGATGGTGTGAAATCCCTCGGTTCCCATTATTCGGGGGGTGCTTGCCTCGGTTTGTAATACCTTGTTGTCCTTTTGGGTTCGCCTCCCTTATGGAGGTCGTCTTGTGCTTTAATTAGCCTTTGAGATTACTTGTTGTATAAGGTTGTGGGGATCCTTTCAAAGCCTATATATATATATTATGATTAATTATTTAAAATAAAATTTCTCTTTGTATTGAAATACTTAGTCTAGTTTGGAGGGTTTAATTCAATATTTCATGTAAATAAAACTATGATTGAAAATTCTAGTATAGTTATATGATTTTATTCCATGACGGGGAGGATATTAAATTACATATTTTTTGTATATCGTCAATGCCATTTTATTTTTACTTAAAATTTATTAATTATTATAATCTAAATTAGCATTAATAAAGTCATAACTTAATATATTATTTGTTGATTGATAAAATAAAAGGTGAAGGATTTTGTTTAAGCATTTGGTATATGAATATGGGTATTTTCCTATGTTACTTATAGTATACTCCATAATGACGATGATTAATTTATTAGATAATGATGTATAAGATTGAATCATACATACTTAAAGACATAGGTTCGATGATTAATTCTAAGAAAATATTGATGATTTTATTTTCAAGATTTAATATCTTTTGAAGTGTATAACAAACTACATTAGGGCTAGAATGCACAAGTTGCTTGCAATAATAATGATAATGCTAGATATTTTAATAAAAATTAAGTAATAGTAATTTCATTGTAGATTTACAAATATGGAGGAGACTGTTACACTTAATTTTTATATAAAATAATTTCATACATATTTTAATATTTAAAAAAAAAATTATTAGATAAAAGCAATGTTTTTGAGAGGATATCCAAAGCTTAATACATATGGAGCAATAAATATCATGACTAGAAACCAGATATTTCATGACTATGAACACACATCACAAGAAATCCAATAATCCAAGTGGCAAAACACATCAAAAGAGGTGTCAACCAACTTTACAAGACCAACAGGGAAACCAAACCACCAAAAAATCCCACATTTCATTGTGGAAGGCCAAAGTATCCTAACCATTAAGTGATCAACGTATCTTTCTATTTATTAACCAAATTTTAGATCTCATTGATGAAAGTAATCACAACTTGGAGTGATAACAATAATACCTGGTGTTTTTCATCAATTATGCACATGAGCGATTGAGAACCAGGGGCATCAGGGGTTGAGGGGGAGACATATCCTTTGCAACACCAAAATCCTATGACCCTTTGAAATTATTTTGTGCTAGGAAGCTCTCCTTTGTATCCATAGTGCCCACCATAATTGATGAATGTTTAAATTATGATGTCTTCTTAGAAAGATGTTCTAAGTGACGTGCTCAACCTCATCTTGATTTGCATTGGAAATTATTAGCTTTCCTCCATGATGATACATTACCTTTCAAAGTGGAAGGGGGTCATAAATATCCCACCCTCTAACTCAGAAGATTCACCAAAGGATTTAGAAGTCATTAGCAGAGACTTGAGGGTTGGAGGAATTTTTTGGAATTTGATGCTCCTTAATGCCTATTCCACTGCATTTCATTTAGATTTTGTAGACACCAAAACAACACCAATCCGATTATGTGACTGCAAACACTGATCGCTTTGACACACACAGCCCCAAGGGCAGCCCCTAGAGGTCAAACAGTGGTCCTAACCACTCTCATAGCAGTTTTGAAAGGTCAGAGATCAATTTGGCACATTCAAGCACTTTGCTCAGTATCCATCCCACCCTGGGATGAATTCAAACTGGGATTCGCCCCACCCAGGGACGAATTCTGAATTCGCTCCGGGGTGGGGCGAATTACAGGTTTGACGGGCAAAAAGTCAAATCTTGACAAATGGCAGCTCAGGTCCGCCACCCAATGCTTCCTTCATTGCATGGGAGTATGGGTGAGCATTTTCAAGCGTTAGAGGCATCTGTAAGGTCAGTCATGGAGTCCCTATTTAGGGAGGAATCTCCTTCCCCCTAGGGAGGCATGATTGCCAAGTGGTGCCTCTGCATGCCCATTTCAAGAGACCTCTAGGTCTATAAATTGGTGAGTTTCCTCACCCCAAAATATAGAGAGAAGTAGCATTTTAGAGCAACGAAGTGCTGTCATTTTATTTACACATCTCACACCTTTTGGATTTGCGCCTTTCACATCCTTGATCTCCTTTAGAAGGGAGGTCATTGGGTGACTATTGGGAGGACAAATCTTGATCCCAAAACCTGACATTTGGCCACAATATCCCACCAAATTTTTTGACAATACCACACAAGAGGTTTTGAACCCATCCCAAGTGGATTGGTGTCAAAATCAAGCCTCAAACGGTGGGCGGCCTGCCCCATGGGCGCCCCCTCCCACATTGCCACAATCCTAATCGCACCCTTTCGGAGCGATGGGAATTCCATGGTAGATTTTCTTTCTTTCATTTTTGCATTCAATTCTATGATGTTTAAATAGGTTGTCATTTGAATTTCGTCTCCTTTTGAGCAATTTTGATCATATTTCTAGCTTTGTTCACTTTTACTAACCTACAGGTAGCATTATCAAATTCCCATTGATGGAGGCCAAATTGGGAAAATATGACCATCTGGGTCTTCCCAAAATTCCCCCAATTAGCTAATCCCAAGTTTGCAGGTCTTTTGGAGCTCTAGAGGTAGGACATTGGGATAGTATCTTTTCGACATTTTGTTGTAGGTGAATTCGTCCCGCCCCGGAGCGAATTCAAATTGGTGAGGAATTTTCCAACTGTTATTTTTGCAGAACCTTCCTGGTGATATCCTGATGCCCCTATAAAATTTTCATAGCATTTGGATCTATTTTGATATCATAGTTTAATTCATTTTTCTCATTCACTTATTGTAGGCTTGGGGATTGCATGCTTTGTTTCATCCGCAGGTGCTACTGACCATTTCTTGTTCCTTTGAACGTAGGGTTCGGACATCGGAGGAGCAGCGAGGAGTCAAGACTCATCATTCCAAGTGGTGGCGATGTTTTGGTCCGCCCATTTTACATGTGGGCACGCGGAAGAAGGAAAGGCGCCCATGGATGTAACAAGAGCTCATGCTTAAATGCTCCTAGCCCTTGGAAGGGGAGGATGCATATTGTAACCGAGTTTGAAACACATTAATAAAAAGGGCTGTCTTCTTTATTCCCATTTGTTTCATTTCGATTCGATCATGCTTTTCCCTCTTTTCATGCATTTTCAAGTTTTTAGGATTTAGCGCTAAGTTCGGTTTCTTCGTTTGCATTTCGCATATTCGCTTTCCTTTTTGCTTCCATATCCTCGTGCTTTCAGTGGTGATCATGGTGGGACCTTGTCCTCTATTTTTAAGATCAGAGATCTGATCCAAACTTGGTTTTTTTGCTTGCAGGTACCACGTTTTCATACGCTGACTATTGTTCGTTCTAGCAAAGGGCAAATGCAGAGCTGTAATTCGTCTCACCTAGGGACGAATGGGAATTCACCCCACCCTGTGATGAATACAGTACTATAATTCATTCCACCCCGGGATGAATTCTAGCCTATGAGGTTTTTGGGCAAAAACTCAGAACCGACAGATGCGGGCAGAGAAGAGGTAAGGATTCTGCATTTTTCTCTATCATTTTCTATTCAGTGTTTCTATTTTGGATTACTTGTTTGCTTAGGGAAAGTTTTCCTTTTGCTGTTTGCTTGTTTCCTTTTGCAAAATAAAAAGAACCCCACACACCACGTGGAAACTTAAAAACCAAGGCGCTGGTCGTAAAACCCCAACCCTTGATCAAGACCAACGATGGATTTCATCACCACCTTGGCTTGAATTTTGCATTCATACACCCCGATCGCTACTGTTGCTAGATGTAAATCCTGATGAAAGCTGACCGAGTGTAGCTGGGGTGATTCCCAGCATGCGAGGATAAGTCTTCTATGGTAGGTGTCATAAACAGAGTGATTCCCCTTTCGTACCGCCTATGTTCCACGTACCATCTACTCTCACGTACCTATAGTTTCCCTCACGTAAGGGCGGGTATATAGAGAGGTTGGTATATCGGTCTGGCAATGGTATATCGAAGGGGCGACCAATTTTGGGAGCCATAAGAGCCTTCATTTTGCATTTAAACGTTCTTTACAAAAACCTTCAAAAACAACAACAAAACACACTAAACCAGTTTTAGGACACACTTTCAACCTTTAAATGAGATAATCACTGTTTGTGTATGTGTGTGTTCTTTTCTATTTAAGTGTAGCATAAAAAATCATAAAAGAGATAAAAATATGCTTAGCTTGTAGAAGAGCACCACCATGGTGTACACCCGTAGCCAAGCCCAATCAAGGGCAGAAGCTACGAAAAGTGTACAAGGAGGGGGCACAAGTCACCTCCGCTTTAGCCCTAAGGACTTGGCCATACCGCCTTGGTGGCTTGACCCCCAAGAGAGTCCACATCATTCCATGTCAAGGTGGAATTATAGGGACACCCCTCTGGGGGACACGCCCATTCATCATAGCCCCTTTCGGGAAGAATCTTTACATGTGGCACTCAACGTAGATAGAAAAGCTCCCTTAGAAGCTAGATATGAGTGGCCACCGCACGATGAAGTGCTAGAGAGGCATAGTGTCCATGAGGAGAGGCCACATGACTATGGCATCCCTCCTTTGCCTCCCATCACTGTTAGAACCAATAGACAAACCCTAGAGCGTAGGGCTCTCCAAACAGGGCAAGCTAACTCCGCCCACCCCTTTCACACATACGAAAGGGAGTACGAGGAAGACCATCACATTCCTCAAGAGCAATGTATAGCGCGGGAGCCATGCGCTTCTGCACCAGCTAGATACCATGGTTACCCAATGAGGCCAGAGCCTCGGGTAAATGCCGCCAACCTCGATAGAGGGAAGCAACCCATTGAGATCTCGGATCATCATGACCGAGGTAAATGTATAGGAGAGGCATCCAGGCCTCCTAGGCCCAAGATGGTGGACCAAATTGACTTGGCAGTCGCCAGACATGCCGCCTACCAAGCCCAGATCACGCGGCTTGAGCAAGATCAACAACAGCTAGAGCGTCTATACCGCCTTAGCAAGGAGCGCATTCAGTGCCAAACAGATGAGCTACTTCATAACCTACCTGAGAGGGTTCCAACCCCTCGCACCCAAAGAGTAGAACCATATGAGAGGCATAATCCCTTGGTGCGAGATAGGTCTCCGCGACCTCATCAAGTTTTGCCTCCAAGACCCCCTAGACCTGAGAGGGAGGCCACTCCCCGAAACAATGATGGGTACCCTCCACGGGGACCCACCCAGGGTCATAGGTCTCGCCTAGAGACTCCTCAGGAAGTTTACGAGGAGTATGAACAAGAAGTAGAGTGGGCCGAAATGCCCTACCAAGGAGGAGGGGTTGCTATCCGGCCACCCCCCCATAGGCCTCAAGTCTCCCACAACCCACAACGGGAGCAAACTAAAGAGGAAGAGATTAAATCTTCCGATGCATACAAAGCGTTGTTAGAGCGTTTGGAGTCTGTGGAAACCAAAGCTTTGGGCCCCAAAAGCCCACGTTATGCCAACTCCGTAGTCATCCTGTGCATCCGTTAGTTCCTGCACCCCCTTACCCCGAACACTTCAAGCTGCCTCAGTTGGTAGTCTTTAAGGGTGAAGAGGATGCCCAAGAGCATGTGACAAGATTCCTGAGCCAATGCTTTGGCATTCAAGACAATGATGCGCTGTTGCTAAGGACATTTATAACCACATTCGTGGGCCCTGCCTCGGATTGGTTCACCCAGTTGTCGAAGCACAACATCAATAACTTGGATCAGTTAGTGGATGCATTCCTTGAATGCTTCACCTTCAACACCAAGAAGAAGGCATCACTAAGTGACCTAGCCAGCCTCAGGCAATATGAGGAAGAGACCATGGTGGCCTACGGGAATCGATGGAGGACTCTACTTTCCAAGCTACCCTACCTTCCCCCTATGTCTGACCTTACACAAATGTTCTCATGAAGTTGTTTGAGATCGATCTCTATGCTATTGTAGCTATAGCAATATGCCACCTTAGAGGAAGCTCTGGCGCAAGCCAAAATTATCGAAGAGATCAAGATACAGGATGGCAAAATTGCCAAACCTAAGAAGAAAGAATGGAACAAGAACACAAAGACAGGGACTACACAACAAAAACCCGCTATGGTTAATCAAGTTGCTATAAATGTCCCTAAGCCTGCACAAGAAATATAGCCTCAAAAGGCTAACTATCAGGCAGTGCCTCCTAACAATTATGAAAGAGAAAATTAGAAGCAGGAGCAAAATCAGCAGCGTCGCCCTAAGCGACAGTACACCCCTTATACGGAGTCTAGGGACTCCCTATTTGACCGCTTGCCAGTGGTGAACTTGATCACCCTTCCAGAGATTCAAACCATAGATCCTAATGCTCCCAAGCCTAAGGGATACAAAGAGGACTTGTATTGTAGGTTCCACAAGTGGAAGGGACATGACCTGAACGCATGTTGGAAGTTCAAAGGATTGATACAAGACCTGATTGACAATAAGACATTGGCAGTGGACAACCCCGTAGCGCCAAACAACCAGTAGATGGGGGTTTTCAAGGACCCCTTGCCTGCCCATGAGGCACAGGAAAAACCCCTTCGAGTCAATGAGGTGCAACAGAATTGCCCCATGCAAGGGTATGTAGGAATGATAAGCATAGTGACTAGGAACAAGAAATACCCAGGAGTTGCCCCCGAGGCAGCCACAAGAGAGGTTCCATCGACGTCACAACCTCAACAACACCCTATGCAGCTACCTCCGCCTAGACCCGCGGCCACGATTTGGACCAAACTCACGCAGAGTTTGCGGACCACATCGGCTAGGCTCTCCATATATGAGCTTATACAACAATCAACGCCCCATCGGGAGGCTCTCATGGAGATTTTGAAAGCCATCGAGTTGCAGCCCCATGAAGCAAATTCCTTCAACAACTTCGTGGGACATGTAAAACGATGCACGGAGCCAGTCATCACCTTTCGAGAAGATGAAGTTAAATCAGTGTCTGATGACATGGTAGATCCACCCCTACACGTTATCGCATGGGTCAACGGGATCCCGTATAAGAGGGTGTTGATAGACACTGGCTCATCCAGTAACATCATTACCACAGCAGCATTGAAACATCTGAAGTTGCCAGCCTCTCACATCATGGCTTCCACTTACACACTGCGAGCATTCAATGATGCGATATGCTCGATAGTCAGCACAATTGTTCTACCCATTCAAGTAGGACAAAAGATGATACCTACATTGTGCCATATTTTGGAAGGCGAGATGGCGTATAACATATTGCTAGGGCGGCCATGGATCAGGGACATGAAGTGTGTCCCTTCGATAGCTCACCAGTGTTTGAAGTATGCATTTGAAGGGGAAGTACATGTAGTCCCGACGGACTTAGAACCCTTCAAATATTGCAATGCGGTGCAGTTGATGCCACAATCGACCCTCCCATCGACGCACTTGGATTTTCAATTAAATCCATCTAGACAGGGTCCGATGCCACAAGCACCACTGGTGATAAATCCATCAAAACCCCAGCCAGGTGCATCTTCATCGTCAGCTCCTTCACCACCAATGCCACCTATCATGGCTAAAAAGAAGGACAAAGGGAAGCAAATCCTAGAAGAGGCGCTGCCAACAATATCAACCATCTCTACCGAAGAGATGCCTAGCACAATGGAAGTTGAGGCTCCTAGTCCACCCAACATGGAATGGACTCAGGAAGAGCTTCCGTTCCCTCCCTCTCAATCGCCAACAATTACTGTTGAAATGGCCAGTACGGGCCTGGGGGAGTATCTAGTGTGGAATGTTGTAGCAACGACCACGCTAGAGTCCGTGCAAGACATGGGGAGACCTCGCCTCCCCATCGGGACAATTGTTCCTTTAGGCTACCCATCGAACCAGACAAATTTTGTGTATGGGGGCCTTGATCATGGTATTGAGCCATGCATGCAAAAGGACGAGGATGAAGAGCCTTTTGCAGAAGATGTCAACTATCTATCTAACCCAAACTTTGCTCTGAGATATCTTGGCCAATGCAATTGGCATGGATACGGGGCTAGGCAGGTATGAGCAAGGAGTGCGTGTCCTTTGCCAGCCAAGATACCAAATGCCTTATGACAAGTCGGGAGTAGGGTTCAACCACCCCATGCCCTTGGACATCTTGGTGGAAAACATGCAAGGCCTAGGAATAGGCAACAAGGGTGGATTGGCATCAGATCCTTATGCCAACCCAAACACAACATATACATTGGGAGATTACCTCCCATGGTCAACAACCACCCTTGTTAACATCAATAACCCTTCTCCTTTGCTAGAGAGAGGTGAAAGTTTGGGAACTCACTTTCAAGGAAAGTATAAATAGTGTCAAGAAGGATCTTCGGAGGATGAATCAGAATATGAACCAGTGTCATATGATCCCTTCGAATCCGATAGTGATCACTCACAAGTGATTCCCATGAATAACTATCAAGAGACCCTTCTGACAATGTTCCCTCTAGAGGCTCCAAGCGAGCCAGTGTCGCGTCAAGGGAATCAGGTCCCCCCAAGGAGCGTGGAACAACCACAATGGGGCCAGATTAATTTGCTTGAGCAATATGAGCCTCATATGTCACAAGCAGTTGTTGGAGCTAATGAAGGCTTTTGGATCTCCGATAGTGATTCGAAAGATGAAACTGAGATGGCCTATCTCAACCACATGTGACAAATGCAACAACGATACCCCTTGGAGATTAATGACATATTTGAATAGATGGGCATAGTGCCAGGGCACGAGTGGTACATAGACCCAGTAGGGTGGGATCAAGTGTTGGATCCACTACTCCAGGTACATGAAGAGCACCTTCCACTTTAAGACCCTAGGGTGATATCAATGCCGAGGGCAGACCCTGTCCTCCTATTAGCACATAGGGCCGATCCATTCATGCCAATACCTCTAGAGCAAGATCCAAAGCACAAATATCATCAAGCTGGGGGTACATTTATCCCCTTAAGAGCCATAGTTCAATCCCAAAATGCTCCAAGGATTCCTACAATCGCTTGGTCAATCCCAAAATGCTCCAAGGATTCCTACAATCGCTTGGTCAATCCCAAAATGCTCCAAGGATTCCTACAATCGCTTGGTCAATCCCAAAAAGCTCCAAGGATTCCCACAATCGCTTGGTCAAAAATAAGAAAATTCAAAAACAGTAAAATCATCAAAAACAACAAAAATTTGCATCTCATTTCCAGGCATGCTCAAATTCATCAATAAAAAGCTCTTCTCGCATCTCATCTTCATATTCACAAAAATCAATCCATCAAAAATACAAAAATATGTAGCTGCATTAAGCATCGCATCCATACATTGCATATTTGTGGTCTTACATGTCAAAGGCACCATAGACTGTAATTACTCTGCTAGTCCATCTTGTTCCACATTTCTCCATTTTATAAGCTAGTCCAAAAAAAAAAATAAACGCCATTCACTTCTTTTTACCACACCATAGTCAGTGGTCTTCTAATGTATCAAGAGTTTTCGTCTTTCAGTCATCATGTAGCTTTCTAGCCACATACTATACCAAGTCAGGAAGATTTTACGAAGGTAGAGTTCTACTTGGATCACACCTTGTTACGTAGCATCCCAACACAAATTAAAACACATAAAAATTCCCAAGTTGTGTGAATGAAAGATGAAACCTGCACAACAATCCAGGTCACCATAAGCGAAATGGTTATCTTGCTCATCCCCCTGTGCGAATGACCCCAAGAATGTTGAGAGTTGGCAAAAGGACAAGCATCTTCCCTACCCAATTCCCCAAGAATCCCCAGTTCTCAAAAAAAGTTGCAAACATCAAAATTTTGCAAAAAGTCAAAACTCCAAAAATTTGACATCACCACCAGAGTGCATACATCAAAAGGCACATACAATAGTGATTCTTATCACTCAAAATTCAAATCCCTTGCTCAAAAGAAAAATATATAAAAATAAATAGTGATTTTTATCACTACAAACGAGCAAGTATCCCAATACAATTGAAGAAAAGAAGGGAGTCGAACTTGAATCCCTGGAACTCTCAGCATTTCGATAGGTCATGAGGCAAACCTCAGTACCGGTTTGGTGGATAGCCTATCGGTCACTAGCGGTAAACCTCCCGCATGATGATATATCTATCACATTAACTCGTGTACAGATCAATGTTTGCATGTGGATGAGCTAGCTTATGGTATCCTAGATAGCACCGCAGATTAATCTGACTAAATACAACAAAGGAGTTAGTGGAGCTAATTAGGTGATCCTCAGTATAGGTTTGGTTGACAGCCTATCTGGCACTGGCGGTATCCTAACAAATACCACATAAATGAACTCAATTGCACACACAAGGATGTGAAATAGCTTGGTCAAAGACAAGTCCGATTCATACCTTGTTCAAAAGTCTTGTAAGATAAAGTACAGTCATGGCTAGTGAGTTAAAACCGTCTGAGTCTCAGAAAACCTTAGCTACATTTCTAAACCAACTGCGCTATCTTTCATCCTCGCATTGCCATCAGAAATCACCCAAAAACCACATGTATACATGCACAGTCATTTACCACAAAAATCCCCCAGAAAAACCACAAAGTTCTAAACAGTCTATGGTGCTCTCGCCAAACAACACAAATTCAATTCATCCATTCCATTTTGCATATCACATATAAATCAAAAACATTTGCATTCATCATAACATATGCATCCATAAAAATAAATTAACATGCATACATCCATACTCATCACTCATCATGCATAAAATCAAATCATCACTCGCATAAACAAAATAAAGTCATCTGTATATATCATCAAAAAAAAAAAAAACAACAAAAATGCACTAAAACAACTCATAAACTTGCCCGATGAGAGTGCTATTGCACTTGACATCTCGGGCATGCAAAACAGATGTTGGGGTCACAAATTGTCACTATCCTACTCCCTAAGAAGGCTACAATAGTCATACCACTCCACGAGAGGACGGATTTTCACCAATTTCAGCTCCAAAAAGCGTCGCAAAAAGGGTTACCACCCACCAAAAATAGGTCTAAATGTCAGAAAACTGCACACGCTTAACACTACACCATATAAAGGCACCCTTGCACAAGTCATCTTGGGTCAAGTGACTCGTCGCTTTTCTCATGAAGGTCATTCCCTCATCGATTCGTCGCTTGAAAGGGTAGTCACACTTAGTCACCAATCAGCAAGCACACACCCAATTAAGGAAAATGACATGCATTCAAAGAATCATTGATAAAGACAATTACGCTCCTGCTTGGGGCAATAAACAAGCAATAATCACAATCTAATAAAATCACTTGGCATTTCGTGAATCATGAACTCAAGGTTCTCATAGACAAAAGGTTGTGCCCTTTGCCTATTCATGACCGATCAATGTCCAAGATCAAGTAAGACCTCACCAAAAAATGTTAACACTTGAATTTAGTTCCTTCGCTCATCAGAAGCAAGGATTCAAGAATGCATGCCCTTTCCATACTTGGGGCATCAAAAGTTGGTTAGGTTACTGAGAAACCCTAATCATTGATGCTTTGGTTATCTATTTTTGCTCGACACTGCGCCATGCATAGCGCATCCCAAAAAGGGGCATTTGTAGACACCAAAATAGCACCAATATGATTATGTGACTACAAACACTGATCACTTTGATGCACATAGCCCCAAGGGCATCCCCCAGAGGTCAAACAGTGGTCCCAACCACTCTCACAATAGTTTTGAAAGGTTAGAGATCAATTTGGCACATTCAGGCACTTTGCTCAATATCCATCCCACCCTGGGATGAATTCAAACTGGGATTCACCCCACCCATGGACGAATTCTAAATTCGCTTCGAGGTGGGGCGAATTGCAAGTTTGACGGGAAAAAAGTCAAATCTTGACAAATGGCAGCTCAGGTCCACCACCCAACGCTTCCTTCATCGCATGGGAGTATGGGTGAGCATTTTCAAGCATTAGAGGCGTCTGTAAGGTCAGTGATGGAGTCCCTATTTAGGGATGAATCTCATTCCCCCTAGGGAGGCATGATTGCCAAGTGGCACCTCTGCATGACCATTTCAAGAGACCTCCAGGTCTATAAATTGGTGAGTTTCCTCACCCCAAAATATGGAGAGAAATAGCATTTTAGAGCAATGAAGTGTTGTTATTTTATTTACACATCATACTTTTTGGATTTGCACCTTTCACATCCTTGATCTCCTTTAGAAGGGAGGTCATTGGGTGACTATTGGGAGGACAAATCTCGATTCCAAAACCCGACATTTGGCCACAATATCCCACCAAATTTGTTGACAATACCACACAAGAGGTTTTGAACCCATCCCAAGTGGATTGGTGTCAAAATCAAGCTTCAAATGGTGGGCGGCCTGCCCCATGGGTGCCCCCTCCCACATTGCCAGAATCCTAATCACACCCTTTCAGAGCGATGGGAATTTCATGGTAGATTTTCTTTCTTTCATTTTTGCATTCAATTCTATGATGTTTAAATAGGTTGTCATTTGAATTTTGTTTCCTTTTGAGGAATTTTGATCATATTTCTAGATTTGTTTGCTTTTACTAACCTACAGGTAGCATTATCAAATTCCCGTTGATGGAGGCAAAATTAGGAAAATCTGACCATCTAGGTATTCCTAAAATGCCCCCAATTAGCTAATCCCAAGTTTGTAGGTCTTTTGGAGCTCCAGAGGCAGGACATTGGGACAATATCTTTTTGGCATTTTGTTGCAGGTGAATTCATCCCACCCTGGAGTGAATTCAAATTGGTGAGGAATTTTCTAATTGTTCTTTTTTTAGAACCTTCCTGGTGATATCCCGATGCCCCTATCAAATTTTCATAGCATTTGGATCTGTTTTGATATCAGTTTAATTCATTTTTATCATTCACTTATTATAGGCTTGGGGATTGCATGCTTTGTTTCATCGACAGGTGCTATTGACTGTTTCTTGTTCCTTTGAACATAGGGTTCGGACATCGGAGGATCAGCGAGGAGTCAAGACACATCATTCCAAGCGATGGCGACATTTTTGTCCACCCATTTTACATGTGGGCATGCGGAAGAAGGAAAGGCGCCCATGGATGTAACAAGAGCTCATGCTTAAACGCTCCTAGCCCTTGGAAGGGGAGGATGCATATTGTAACCAAGTTTGAAACACATTAATAAAAAGGGCTGTCTTCTTTATTCTCATTTGTTTCATTTCGATTCGATCATGCTTTTCCCTCTTTTCATGCATTTTCAAGTTTTTAGGATTTAGCACTAAGTTCAGTTTCTTCGTTTGCATTCCGCATATTCGCTTTCATTTTTCCTTCCGTATCCTCGTGCTTTTAGATTTCACCACATGTTCAAATGTTAAAAAAATTAACCTTTGATGAATTAGATCAAGACCTTTCTCTCCTCTACCATCTCATAGAAATTTTTCCAGTGAGTGGTATAGAAAAGTTGACACATTCATCAAACGATTCCTCCTAAGCTAGTTTAGGAACATCTTATGGTAGCTATGAATATCTCCCTATTTGAGTACAATGTAAATTCATCCATTATTACCATAAGGAATCGATTCCAAGTAGCCTTAAGAATATTGAAATCATAGCCATCTATAGATTTGATAAATATTTTCCTATGTAAATAAAAAACCCATATTCTGGATTAAGAGAATGCTTTGGGTGCTTATGACAACTACCATCAAATGGTAATCCCGTTACCTCACCTATGAGGGCTACAAAGAAGAGGAAATCAATACCTTGTGCCTAGACCCATCCCTTCCTACAAGAGTGAGCCAAAGTTCTCGAAAGGGCCCTATGATACCCATGGAAGGCTTGGAGGAAATCCAAAAGGCCATGTTTATGCAAGAATTTTTACTTCATCATTGATATCCAAGACTTCTGGCTCAATGTGAATCTTCGTTTCCTTTGTGCAGACCTCTAGGACATTAGAAACCACAACACAAGTGAATATGATAACAAGGTCACACTCCAGGGTTATGCATAGTGGTTATTTATCGCCAAATTGGCTAAAATTAGAATTTTCAAATTATGGAATTGGCTAATATTTAGGACCATTAGTCAGGGCCCATTAGCCAAAAACATTTGTGTGCAATTTTTTTTGGGTCGATTCGCCCCAATTTTATAATAATTTGACCATTTTAAGTTTAAATTTCCAACATTGCCCCTAATAATAGTGAACCTTCTACATGTGTTTCGACACTATTCATCTAGATTTTAAAACTAATTCACCAAATTTTTACAAATACATTTTGGGTCCGATCCCTTATGCATAACCCTATAACACTTTTTCTGCCTCACAAACTAGAAACTATCTAAATCAAAGGAGATCCTTAGATGGACTGTGGAATCCCAATCTTTAATCTTAACTGAGATGTTGAAGAATTGCCAAGCAACGTGGTACCACAAATAAGGAGACTATATTTTTGTGTATAAATGGTAAAAAAACTCAAGCTAAAATTTCTAGAAAACTAACAAAACCTCTAGTTTGGCAATAAAGTCCATTACTCAAGCATGAATGTGAAGACATTTTCCCCACATATGCCATGAGTGGAAATGAGAGTTTCCAAATGAGGCATTAATTGAATAGTTGTCACAAGATACATCCAAAGTGGATGCCCTTGGAACACGGTTTGTAGCAAGGCACCACCATGAATGAATGAAGTCATAAAAAAACAAGCTCTCAGGAGAAGTAGAGAGGTTTGAAATCTTCCAAGAGACAACCTTCTAGATAAGCCACCAAAAATAATCCACATCGACTGATCCCAATGGTCAGATCAATAAGAGAATATGACTAGGCTCATACACCATCATATTAGCACATGCTCAAAATTCCACCTTGACCAATGTAGCTAGACTGACCCAAAAATTCACCAAAAGGCAAGAATAAAGACTCCAATTTATCACCAAATACATTCAAAATGGAAAGCGGCTTTGTTCTAAAAAACTGAATTAGCTCTAATGGGTAAGGGCCTCCCCATATTATAGGTAATTCAATAGGGATGAGGATTAAAAATTAAGATATTGAAATACTCTATCCCCTAGTCCTCAACACCTTGAAATCCAACTCTTCTCCATTATCATCCACAATCAAATTTTGAATATTTTGAGAGAAATTGGAGGTCCTAATTAAAAGGCCTTGTAGAGAAAAGTTGATATTCACCATCAAATCTGCCGCTTTGTTCCCTTCATAGAAAATATGCTGAAATCACACCTCAAAATTCGTACCTCAAACCCAAAAATTAACTTTTAATATTTTTAATTGATTAAGTAGTGATTTTATTATTATAATATTTTATAAAACCACATTTATTGTATTATAATGAATTTCACATTCTATAATTTCAACCCCTTGAACCCATTTTATTTAATATGATCTCTCTCTCTTTTCCATTTTTATTTGTTATATTTGATAGAAAGAGGCCCCTATTACATCATGACCACATAGTGATATGACAATAATTTAATTGTCATGAAGCACTACTTAGAAAGATACAAACATATTTTTTCTCCTTAAACTCAATAAATTTAATAATTTAAATAATGTTATTTGATATAAAATCTTCTAATAATTTCTTTTTTTATTATTATTTACATGGTGGAATCGGTAGCTGCCACAAATCCAGGCAGGCTATCCAGCTTTTATGGTTGCCACATTATTTTGTGTTGTCCGCCCTGAAAGCCGCCACATAGATCTTCATGCAATACTCCCCTATAACCATCATGCCACAATCATTTTAAACCTTTTATGCCACTGATAATACTAGGAAATGGACTACCGTTCAGTCCAACGAGGCCCAAGATTTGAACCTTGGACCTTCGCTCCCCTTATGGGGTTTGGATGAACCAATTGGTCTACACCTCGGACCTAATTTATTCTAATAATTAAAAGAACATTTAATTTTATTATTACATATTTTTTCTAAATATATTTTTTTAATATTGAATATAATATTTTATAATAAAAATAAAAATTAAAGTATATATATCTAATTTTAATTATGTACACCTTGGTATAAATGTTTTTTGTAACTCTAGTAGTAAATTTCTCTTTACATTTAATTATGTATCGTGGGGCAAGCATATTTGCAAGGGTAGTAGTTTGACCTAAATGTGATGAATGCATGTTGAATTTATGAGGGCTGTAACAATCGAGGCGGTCCTCTTTAGGGCATGCCTATTTGCAAGGGTAGTAGTTTGACCTAAATGTGATGAGTGCATGTTGACTTTACGAGGGTTGTAAAAATTGAGGCGATCCTCTTCATGTCAGGTTATAAAATGAAAGTTTAAATATGTAGCTTAAGTCAATGAAATAGGTGCGGACTGGGTTTCACTTAAGACAAGGAAGAAGATTTGTAGATTAGGAAAATATGGACACCATGTCATTTATGCTTGAATTTCAAAAGTGGGATGGCAAAAGTTTTGATTCGGTGCAGGAAGTATATCTACTTGGTGGAGTTCCAAGCTAAATAGTAGACCAGCAAATGATTAAGTTGACATCACTTCTGCTAGAGTTCCGGAGCGAACAAGGAATTTGATGGCAAAAACATTAAGTGAGGAGCAGATTAGGAAAGGTTGCACGCCACTCAAAAATAAACAACAGGGAAGCGGACTAGAATATGTGAATGTTAGAAGATGGAAATAATATTTCAAGTTGCTGACTTCAACACTTGGAATTCAATGGATTTGCAATATGTTGGCTTTAACATGGAAATGTGAATGAATTGAAATCACTGGGGGAGGACAATCAATGTTTAAATAAAACATGAAACTTTATATCATAAATGAAGTATTACCTACGTTGCGAGTAGAAGTAAGGGAGACTCTACACCGTTTAATATAATAAGGAGAAATACAAGGGAATATAACTTCTTCTAGGCCATAAAGCACAACAAGACTATTTGAGCGAAATAGAGTAGGAAAATAAACAAGTAGAACTAGACTTTGCCAAGTTGGTTTCATCAAAACAAAAGCATTACATGAAGAGAAATGTATGAAAATATGTATATATATATATATATATATTACTTAATTTTGGAAATACATCCACTTTCATCTGCAACTAAACCAGTTTGCAGGATAATATTTGTGCTTCTCTACTTCACTACTGTCGCTCTTTCTTCTTCCTTATGTTGTTGTGTTCTTCGTCTGCTCTTTTCTTATCCTCTCACTTGCTTTCATGGTCTCATCGAATTATATATCCAGATAAAGAGGGAAGGGCTTATGAACCTTCTGACATATATTAAATTTAAAAATAGGGTTTCTATCCAATCGCCAAACCACCTGATAATTTCAACTACCGGTAATAACTACACCTACTACAAAATACGATGGATGGATTTGGACAATAAGATATGTCAAATATCTATAATATGTGAAATCAAGTTTAATTTCTAACATACTACTTTAAACAATATTTCACAAAGGTTTTTACACATAGTTGTTCTCTTAATCTATTAAAATCCTCCTCATTCAAATATTTTGTGAAGATATTTGTAACTTGTTCTTTGGACCTGCAAAAAAATAACACAATTTCATTAAATTTTACTAGCTCTCTGATGAATTGGTATTGGATATAAATGTGATTGCTTCTTCCATGAAATACTGGATCCTTTGATAGTGCTATGGCCAAATTGTTATCATAAAAAAATATTGTTGCTTCTTCCTAGTGATGATTTATCTCACCCAATATTCTTCGTAGCCATACTGCCTATCATGTGGCTAAGGTGGCGGTAACATACTTTGCCTTCGTAATAGATAATGCAACAATTAGTTGCTTCTTTGATGACCATGAAATTACACTTGAACAAATATGAAATGCATAACTGAAAGTGTTCTTCCTATCATCTATTTTGATAGTCTAATCACTATCTGTGTAGCCAAAAAGCTCAAGTTGGTCTTGCCTTGCATAAAAAATTGCATGGTTCCTGGTCCCATTGATATAACGCAAAATTATCTTTACTACCTACAAGTGAGTTTTCTTTGGTGTCTCCATAAATCTGCTAATAAAGCTCATTGTAAATATAAGGTTTGGTCTGGTTGTTTTCAAATACATGATACTTCCAACTAACCTCTTATAGAAATTTGAATCAATATTGCTACTGCAATATATTTTGCTCAATTTTAGGCCTGTGGCAATCGACGTAATTATCAGTTTGTTGTCCTCCATTCTTAATCTCTTCAATACATATACTACATACTTGCCTTGAGATATGAATATGCCATGCACATATTGGTCAACTTCAATGCCAAGAAAATAGTTTATCAGGCCTAAATTTGTCATTTCAAACTCCTTCATGGTTATTCTGAATTGCTCAAATAGCATGTTGCTATTACTAGTATATATCGGACCATCTACATACAAGCATACAATTATCAACTACCCCTATGCATTTATCTTCATATACAAAGTGTGCTCATATGGGCATTTGATGAACCTATTATCCTAAAAGTAAGCATCAATTCTGCTATACCAAGCTCTGGGTGCTTGCTTCAACCCATACAAAGATTTCATCAATTTTGGGACCTTGCATTCTTGTCCTTATAGCTCATAGCTAGGTGGGTGGTCTATGTAGACCTCTTCTTTCAACACTCCATTAAGGAAAACTTGATATTCATATGGTAAATATTCCAACCCTTCTAGGCTACCAATACCAGGATCATTCTGATTGTGTCAAGTCTTACTACAGGTGCATACATTTCATGATAGTCAATTGCTAACTTCTGCTTATAGCCTTTTACCACCAGTCTAGCCTTATGCCTATCAAATTCTCTTTGAGCATTAAACTAAGTTCTATATACCCACTTTACACCAATGGTCTTCTTCCCTATTGGAAGATCCATTAACTACCAGGTCTGGTTCTTCTCTATTGATTCTATCTCATCATCCATTGCTTTTACCCATTTTATATTCTTAACATCTTCAAATAAAATTGGATCACACTCAAAAAATAAAGCAAAATCAGAATGTTCTGCTTCATCAATTTTATTTCTAGTTACCTCATAAATATCTTGCAGGCTCCTTATATTTGAAGGTATCTTCAAATTTAATATCCTTGTTGCAAGTGGAAGTGACTGTGATGATGAGGTTGTGTTTCTGCTGGCACCACTGTTACTATTTGGAACTATCGGTTGATGCACCCTATTTTTCTCCAAGTCCTTAGACTCAATAACTACTGGCTCTTTTTGACTAGTCTTTGCTTTTTATTTCCATGCTTCATCCTCTAGGAACTTCACATCTTGGATGATAATATGTTTCTTTGTTACAAAATTATCTAGTCTGTAAGCCTTTGATTCTTCATTATATTCAGTGAATATACATTTCTCTACCTTGTCATACAACTTCTTTCTTTTCTCATCTGGGATGTGTGCATATGCTATGCACCCAAAAAATCTTAAGTGAGCAACTCTCAAATTACAATAGCTCCATGCCTCTTGAGGAATTCTTTCCTTCACACTCTTTGTGGGACATCTATTCAACATATAAACTGTATAAGCTACAACTTCTAACCAGAACTCATGTGGCAAACCTTTTACCTTCAGCATACTTCATTCCATCTCTATTATTGTTCTATTCTTCCTATCTGCAACACCATTCTATTGTGGTGTATATCTAACAGTGAGCTACCTTTGAATTCCATTTTGCTTACAAAATTTTTGAAATTCATTGGAGATGTATTCACCCCCTCCATCTGTCTTGAGAGTCTTCACATAATATCTGCTCTATTTCTCAAATACAGCCTTAAAATCCTTGAATTTGGAAAATTCTTATGAATTTTTCTTAATGAGATATACCCATATCCTCTGACTGAAATCATCAATGAAAGTCAAAAAATCTTTATTATCAATGAATGTGTTGGTCTGCATTGGCCCACAAATATCTGAATGCACCAGCTGTAATAGTTGTGAAGGTATCCATGACTATCCTCTAGGGAATGCATCCCTATGCTGCTTTTTGACTAAACAACCTTCAAAAACTTTATTTGATTTCTCTATGAGGGGTAGACCCTTCACCATATGCTTTTTGTGTACCAAGTTTAGGCCAATGAAACACAAGTGACCAAATATGATATGCCAAAACTAGGTAACATCTTTCACAATGGCACTTAATGACATCAATAATTCATTCCGAATTTGTAGGGAAAACATCTTGTTCTTTGTCATGGATATTGTTGCAATTTGCCCATGCTCTTTGTATTTGATAGTATAGGCTCCATCTTTATATTGAATAGTGTGTTTCATTTGCACAAGTTGTCCAACGCTTAGCAAATTGTACTTCAACCCAAGTACATAATAGACATATTGTATTTTCTTCCTTTCACCTTGCCTAATGCGGATGATGATTTTTCCTTTCCCCATGATAGGTACTTTACTATTGTTCCCCATATTCCCCTTAGACTTGATTGTTTTATCAAGTTGTGAGAGAATTTATTTGTTCCCAGATGTATGGTTGTTGCATCCACTATCGAGATACCATATATTATTCTATACCTCCTCCTCAATACTACAAATTAACAACACATTCCCACAAGTATCTCTACATTTCATATTTTCATTTTTGTTTGTGTAGTAGACTTACTTCTTATTATCCTTAGCCATCTTATTTCAACACTAAAAAATATAATGACCAAATTTCTTGCAGTAATAACATTGGATATTTGATTTGTCATACCTTTGATTAGATCCTCCTTGTTGATTTCTGCCATTACCTCTTCCTCTTGCTTGATGGAAGTTGTAGTTGTTCTCTCCTTCACCAAAGTTTGATCTTCCTCCTTGCTTGTTACCTCTTCCATGCTTACCTCTATTGCTCTATCCTCTTCCTCCTTGAGAACATGAGGTGCCTTGGTGGGATTCATCTCTTCTATTATTGTCTCAAAATGAAACTTACATCTTGAATGCTTGCTCCAATGAGGAATGAGTTGAGCACCTCAGCCTCTGCTAATGTGTTTATAGAGAATCCATGATCTCATCTATAGAGAGGGTTGTCAAATCCCTTGATTCTTTAATTGCAATTACAACTGAGTCAAACCTTACTGGTAGGCTCCTTAGTATCTTCTCCATAATTCTTTGATTCTCCACATTTTTTCCATTCAACCTCATCTGGTTGGTGACACCCATTCGCTCATGGAATCCAACTTGCTCATCTGTAGATTTTAAAATTCTCTTCTTAGTATCTGTAACCTCACCAAATTCACCTTGTTGGTGCCCTAGAAGGAACTGGCTAGGGTTTCCCATACCTGCTTTACTTTGGTTGCTGCTGCAATTCTCAAGAAAATTATTTCTTCGACTACCTGCATTATGTAGAGTAATGCCTTTTGGTCCTTCTTCCATTTCTCCTTCAACAAATATGATTCTGCTTGGGAGAGAGCACTCAATGTTGTCGCATCTACTGGTTCTACATAACCATTCTTCACCAAGTCCCATAGCTCCTGAGACCTGAATAAGATCTTCATTTGGATGCTCCAGTAATCGTAATTTTTTCCATTGAACTATAGTATCTACAATTGCAAAGGGTTGCTTCCAGAAGCCATTACTTCTTATCATCCACATGAAGGCTCTAGCTTTGATACCAATTTGAAAGTTTAAATCCATTACTTAAGATAAGGAAACAGATGTGGAATGGGTTCTATTTGAGACAAGGAAGAAGAAGTCATGGACCAGGGAAATATAGACCCCACGTCAGTTCGCTTGGATTCCAAAAGCAGGATGGTGAAATTTTTGATCCGGTGTAGAAAGGAGATCCGCTTGGTGGAGTGCCAAGCAAAATAGTAAACCAATGAATGATTAAGCTGATGTCACTTCTACTGGAGTTTCAAAGTAGACTAGGAATCCACTAGCAAAAATATTAAGTCAGGAGGAGATTAGGAAAGGTTGTACGTCGCTCAAAAATACACAATGTAGGGAGTGGATTAGAATATGTAAATGTTAGTGGATGAGAGTAATATTTCAAGTTGTTGACTTCAACACTTGACTTCAACGGATTTGCAATCTATTGGCTTTAAGTTGTTGACTTCAACACTTGACTTCAACGGATTTGCAATCTATTGGCTTTAACATGGAAATGTTAACAGATTGAAATCCGTGGGGGAGGACAATCAATGTTTAAATAATGCACGCAACTTTCTATCATAAACGAAATATTACCTATGTCGCGAGTGCAATTAAGCGAGACTCTACACCGATTAATATAACAAGAAGAAATATAGGGGAATATAACTTCTTCTAGGATGCAAAGCAGAACAAGACTATTTGAGCGGAATAGAGCAGGAAAATAAAGAAGTAGAACCAGTCCTTGCCAAGATGGTTTTATCAACACACAAGCATTACACGAAGACAGAATGTATGAAAATATGCATATATATATATACATATTACTTAGTTTTGGAAATACACCCACTTTCAAATGCAACTGAACTAGTTTGCATGATAATCTTTGCGCTTCCGCTGCGTTTCTCTGCTCCATTACTATTGTTCTTTCTTCTTCCTTACATTGCTGCATTCTTCTTCTGCTCTTCTCTTCTCCTCTTACTTGCTTTCGGAGTGTCATCGACTTATATAACCAGATAAGGAAGGAAAGACTTACCAGCCTTCTGACATACATAAAATTCAAAAATAGGGTTTCTATCTCTATCCATTAGCCGAACAACCTTACAATTTCAATTGACGGTAATAAATGAGCCTACTACAAAATGCGGCGGGCAGATTTGTACAATAAGATTTTTCATAGATCTATCGGATGTGAAATCTAACATAAAACGCCCAGGTGGACTAGGTGGTATTGAGAACAGCCCCGACATATAACTAATTCCCTATGGATTAAAAAAATAAAATTATCATGAATGTAAGGATGTTTAACGCTCCGTTTCTGAAAATATCGTACCTGTCCCCCAGCACACAATAAAAGGAAAAAGAAAACAAAAATCTGAGTGATTTTCAAAAAAGGGACGAGTGGTTTATCCTAAACATAAAGTTTGATATATAGAGAGAATATTTTCAAAAGAATATCAGTCGCATTACAATTTTATCTGTTATTATTTTTTTTTATTGATTTTCCAGGATTGGTCTTAATTTCACGGCGTTGGGTTCGTAGTCGCCAAAGGCGCCAAGCACAGAGAATTCTGCGCATCTACAGAATTCAACGCTAAAAGACAAAGAAAGTGAATACAATTCATTGTATTATGTTTGCTGTGAATTAGGGATAAAGGATTGTCGATATGTGTCTATTCAATTCATATGGTAACGTGTTTTCAATCCGTGACATTGAGAACTATTTTCACGTGGATGATACCAATCCATCAATAACAGACAATGATGAAATTTTCAAAGTGGCAGATAATGTTAGATTATTTTCGGCGTTGAGGCAAAAGTTTAAAGCAACACGATCTTCTTGTTGTTGGAAATGTGTTGACTAATTGAGGATGATAATAAAACGTAAAATAAAAAATCAGATACGATATCATGTCGCTATCGAATGGTGTCACCCACTCTCAGCTAGATAAGGCAGTGAATAGATTATAATATTTCAGTCACCACTTTGCTGATTTCCTTCTAAGAAACCTAAATCATGGGAATACTCGGTGTCAAGGGGTTGCAATTTCCATTTTACAAGGAAAATGAAATGAACGTAAGTGTTTTAACGGGTTCCTCACGTTTGTTGTCCTGAATAAAAAAGCTTCCATCCTACTCACCATCCGAAGAGCCATGTGTGGGTAGTAGAGCTCCCATATGTCATGCAATGGAGAAATTAAGCGTCCACTGTCACCTACTCACCACTCTTGATAATGGCTTGATATATGAAGGCTACACTCAAATTATGCAGCATAGCAATCACGTCAAAACTGACTGGCTTAAAACAGAGTTTTCACATCAAAACGAATCCCACGCCCGGCCTGTGTTGAACCGTAAGTTACAATTGATAATTTGGTTGATGATGGGACCCTTATTCTGAAGACTGCCCTACAAGTAGAGCGCCTCATCATCCAAAATCTATCGCCCCTGAAAATTTCAGAACTTCTTTCAATCAATTTCATTGCTGAAATGAAATGGGAAAGTATTGCCAACCATCATTGAAAACTGCAGGAGACTTTGTACATTAGCTAATTGTTTATGGCATTATGAGAGTTCCATTCACATTACATCAGAAAAGACTACAATCGTGAACGATGCCTATCATCCCGTGGTCCTCCCATACGTTGGGACGATGTAACTGCTAAAGATGCCCTACTTCCATTCTTCATCGGATGTTTTAAACCAAAAAAAAAAAAATTAGAAAAGACTATCAGGCATTTGCAGGGTCGTAAGCAGACCTGTAAAGATGTAAGGGTTTTCTTATAAAAAGTTATTAATTTAAAAGAATCGTACATAATATTTTTTTATCAAAATTTAGAAAACATCTAACTTAACGTAATGAGACACAACTAACAATGTTTTCTTGTATTTTTAAGGTTTATTATTTTTAGGCTAAATAGTGAATTATTTTATAGGGTGTTGTATGCATCAAAGAAAATCTGTACATTGAACGATAAGTTTTTATTTCAAACCGGAAAGTATTTGATGGGATAAATTGTTTGTATGAGAGAAAAACTGCCGGTTAATTTTTTTTTTTTTTTTTTCATATTTTGAAATGATTTTATTTTAGTACATAAATATAATAATTTTATATAATTAGTAAATTTGTAGAATTAAATTAATGGCATTTAAGATTTTTACAATTTAGTTTATATTGTAATTAAGATAACATGCTTTTATATATCTTTAATAATAAAAATATATATAAAATATTTTTATTAAAAAAATATATTATATTTAAAAAAAAATAAAAATTAAAGCTATTGGGTTATGTGTTGTCCATGCCAACTCTTATATAATATATTCTTAAATATTTATTCTTAGGTACCTTATGAAAATATTGATGATTTTATTGACAAGATTTAATATATTTTGAACTATATAATAAACTATATTAGAGGATAGAATGCACAAGTAGCTTGCAATAATAAGAGGATGCTAAATATCTTAATAAAAATTATCTAATAGTTTCATTCTAGATTTAGAAATATAGAGGACTCAATTTTTATATAAAATAATTTCATACACTTTTTAATATTCTTAGTTAATTACTTAGTGGTTTTATTATTTTAATATTTCATAAAACCACATTAATTGTATTATAATCAATTTGGCATCCCATAATTTCAACCCCTTCAACCCATTTTATTTAATATGATCTCTTTTGGTTATATTTGATAGAAAGAGGCCCCTATTTATATCATGACCACATGGTGATATGACAATAATTTAGTTGTCAAAGCACTACATAGCAAGATACAAACTCAATAAGTTTAATAATTTAAATTATGTTATTTGATATAAAATCTTAAGACATTTAATTTTGTTTTTACATATTTATTTCTAAATATATTTTTTAAATGATAAAACGGGGTGTTGAAAGGTCCCCAAACCTTGAACAACAAGAAGGACAACCCATAACGGAAGCCTTCCCAAAGACATACGGATAGAGAGGCATTTCTAGAACCATACTTAAGCAAAATAAGTAGAGAAAAATAGAGGGACAGAAGGAGATCATCTCCTAATGAAACTCAAAATCAACCAAGATCCTAGAAAATCCTACCAACATAACCAGAAAGGAGGAGTCATGCTTTACTCATCAACCTTTTGACCATCGAGATCGTCTTGAAGATATTTGAGCGCCTTGGTAATGACAACAGATCTCACATCTAGTTTTTTTTGCTTCATCCAATAAATAACCTTTCCAAGCCTATATTACACATATCAACCTGGAGCATTAGAAATACACTTGTCCAACAGGCATTGGGGGAAATATTCTACCCATATTTTCAAAGGTTCTATGTTTTGGCCCAAATTGGCCATGAAGTCAACAAGTTGGTTGGCTTCACAGAAGACATGCTGAATATTAACATTGGAAAATTCTTGAACATACAACCTTGCTTCCTCAATCATATTAGCTATACTCCACATGGGGTGTTGCTATTATTCAATAGGTTGATGGTGTTGAGGGAGTCTCCTTCAATCACCAAATTTTGAATGTCGAGGTCACGGGCAACTATGATCCCTTGTAACATTGCATAGGCTTTAGCCACACTATTGGAATGGATCCCAATGAATTCTCCATAAGCTAATTGAATCTTGGCATTCTCATATATGATAACCCCACCTATGTTAGCTCTTCCTAGATTATCTTTTGAGGCTCCATAAAAATTGATCTTAGACCATCTAACCAGTAGTTGCTTCAAAATAATCTCATCCCTGTTCATGGGTGAAATTCTTCTAGACTGATCAATGATGATATTAAGCTCAGAAGAAATTTTGGACTCAAAGTCAAACTTGGGATGGTCTGAGGAAGTGGTGATGTTGGCATTTTTTATAGCAAATAAAATAACTCTGGCTGCAATGACATCATGGTTTATGGATAGGTCGTTAAAGAGTTTGTTATTTCTTTCCAATGATAATTACCAAAGATAATGGGAAAGCATGAACGACCAGAAAAATTTGAGCTATGAAAACTAGAAAGGGTTGGGTCATTGGATGCAGAGATATTAAATAGTATTAGGGCAAACCTAAGCATATGAAGCTTGCTAAATAGATAGGAAAAAACTAGCTTGGGAAAATGACAAGAAACAAACCAGTGATTCATCAAATCCAAATATGATTTACAAATAAGGCATTTGTTAGGGATAATAAGGCCACAAGAAATGATATTATCGGTGGTTAAGACTTTGTTTTGGATAGCTAGTTATAAGAAGTGAGTAATTTTAAGATTCAACTTGTTAAGCCAAATTTTGTTAGAAGGAAAACACACATTAGATGGATCAACTAGAGCAAAGTATGCAAATTTGACAAAAAACTCACTAGATTTAGTTAGCTACCAAAAAGGACGATTAGGAGGAAGATTCCTAGGAAGAAAATAACCTTTGATCATAGAATATAGAACCTTGGAAGCCTTAATCTAATTGAGATGAATGAGGTTATCAGACAGACCTACCCAGCATGATTTATTACTATGGTCTCTAGTGATAAAATGAGAGATCAACCCTGTAAACAGATAATCAATGAGAGGCTTAAGTTATCGGAGGGTCGAATATTTGATTAAAAGTTGCTAAGAAATTCAAGAGTCTTCCCAAAAGTGGATGGAGGATCCATTACCAACACACCATCTGATGCTTTTCTTAATAATATGTCAGGTATGAATCACAAAATACCATAAGGTAGATCCCTTTGGCAAAGCATTATCTTCAAGAAAGAAATATTATTGTAGATATTTCCTTTTAATTATGTCAACCCATAATGTCTAAGCACTGAAATTTTCCATCCTTGCTTGCTTATTAAGGCCAAATTCATCTTGTGATTTTTTTTGAACCCAAATCCTTGTTGATTTTTCTTTGAACACACTTTATCCCACAACATCAGTGGAAATCTAAATATGTTCTCAGCACCATACCAGAGAAATGTTTTTTGGATTTTTTCAATGTTGTGGCAGACATATATGGAAGCCATGAAGACCAAAAGGAAATATTGGGATACTCTAGAGGTAGGATTGGATCAGATTGGTATCTTTAGACGCTTGACTCAAGAGGGCACCTTTCCATCTGGTTAACTTCTTCATTATTTTCTGGATGACATTATTCTACATGATTTCATATGGTCTACCCTGAAAGAGAGGAAGGCCGAGGTAAGTTGTTGGGAGATTAGAGATGGAACATTCAATAATTTCAAAAATCTTAATCTGATGATCTCTAGGAGTGTTTTTGAAAATATAAGACTTTTATGGAAGTTGATCTTTTGGCCAGCTACTTCCTTGTATGAGTTGATAATAGATTTGATCGTATGAGCTCCTCAAATAGAAGACCAAGTGGCAAGGATAGTATCATCCACAAATTGTTGGTGGGACATGGGCGGTAAATTGGAAGAAGCCTTGATAATACCTGACCTGCAAGCTGCCTTAAGATATCTTCCCATAGACTCAGCTAAAATGATGAACAAGAACGACGATAGTGGGTCTCCCTGTCGAATACCTGTGTTGCTTAACATGCAAAGGAACCATTGACAAGGATAGAGAACCACGCAAATGAGATGCATGATTCAGTGAGGCTGACCCACTCATTATGGAACCTAAACTTCCCTAGAACTGCAAAAATAAAGTACCACTTAATTCTGTCAAAAGCTTTATGATATCGAGTTTAAGAAAGAAGCCTGAATTTTTGAATGTATAAGCTTGTGAACTGTAATGATACCGTCAGTTATAACTCTGTCCTTAACAAAACTGCCCTAGAAAAAATCTATGATGGTAGGGAGGAGCCCTTTCATATGGTTGGCCATGGTCTTAGTTAAAATTTTATAAACTACATTGCACAAGTTGATAGGTCGGTAGTCGGAAAAGGTAGCACATTCAGCAGACTTTGGAGCTAGAGTGATGAAGGTTGAGTTGATATCCCTGGACAGCTGCTTAGTCCTTTGAACTTTTTGAATGATTTCACTGTGTCCAAAAATTTCTAAATAAATTTTTATTTATATTAAATATAATATTTTATTATAAAAATGAAAATTAAAGTATATATATCTAATTTTAATTAAGTACACCTTGGTATCAAAAGATACCAAAATTTATTGTAACTCTAGTAGTGAATTTCTCTTTACATTTAATTATCTTGGGTCATGTTTATTTGCATAGTAGTCTGACTTGATGAGTGTATGTCAACTTGATTAAGGCTGTAACAATCCAAAGTGTTAGTGGAATAAGTGATATTGAGAACAGTCCTATGATTTAAACCCTATGGAATAATAAAAAAGATTGTAAACGTAACCAATACTTTTAAAAATTGTAAGGAAATTTTACGCTGCATTTCTGAAAATATCTTACCTGTCGCCCAGCACACAATAAAAGGAAACAAGAAAAAAATCCTAGTGATTTTCATAAAAGGGACGAGTGCTTTATACTAAAACTAAAGTTTGATATATAGAGAGAATATTTTCAAAAGAATATCGCTTGCCTTACGATTTATCTGTTATTATTAATTTTATGGATTTTCCAACACTGTTCTTAATTTCACGGCGTTGGGTTCGTAGCGGCCAAAGGCCCCAAGCACAGAGAATTCTCCACATCTACAGAATTTAACTCTAAAAGACAAAGGAAGTGAATTTGCCATGAATTAGGGATAAAGGATTGTCGATATGTGTCTATTCAATTCATATGGTAACGTGTTTTCAATCCGTGACATTGAGAACTATTTTGATGTGGATGATACCAATCCATCAATAACAGACAATGATGAAATTTTCAAAGTGGCAGATAATGTTAGATTATTTTAGCCGTTGAGGCAAAAGTTTAAAGCTACATGATCTTCTTGTTGTTGGAAATGTGGTGAGTAATTGAGGATGATAATAAAATGTAAAATAAAATATCAGATACGATATGATGTCGCTATCGAATGGTGTCACCCACTCTGAGCTACATAAGGACGTCAGTAGATTATAATATTTCAGTCATCACTTTGCTGATTTCCTTCTAAGAAACCTAAATCATGGGAATACTCGGTGTCAAGGGGAGGTTGCAATTTCCATTTTTCAGGGAAAATGAAATGAAGGAAAGTGCTTTAATGGGTTCCTCTCGTTTTCGGAACTGACGTAGCACGATTGGCATGGAACGAGCGGTATTAGGGCTTACACAAGAAGTTGTGATGAATAAAAAAGCTTCCATCCTAATCTAGTCGTGTCCGTTTACAAGCACTTGGTAGGTTAAGGATGGAGGCAGATTTGAGAGGATAGCAATCACGTCAATTTATGATTTGAAATGAATCCTACACGGTAATTGATAATTTCATTATTATACGGGCAAGTCTAAAAGGACTTGTAAATTTAAATTAAAATGAATATGATTTTTTTTGATAAGGTTTTACAATTGAGATTGTTTTATTTTCATTTTCATAATAAATATTATTATTTTAAATTATTTTTATAATTTTATTTTATTTTTTATAACAAAATATTATTATTATTATTTTCCACACATATCACCCTTGAAATGTATTTGCTTGCTGCCAATCGTCAATGGAAACATCTATATTTCCTAATTTTCTAGACTAATATGAACATTGCATAATCATCAATGATTTCTTTCTTTCTATGTTGTGATGATATCTGACGATGGTATTAATAATTAATAATTTTAATTAAAAAGATATTGTTCGTCATACAAGTTTTGAAGGTAAATTTTACTTATTAAATTTTTTTATTTTTTTTATAATTATGGTTTAAAAGAGATTGGAAATTGAAAAACAAATTCTTGCCTTCTTTTAATATTCTCTTTCGTGCAAACTTTTGATCATATGTATATATACATATATATGATAATATTTTAAAATGAGTTACACTTTATACGTTACAAGTATTATTTCTTAGACTTATTTATCTACATGTAAATGTTTAAAGAATATATAATTTCGTACAAGTTTATATAAGTTTATATAAATAATGTTAGCTATCATATTATTTGAAAATTTACTTTTCAAAATTTAATACAACTCCGTCAAAAAAAGACTACACTATTTTACTTTAAATAATTAATAAAATAATATCTAATATTTTAAAATTAAATATATACTATTTTTAAAATTAAATTATATTATTAATTTAATTTTTGATATTTTTTAACTTTTAATTATATTTATAAATATATACTATAATAAAACATAACCAATCTAAAGATAAAACTATTTTTTTTATTGAAAGGTCGCTTATATTAAATAGAATAAATAGTCATTTGCAGCTAAAAAAGGAGTGGGTGGAGAAAGGAATCACACCCAAAAAGCTACAAACTTATCCTAATAGCGGATAAGGAAAACCAAGAGCAGAAAAACAAAAAATACCTAACACCCCGCAAAGCTTAAAAACCCTTTACAACTGGCAAGACCTTAAGGACAGAGGTCTTTGGCAGGCCAAATATTATCCTCAGTAGTGGAGGGACTTTCCCATCCATCAAGTTGATCCACACCCCAACAAAAACATGAGTGGTGGGGGAAGAGGGTTGATATCAGTCAAAATGGTGATCATGACTACTCGAGGGCCCCCAGCCATCCGAAGGCCCGAGCATGGGCTGCTAAGTGAACATTGACAGGCCAAGCTAAGAAGTGCCCAGAACTAGCTGCTGTAGTGTGCAACCATGATCTCGAGACCTGCTCCATGGAGCCTATCGTTGTACATGTTTTGGGCGCCGACGTGAGTGAGAGCAGGTAGGGTGAGGAGATGAGTGATCAGAGGCCTCCCTGCTAACAACACAAGGGGCTTCACCCAAATACTTTAGCAGCGCCTGTAAATCATCCAACTCCATCACTACTATTTTTGCTTGATCACAAATCTAAAACCAAACATCATGGAATAGTTCAAGTTTTTCAAAAAAAGAAAAAGCTGAGATGGATCCACCTGTTGGAAGATAATCTTATTTCTAGCTTCCCAAAAGTGAAATAGAATGCTAACTCTAAAAATGTGCCACACCTCCCTCAACAGGAGAGAGAACTGGATATAATCCTCTAGAAAAACATGATGCCAAGTAAGGGGTAGAGACATGAAGGGAGCAAAGAAGGAGCCAACCCAGCTCCAAGCGAGATTAGCCCACCTACAACCCAAAAAAAATGCAAATAAGATTTAGGATCATGATTAAAGGCACATCGAGGATCAGGAACCCCCATATAAGAAAGCATGTTGCTAGGGGGTAAGCCTTGATACAACAAGCTCCAAGAAAAAAAGGCTCTCTTTGGCTCCAGATATGATGCCCAAGCAACCTAAAATTGAGTTTTCCATCGAGAGGGCATGGAGATCAGATCCCATTTAACATTGAGCTTAGACACTATGCGAGAATTTGGAGAAATCCACTGATAGCATTGCTTGGAAGAGTAATTACGCAATGGAGTGCTTTTATACCAAGCCTAGTCTTTTCACCAGGGCTTTTGAGACCTGATTCCATGTTTTTTCCATAAGAAAAAGGAAGTATGGTAAAGAAAAGTGTCATAAGTAGTCTTATCAATGTTGTTTAAACCGAACAACCTTTTGAAATCATGCCAAGGAATCCAATCCCCGCTCTCTTTGGAATAGAATTCAAAAATAGATGTTGTGCCCTGCTTATAAAATTTCTAAGCATGAACCCAAGGAATTTGCGCTAATGGCTTACCCTGGAGCTTGAAAATAGGGGACCACAAAATATCAAGCCAATTAATGGAAATGCCAGAGCGAGCACGAACCCCTTTCCAAAAAATCCATGGATTTAGTTATTTCCAGGCCTTTCATATACTTTTAAGAACAAAAGAACCATGGATATTAATAAAAACAAGGGCCGATACTAGAGAGGGTAGATCTAATACAGTCCAAGCGCACTGATTCAAATGGAGCCCAATTGAAATGTAGTGGTAGATAAGGACTTTCCATGCCTCAGAATCTTTGAGCACCCGAAAAATCCACTTGGAACACAGAGCTGCCCCTTGATGTTGACATTAAAGCAAGCCCATGGCCCCTGCTGATCGTGGGAGACAACAATAATCCCACTAAACTCTAAGATACTATCAAACAAAAGAGAATTTTGAGTTTTTCTTAAATTTATCAATATGCCATAGGAAATGGAATAATCATGAGTTTTCTAATGATTAATTGGACGTAAAAAGTTTTCTCTACAATGAAACACACCACTGGTTAAGAAGAGTTGATTTCACATGTTAATTAAATTATATTAAAATTATATTAGTTTAATTCTATAAATTCACTATCACCTACTCACCATACCAAGAGTCTGTGTGGGCAGTAGATCTCCCATATGTCATGGAATAGAGAAATTAAGTATCCACTATCACCTACTCATTGCTCTTGATAATGGCTTGATATATGAATCCTACACTCAAATTATGTAGCATATCAATCACGTCAAAACTGACTGGCTTAAAACATATTTTTCAGATCAAAATGAATACCATGGCCTGTGTTGAACCATAAGTTACAATTGATAATTTGGTTAATGATGGGACCCTTATTCTGAATATTGCTCTACAAGTAGACCGCCTCATCATCAAAAATTTATCGCCCTTGAAAAATCCATAACTCCTTTCAATCAATTTCATTGTTGAAATGAAATAGGAAGGTATTACCAACCATCATTGAAAACTATAGGAGACTTTGTACATTACTTAATTGTTTAGGGCATTATGAGAGTTCCATTCATATTACATCAAAAAATACTACAATCATGAACGATGCCTATCATCCCGTTGTCCTCCCATACATTGAGATAATGTAACTGCTAAGTATGCCCTACCTGTTAGAAAATTAAATCATATTTTACACCTCTAAAAATTCATTCGACTGCACCATTTTGTAGATTCTGGTTCATTTAGATTAATTACAGTTAGTTGAAACCATTTTTCAGTTCGGTGATTGGAAGGAAACCCTAATTTTGATTTAACTACATGTTGAAAAAGTTGGTGGAGCTTTCCCGCTTCTCACTTGAAACCCTAGATATATATCTGTATTGCCTTCATTTTGTGTCAGAGTGTGGAGAGGTTACAAGGTTTGAGATAATCAAATAAGAGAAGAAAAAGTAGATCGCAACAATGTGTAAGTGTAGAGTGGCAGAAGGCCAGAGAATCCAAAAGCAAAGTAGAAGTAGAAAGCCTTATCCGGAGTTGAATTCAAAGTCTTTAGAAACTCTATTTGATTGTACACTACATATTTGCATCCCAGTGGATGTATTTTTAGTTCAGAGTATGTGGATGTATTTCCAGCATTAAGCAATAAATATTTACTTGCATATATTTTGCAATTTGTGTGTTGTTTAATAACTTAGCAAAGTTAGTGTTAATATTTCCTTCATTCCACATTAAAACCTTAGTTGTGCCTTGTGGATTAAAACAACTTTGATTCCACTTCGTTTCTTTGTATTTACTAGTGGAATAGAAAATATCATATTTATATGCTTTAGACTTGCATAATATTTTGCTTACTACTCCAATCCGCTTTTGCATTCACATTGTCTCCAATCCACACATTTGTTGCTTTGAATGTTGTGCTAGGTTTTGTTTTTTACGGGTTGCGTACATTTAAAATATTTGAAATTTGCTCTTTTCATTTGTTTTTCTCAGTGGACTACATCGCACTTTGTTCCCTCATATTTCATTAGCAAATTGTAATTCTGTAAATATTTCAAGGAGATAGTGATGTCACTCACTTGCTTTTGTATATTGAGAATATGCACCTTCTCCCATGTTTTTCTAAGCGAAATGCAATCCGCAACTTCCCTTTGCATTTATTTTTTGGCTCCCATGTGCGTGTGTTAAATAGTGTGGATTCAATTCCTCACCTCCTCATATGTTTAACCTAACATATTCTATTCCATACATTATCTCTTATTTTATACTGCAGATTCAATTTCGCTTTTGCTTCTATGTTAAAAACTATAAAAGCTTGGTCATACCCATAGAAGATAGAAGCAATGGCTTCTAAAAATAACTCCTTGCAGTTGCAAATCCCATGGTTCAGTGGTAATAATTATAATTACTAGAGAATTTAGATGAAGATTCTATTTGGGTCTTAGGAGCTATGGGAATTTGTTGAGAATTATTATACAGAACAGGCCGATGTAATAGCATTGGCCACTCTCTCCCAAGTGGATTCATATTTGTTGAAGAAGAATCGAAAGAATGACCAAAAGACATTATTATATATAATGCAAGTAGTTGAAGAGAAATTTTTTTGACAGATTACAACAACAACCAAAGAAAAGCAAGATTAGGAAATCCTTGCCAGCTCTTATCAAGGCACCAACAAGGTGAAGTTGATGAAGTTGTAGATGTTGAAAAGGAAGCTCAAGAACCTATAGATGAGTGAGTCAGATTCCATGAGTGATTTCTTCACCTGAACATTGGATATCATCAACAAGATGTGGTTGAATGGGGATATTGTGGACAACCATAGGATAGTGGAGAAGATACTAAGGAGGCTACTAGCAAGGTTTGAATCAGTTGTGATAGCAATTAAGGAATCAAGGAATTTGACAATCCTCTTTGTAGATGATCTCATGGGTTCTTTGCAAATACATAAGCAGAGACTAAGTCAGTTATCTCAGTTCTCTTTAGAGAAAGCATTCAAAATACAGGTATCATTTTGAGATAGCAGTAGAAGATATGAATCCCACCACGGTGCCTCATGTTCTCAAGGAGGAAGAAGACAGATCAATCGAGGCAAGCATTGAAGAGGTAACAAACAAGGAAGAAGGGCCAACTCCGGTGAAGGATATAATAGCTACAACTTCCATCAAGCAGGAGGAAGAGACAATGGCAAAAATCAACAAGCTGGATCAAATCAGAGGTTTGATAAATCTAAAATCCAATGTTATTACTATAATAATTTTGGTCATTATATTTTTTAGTGTAGAAATAATGTAGGAAATAATAACAAATAACATGCCCACTACAAAAACAAAGTTGGAAATGCAGAGTGTAGGGATGCTTGTGGGAATGCGTTGTTAACTTTTAGTACTAAGTAGAAGAGATAGAAGAACACATGGTATTTTGATAGTGGGTGTAGTAACCACATGTATGGGAATAGATAAATGTTCTCACAATTGGATGAAACAACCCAATTTGAAGTGAAAATGGGGAACAATAACAAGGTTCCTATCAAAGGAAAAGTAAAGATCATTATTTAGGACAAGCATGATGAAAGTAAATAAATACAAGACGTGTATTATGTGTCTGGGTTGAAACATAACTTGTTGAACTGTAGCACCCTAAAATTGGCATAGTTAAACCTTAGTAAAAATATAAAAATTTGAATTTTAACACAAACTGTCCGTTAATCGCCCGTTACCCGCTCTCCTAATTTTTCGTGCCATTTTTAGGATTTGTTTTGACCGTTGGACGATATCATCGGTGATCAGACAAAATCATCCCAGATCTGATGAATTCTTCTATAATAGAACGTTTAGACGATTTCATCCCAAAACTAAAATTTCATAATTATCTTCTGTTTCAACAGCTTCTCTAACTTGGGCAGAAAGCATGTCTGCACAGTTAGAGTCCCCCCTGTTGGAGATCTTCCAAATTAGGATGATCTCCAACCTCATAACCTCTCCCTAATCCTATATAAACTGGGATTTTCTCAGTTTATCCCCATGAACCCCCCTTGAATCCCCTGGTTGACTGATTTCCCTATAAATTTAGCACCTTGTGCATTAGAACATCCTCTTACCATCGTTTGTATTCAGTATTTCAAGTTTTCTTACAAGAATTTTATTTTTTTCAGTCAGAGCAAGCTCGGATCGGCATAAATGATTCCAGACAATTTTTTTATGATCCTGTCACAGATCGGTGATGATCTCGTACAATTGGAGGCAATATCGACTGTAGTCCAGATTGGGGGCAATCAGAGCCCAAAGTTTGCATTTTATTATCTTTTCTCTTCATTTTCTTATGCATTAGCTTGGTTTATTTTATTCCTGCATCCTGGAGTTCACCTCATTTAGTATAGATGCATGCTAAAGGTAAAATAAAGTATTAAAGTAACACATTTTCCTTTAATCGTTATCTGGATCTATCATTTAGGAAAATTCACTATCATTTCCCCTTGCTTTTGTAGTTGTATTTTTGGTTTTTGGTATCTGTCTCTGTGACTGCAGGTTTTTGATGAATTCATCTGACAAATTCATCAAATCGATGATGATTTCATTTGATCTCAGATGACCAACAAATATCTGAGATGATTATGTGACATTTCAGATGATTACGTACGATTTGAGATGATATTTACTACTTCAAAACTTAGAATCTACATCAGACATCTAGAACCAAGTATATTCTATCCCATTTAGCATATTTTTTGTGTTTAGCACTTACGCATGTTTTTTGTATTCATAAAAATCAGCATTGACATATAGAATAGCTTAGATTCATCTTGGCCAAACCTAGGATATGAATGATTAAAGTACAAAATGAACACATCAAACCTACTCTCAACCTAGGTGTGAAAAATGCCACTCAAAATTTTCCTGGTGAACCCACCATCCATCGAAAATTCACCCTTATATCCCTCCCTTGAGAGGCGGGACCTTCAAAGGGCCTCTCAGTTCGAGGTATTGTCCCATCCTTCTCGCATCCCCCTTTCGGGCGTGAATCCTATAGACTGAAGGTAAGGATGCAAAAATTTGAAGTGATACATTTTTGGTGAACTCGACGTGAAAACTAAAAACCTTTTGAAAACAATAAAAAAAAAAAACAAAACATAAATGCATTTAGAATCATCAGATAAAAAAAGTAAGATTGCATATCATATTTAGATGGTAGATTATAATAAAATACGAGTTGTCACCATTAATGTTGAAAATCAATTAGCATCCATAGAGATTACTTCTGTGCTTAGAGTACCTCAAAAAAATAGGGTTCAACCTTTGTGGAACAAACTTGATAGGAGATTGGATATCATTGGATCTAGATCAACCGAACTTAGGCAAATTAAGAGGTTTGTCTTAGATAGAATCTTGGATCCTGATCAAGTGACCTTATATCATGAACTTCAGAGAGCTTTCCATAGGTGGTTAGCAAATAAAAGAGCCCTTGTGTCTTCTGAATTATACACGTTTGAGGAATACCTCAACAATGCAGCTGTAGTACATAAATTTCTATCTCATATAGAGGATCAAGAGATCATTCTTATGGATAGAAAGAGATGGAATAGAGTTCCTAGAGCTGTGTTATATCGAGAGTATTGCCATGGCCTCTATTTTTACAAGTTAGAGTCATAAGATAACATCACCACAACACACTTTGTCAAATTCCTAAAAAACCATTTCCAATTTGAAGAGGAGCATTTCATGATTCCTGATGATCTTGATCCCATCAATGACATCTATAAAATATTTATAGAAAACTAAGCCATTCTTTTATTATTATTATTTCATGCATTTAGTATGCTCTTTGTTCTCTTTTTAATATTATCATAAAAACAAAAACAAAACAAAATATAACAAAAATCAAAATATTTTCTTTTAAGTATAATTAAGATATATACCTCCCAAATTTGCTACGAATATATATATATATATATATCAATATATATTTTCTAAAATCTAAATTTAAGCATAATGACTAGACTCAGGAATGGAAAACAAATTGAAGTAGAAGAAGACTGGTTAGGAAAACCAGGAAATAAACCAGATGTCCTTCCTGAAGACCCAATTCAGGAAGAAGGAACCCTAGACCAACAAGAAGAAGATTTTGTTGAAGCAAATGAACAAAGAGAAACTGTTAGAGAGAAAGGATCCTCATCCCCTAAAATGTCTCCAGAAGGAGCTGTTACTTTTGAGAATATGGAACATTTCTAGAAGTTCCTCAATACTAATATTGGTGCCCTTAATAGAGCAGTCCATATGGACAAGGATCAAATTAGTGACACTCAAGCAACCCTAGAATAAATATATCACACACACACTAATCCCTTGTCCTTCGTTGATCAAGAAAGTGATCAAGCTGGACCATCCAATTTGAATATGGCCGCCATAATCTAGAACATGCAACAACAACAGGTTACCCAACCATCTAGAGTGCCTGTTACCAAGCCTAGGGTTATTCCCACACAAAAGAAACCTTCATTCACTGCTCTATTTCACCAATTTATTGATCAACATACCTCAAATCAACAAAAGCCTAAAACAAAACCTAACACAAATTTCCAACAATCTGGGATACAACATAATGCTACAACAAGTCTTCTTCATAATACTCTCCCAACCAACCATTTGCATAATAGAAATATAGCATCTAATCCTTATGTCATGCCATCCTACACTCACAAATCCCATACTCATATACCACTGAACCAATATGGTGGACAAACTAGTAATCTGGAAGCCATGGTGAAATAGTTAGTCTCCCGCATGGACCAGATAGATCCCTACCGTCCCTCGTACAATTATCGAGAGATGTGTAGTCAGCCTCTAGATCCTATAGTTATAGCACAACCATATCCTAAACACTTTCCTATGCCTATCCTACCTATATACAAAGGAACCGAGGATTCCATAAAGCATCTTCATATGTTTAGGATATCCTGTCATGATATATCACATGATGACTTGTTATTACTAAAAATTTTCCCAAAAAAAATAGGAGGAATGGCATTGGAATGGTATTATCAGCTACCCACTCATTCTTTGAGGAATTTCGAAGAAACCGCCGAGTCTTTTGTTCATCAATTTAGTGCCTACATTGAAAGGCATGTAACCATTAAAGATTTGTACAACTTAAAACAAGACAAATATGAATTTTTTGCTAATTTCCTAGCTTGATGGAGGCAGTTGATAGGAAAATTACACTTTGTGTTACCTTATCGGGAAATGCTAGATATATTTATCAATAATTTACAAGAACAACTATCCTATGAGTTATCAACTGCTACCTTGACCACCTTCGATTAAGCTATAGATTTAGCTCGAAGAGTGGAAGATGCTCTCATTAGGAGAGGCCAGATTAAAAGGAAAGATGATAAGAAAACATCCAGAAACCAATATAAAAATAAACAAGTTGTGGGTGATGGAGTCACTGATAGTAGAAATATCGCTACTATTAATGCTACGAAAACAACAGAGAAATTTATACTGAAAACTCCTGATAAACCATCCCAAGAATTTACTAGGTTAAATCAACCTTTATCAACCATTCTTCCGCAATTATTAGAACGAGGTTTGATCCAGTTTCCAAATATTCGAGAACCTAATCCAACTATACCCGGATACAGAGCTAATTTACACTGTGATTTCCATAGAGGACTTGGACACGCTACCAACTCTTGTAAACTATTAAAACATAAAATACAAGATTTAATTGATAATAATGAGATGGAGGTGCAAGCATTCCAACCTAAACAAAATCCTCCTAATAATTCTCAAAAGAACATCCCCCAAATTCAGAATCAGAATGCCAATCAATCATTGGACATATTTCAACATCCTTTACCAAAGCATGGTAAAGAGATGGTTAATCAAATTGAGCATCATAATGTTCCCCCTCCTACCCGATATGTAGGTACTATTAGTGGACATTTACCTATTCATGATCCACAAATATTTGACACAACTTTATCTATGGTTACGACCAGACCTCTATATAATGTTCTGTAGACACCAAAACAACACCAGTCTGATTATGTGACTATAAACACTGATCGTTTTGACACACACAGCCCCAAGGGCAGTCCCTAGAGTTCAAACAGTGGTTCTAACCACTCTCACAATAGTTTTGAAAGGTCAAAGATCAATTTGGCACTTTCAGGAACTTTGCTCAATATCTGTTCCACCCTGGAACAAATACAAAATGGGATTCGCGCCACCCCGGGATGAATTCTAGATTCGCTCCAAGGTGGGGCAAATTTCAGGTTTGACGGTAAAAAAGTCAAATTTTGAAAAATGGTAGCTCAGATCCACTACTTAACACTTCCTTCATCGCATGGGAGTATGGGTGAGCGTTTTCGAGCGTTAAAGGCATTTGCAAGGTCAGTCATGAAGTCCCTATTCAGGGAGGAATCTCCTTCTCCCTGGGAAGGCATGATTACCAAGTGGCACCTCTGCATGCCCATTTCAAGAGGCCTCTAGGTCTAAAATTGGTGAGTTTCCTCACCCCAAATATGGAGAGAAGTAGCATTTTAGAGCAACGAAGTGTTGTCATTTTATTTACACATCTCACACCTTTTGGATTTGTGCCTTTCACATCCTTGATCTCCTTTAGAGGGGAGGTCATTGGGTGACTATTGGGAGGATGAATCTTGAACCCAAAACCCAACATTTGGCCACAATATCCCACCAAATTTGCCGACAATACCACACAAGAGGTTTTGGACCCATCCCAAGTGGATTGGTGCTGAAATCAGGCCTCAAACAGCGGGCGGCCTGCCCCATGGGCGCCCCCTCCCACACTGCCACAATCCTAATCACCCCCTTTCAAAGTGATGGGAATTCCATGGTAGATTTTCTTTCTTTCCTTTTTGCATTCAATTATATGATGTTTAGATAGGTTGTCATTTGAATTTCATCTTGTTTTGAACAATTTTGATCATATTTCTAGCTCTGCTCGCCTCTACTAATCTATAGGTAGTATCATCAAATTCCCATTGATAGAGGCCAAATTGGAAAAATCTGACCATCTGGGTCTTCCCAAAATTCCCCAAGTTTGCAGGTCTTTTGGAGCTTCCTAATCAGGACATTGGGATAGTACCTTTTTGACATTTTGTTGTAGGTGAATTCATCCCACCCTGGAGCAAATTCAAATCAGCGAGGAATTTCTCGACTGTTATTTTTGCAGGGCCTTCCTGGTGGTGTCTTGATGCCCCTATCAAATTTTTAGAGCATTTGGATCTGTTTTAGTCATAGTTTAATTCATTTTTCTCATTTGCTTATCGTAGGCTTGGGGATTACATGGTTTGTTTTATTCGCAAGTGCTACTGACCTTTTCTTGTTCCTTTGAATGTAGGGTTTGGACATCAAAGGAGAAGTGAGGAGTCAGATTCATCAACGCAAGTGGTGGCAATGTTTGGTCTGCCCATTTTACATGTGGGCACACAGAAGAAGGAAAGGCGCCCATGGATGTAACAAGAACTCATGCTTAAAGGCTCCTAGCCATTAGAAGGGGAGGATGCGCATTGTAACCGAGTTTGAAACATATCAATAATAAAGCTGTCTTCTTTATTTCACATTTTTTTCATTTCGATTCGCTCATGCCTTTCCCTCTTTTCATGCACTTTCAAATTCCTAGGATTTAGCGTTAAGTTTGGGTCGGTTTTGCATCGCATATTCACTTTCATTTTTGCTTCCGTATCCTCGTTCTTTTAGTGGTGATCATGGTGGGACCTTGTCCTATGTTTTTAAGATCAGAGATATGATCAAAACTTGGTTGTTTTTGCTTGCAGGTACCATGTTTTCATACACTGACTGTTGTTCGTTCCATAAAAGGGCGAATACAGAACTGTAATTCATATCACCTAGGGAAGAATGGGAATTCGTCCACCTTGAGATGAATACAGCCCTGTAATTCATTCCACCATGGGATGAATTCTAGTCTATGAGGCTTTCGGGTAGAAACTCAAAATCGACAGATTCAGGCAGAAAAGAGGTAAGAATTCTACACTTTTCCTATCATTTTTTGTCTTCAGTTTTCTATTTTTTTTTGTTTCTTTTTGCATGCATAGAAAGGTTTTTTTTGCATGTTTATTTTTTTTCATGCAAAATAAAAATAACCCCACACACCATGTGGAAAATTAAACACCAAGGAGCTGGTCATAAAACCCTAGCCCTTGATCAAGACCAACGGTGGATTTCATCACCACCTTGGCTTGGAGTTTGCATTCATAAACCCTGATCGCTAGACATGCTGCCCACCAAGCCCAGATCATGTGGCTTGAGCAAGATCAGCAGCAGCTAGAGTGTCTATACCACCTTAGCAAGAAGCACATTCAGTTCCAAATAGATGAGCTACTTCATAACCTAGATGAGAGGGTTCCAACCCCTCGCACCCAAAGAGCGAAACCATATGAGAGGCATAATCCCTTGGTGTGAGATAGGTCTCCACGACCTTATCAAGTTTTGCCTCCTAGACCCCCTAGACCTAAGAGGGAGGCCACTCCCCGGAACAACGATGGGTAACCTCTACGAGGACCCACACAGGGTCATAGGTCTCTCCTAGAGACTCCTCAAGAAGTTTACGAGGAGTATATACAAGAAGTAGAGTGGGCTGAAATGCCCTACCAAGGCAGAGGGGTTGCTATCCGGCCACCCCCCCATAGGCCTCAAGTCTTCCACAACCCACAACGGGAGGAAACTAAATAGGAAGAGATTAAATCTTTTGATGTATACAAAGCATTGCTAGAGCGTTTGGAGTCTATGGAAACCAAATCTTTTGGGCCCCAAAATCCCACATTATGCCAATTCTGCAGTCATCCTGTGCATCCATCAGTGCCTACACCCCTTACTTGGAACACTTAAAGCTACCTCAGTTGGCAATATTTAAGGGTGAATAGGATGCACAAGAGCATGTGACTATATTCCTAAGCCAATGTTTTAGCATTTAGGACAATGATGCGTTGTTGCTAAGGACTTTTATAACCACATTCGCGAGCCTTGCCTCAGATTGGTTCACTCAGTTATCGAAGCACAACATCAATAACTTGGATCAATTAGTGGATGTATTCCTCGAACTCTTCGCCTTCAACACCAAGAAGGCATCACTAAGTGACCTGGCCAGCCTTAGGCAGTATGAAGAAGAGACCATGGTGGCCTACGAGAATCGGTGGAGGACTTTGCTTTTCAATCTACCCTACCTTCCCCCTATGTCTAACCTTACACAAATTTTCTCATGAAGTTGTTTGAGATCGATATCTATGCTATTGCAGCTGCAACAATATGCCACCTTAGAGGAAGCTTTGGTGCAATCCAGAATCATCGAAGAGATCAAGATACAAGATGGCGATATTGCCAAACCTAAGAAGAAAGAATGGAACAAGAACACAAAAATAGGGACTACGCAACAAAAAATTGTTGTGGTTAATCAAGTTGCTATAAATGTCCCTAAGCCTGCACAAGAAACACAGCCTCAAAAGGCTAACTATCAGGCAATGCCTCCTAATAATTATGAAAGAGAAAATTATAAGTAGGAGCAAAATCAGCAGCATCGCCCTAGGCGACAATACACACCTTATACGGAGTCTAGAGACTTCCTATTTGACTGCTTGTCAGCGGTGAACTTGATCACCCTTCCAGAGATTCAAACCATAGATCCTAATGCTCCCAAGCCTAAGGGATACAGAGAGGACTTGTATAGTAGGTTCCACAGGCGGAAGGGACATGACCTGAATGCATGTTGGAAGTTCAAAGGATTGATACAAGACCTGATTGACAATAAGACATTGGTAGTGGACAACCTCGTAGTGCCAAACAACCAGCAGATGGGGGTTTTCAAGGACGCCTTACCTGCCCATGAGGCATAGGAAAAAACCCTTCAAGTCAATGAGGTGCAACAGAATTGCCCCATGCAAGGGTATGTAGGAATGATAAGCATAGTGACTAGGAACAATAAATACCTAGGAGTTGCCCCCGAGGTAGCCACAAGAGAGGTTCCATCAATGTCACAACCTCAATAGCACCCTATGCAACTACCTCCGCCTAGACTCGCAACCATTATTTGGACCAAAATCATGTATAGTTTGAGGACCATGTCAGCTAGGCTCTCTATATACGAGCTTTTACAACAATCAACACCCCATTTGGAGGCTCTCATGGATATTTTGAAAGCCATCGAGTTGCAGCCCCACGAAGCAAATTCCTTCAAAAACTTTGTGGGACATGTCAAACGATGCATAGAGCAAGTCATCACCTTCTGAGAGGATGAAGTTAAAATAGTGTCTGATGACATGGCAGATCCACTCCTACATGTTATCACACGGGTCAACGGGATCCCGTATAAGAGAGTATAGATAGACACTGGCTCGTCTAGTAACATCATTACCATAGCAGCATTGAAACATCTGAATTTGCCAGCCTCTCACATCACGACTTCCACCTACACACTGCGAGCATTCAATGATGTGATATGCTTGACAATTGGCACAATTGTCCTACCCATTCAAGTAGGACAAAAGATGATACCTACATTGTGCCATATTTTGGAAGGCGGGATGGCTTATAACATCTTGTTAGGGCGGCCATGGATTAGGGACATGAAGTGTGTCCCTTTGATAGCTCACTAGTGTTTGAAGTATTCATTTGAATGGGATGTACATGTAGTCTCGACGAACTTAGAACCCTTCAAATATTGCAATGCGATGCAGCTGATGCCGCAATTGACCCTCCCATCGATGCACTTAGATTTTTAGTTAAATCCATCTAGAAAAGGTTTGATTTTGCAAGCACCACTGGTGATAGATCCATCTACATCCTAGCTAGGTACATCTTCATCGTCCGGTCCTTCACCAACAACACCACCCATCATGGCTAAATAGAAGGACAAAGGGAAGCAAACCCTGGAAGAGGCTAAACCCCTAGAAGAGGTGTTGCCAATAGTATCAACCATCTCTACCGAATAGATGCCTAGCATAATGGAAGTTGAGGCTCCTAGTTCACCCAACATGGAGTGGACTCAGGAAGAGCTTCCATTCCCTCCCTCTCAATTGCCAATAATTACTATTGAAATGGCCAGTACGGGCCTGGGGGAGTATCTAGTGTGGAATGTTGTAGCAACAACCACGCTAGAGTCCATGCAAGACATTGGGAGACCTCACCTCCCCATCGATACAATTGTTTATTTAGGATACCCGCCAAACTAGACAAATTTTGTGTATGGGGGCCTTAATCATGGTACTAAGCCATGCATGCAAGAGGACAAAGATGAAGAACCTTTTGTAGAAGATGTCAACTATCTGTCTAACCTAGAATTTGCTCTAAGATATCTTGGCCAATGCAATTGGCATGGATACAGGCTAGGCAGGTATGAGCAAGGAGTGCGTGTCCTTTGCTAGCCAAGATACCAAATGCCTTATGAAAATTTAGGAGTAGGGTTCAACCACCCCCTACCCTTGGACATCTTGGTGGAAAACATGCAAGGCCTAGGGATAGGCAACAAGGGTGGATTGGCATCAGATCCTTATGCCAACCCAAACACAACATATACATTGGGATATTACCTCCCATGGTCAACAACCACCCTTGTTAACCTCAATAACCCTTATCCTTTGCTAGAGAGAGGCGAGAGTTCGAGGAATCACTCTCAAGGAAGGTATAAACAGTATCAAGAGGGATCTTCAGAGGATGAATCAGAATATGAACCAGCATCATATGATCCCTTCGAATCCAATAGTGATCACTCACAAGTGATCCCCATGAATGACTGTCAAGAGATCCTCTTGATAATGTTCCCTCTAGAGGCTCCAATCGAGCCAATGCTATGTCAAGAGAATCAGGTCCCCCCATGGAGATTGGAACAACCACAATGGGGCCAGATTAATTTGCTCGAGCAGGATGATCCTGTAATACCTCAAATAGTTGTCAAAGCCAACGAGGGCTTTTGGATCTTCGATAGTGATTACGAAGATGAAATAGAAATGACATATCTTAATCACATGTGGCAGAGGCCACAACCATACCCCTTGGATATTAACAACATATTTGAACAAATAGGCATAGTTCCAGGACACGAGTGGTACGTAGACCTAGTGGGGTGGGATCAAGTGTTGGATTCGTCGCTCTAGGTATATGCAGAGCACCTTCCACTCTAAGACCCTAGGGTGATATTAGTGCTGAGGGCAGACCCTATCCTCCTATTAGCACATAGGACCGATCCATTTGTGCCAATACCTCTAGAGCCATATCTGGAGCACAGAGAACATCCAGAATGTTTGAGTCATCACACCCATGGTAGTGGAGACCATAATCATTTCATCCATATGATATCCATTGACTTAACCACCCCCATCCATAATCCGACCGATCTAGCACGGTCCTTGCATGTAGACATAGATGCCATTGACTGGGATCACGTCAATTCACCTCCATCCCCATCAGAGTACTGGAATTTTGGAAAAATGCTACATTTTACCCTAGGGTCAACACAAGATATATTTCATGCTGAAGAGGAACCTAAGGTTCCCAATGCAGATTTAAATTCAGCAAATGATATCCATTTGATCCCAACTCCACATCAGTTGGAGGACGGATCCCACATGTCGATCAAGGAGACGACTAATGTAGACATCGGTTCAGATCCAATGAATCCACAGATCATTAAGCTGGGGGTAAGCTTATCCCTCGAAGAGCAAGCCAATTACATTTCCCTTCTCAAAGAGAATGAGGTTTTTGCATGGTCATACAGAGACATGCCGAGGCTAGATCTGTAGCTAGTCACGCATAATCTAATGCTTGATTTGACAATCAAGCCAGTTAAGCAAAAACTACGTAAGATGCACCCAACAGTGGCCTTGATGGTCAAAGACAAATTGCAAAAGTTGTTGGATGCACAGTTTTTCATCTGCATGGATTATCTACCATGGCTGTCCAACATGGTGCCCGTCAAAAAGCTCGACGGGAGGATTCGCATATGCACTAATTTTTGATATCTAAACAAAGTGAGTCCTAAGGATGATTTCTCTTTGCCAAGCATCGACGTGTTGGTAGACGCTATAGCAGGTCACAAAATTCTATCCCTCATGGATGGTTTCTCGGGATACAATCAAATTTGTATGAATCCTGAGGACCAACTAGAAATGGTGTTCACAACACCTTGGGGAACATTTTGTTATAAGGCCATGCCCTTTGGCCTTAAAAATGTTGGCACCACCTACCAACGTGCCATGACGTACGTCTTCCATGATTACATGCATAAAAATTTGGAAGATTACATGGACAATTTGTTGGCCAAATCTCTTTTACGCCCACGTCATCTCGATGACTTAAGCAAGATCCTTGATCACCTCATGGAACATAAAGTCAGACTGAATCCCAAGAAGTGCATATTTTGTGTCACATCTAGAAAACTCTTTGGTTTCATAGTCTCAAAGTGAGGCATCGAAGTGAACCCAAACAAAGTCAAGGCAATCCTTGAAATGGTTCCCCCAACTACCATTAAGTAGCTCAGAAGTCTGTAGGGAAAGGTCACGTTAATTAAGTGCTTCATAGCATAGTTATCTGACAAGTGCTGACCCATGAACAAATTATTGCACAAGGGGGTAGCATTTCACTGGGATGACGAGTGCCAGTTAGCCTTTGATGACATAAAACAATACTTGGCTTCATCGCCAGTATTGGCACCACCTAGACCAGGAGTGCCGTTCTACTTATACATCTCAGCTATGCGAGGTGGCACTGGGTGCCATGCTAGCCTAGAAGAATGAACTTCACAAAGAACAAGCTACTTAATACCTTAGCCGCACCTTGGTCAATTATGAACTTAACTATGCATACATCGAGAAACTCTACTTGGCAGTGGTGTTTGCTACCAAAAAGCTACACCACTACATGCTGAGCAACACTACATATGTTGTGTCTAAGGAGAATCCATTACGGTACATGATGAGTCGTACTTATCATAATAGCTGCACAGCGAAATGGATCACGTTGTTGATGGAATTTGACATAGAGTTTATTGGAGATAAATCCATCAAAGGACAGGTCATAGCCGATCAACTAGCAGAGGCTCCTCTCAAAGACGATCAACCTCTGGTCATAGAACTACCCGATGATGGGGTATTCCATGTCTCAAAATTGCCAGATTCTAATGAGCCTGAGTCATAGGCCGACATAACCCTATTTTTTGATGGTTCTAAATGTGAGCAATGTGGCGACATGGGAATAGTATTCTTCACATCGTAGGGCATTCCAATGCCTCTGTCATTTAAATTAAGTTTCCTATGCACCAAAAATAATGTAGAGTATGAAGCCTTGCTCATAGGTCTTCAGACAACAATCACCATAAACATAAAATGACTAAACATCTTTGGTGATTCGTTGTTAATTTTCAATCAAGTCAAAGGGGTATTCCAATGCAAATGCCCAGTTCTATAGGCCTATAAAGCCCTTGTGGACAAATTCTTGGCAAAGCTTGAGTGGTACGACATCAAGTCACTCCCTCGATCATCGAATCATTTTGCAGACACTATGGCCTCCTTGGGGTCACTAATCTCGCAAGACCTTTCTGGTGATATGACAACCATTAAAGTCAAAATTCTATCGCAATCCACGATGGAGTGTGCAAGCTCTGACTTGATGCCAGGAATCCACATGATCTAGATTGAACCATCCTCGAACAAGTTCTCTCAAATCCATGATCATCTAAAACATGCCAACTGGGGGTCCTTGTTCTCCCCTACTCCTATTAATAGCAACACAATGCTATTCTTACAAGTTCTCTCTCGCTCAGCATTCGGTAGGGATGAACTTCAAGAGGGAGTGGTTGTTCAAACCATCGAGTCTTCTGATTAGTAGGATTGGTATTTACCCATAAGGGACTACCTCAAGTTAGGTAATATCCCGCTTGGATTTATGCATGCCGCAAAATGAGCTTTCAAGTAGAAAGCGGCCAAGTATGTCTTGTTAGGAGACATTTTGTACTATCACAGCTATGAAGGAATCCTCCTTCGTTGCTTTGAACAACAAGAGTCCACTTGGGCGATCGCCCAAGTGCATGATGGTACGTGTGGTGGCCACTTTAGTGGTATGGCCATCACAAAGCACATTCTTCACATGGGCTATTATTGGCCATATTTAGAGTGAGATTGTTGTGCATATGTCAGGAAGTGCGTGAAGTGTCAACATCATGCCAATTTGATGCACGTACCTTCCCATGCCTTGCAGACAGTCCAGTCAGCTTGGATATTTTTGCAGTGGGGCTTAGATCTAATTGGAAAGATCTCCCCTGCATCATCAGGTCATCACACGTTTATCATAACGACCACAGAGTATTTCACCAAGTGGGTGGAAGCAGTTTCGCTTACCTCTATGATAGGACCCCGCATTGTGGAGTTCATTTTACATAACATCATATGTTGTTTTGGTATTCCATCCAAAATAATCTCGGATAATGGGACATCATTTAAGAACAAATACATGCATGCTTTGACCATAAAGTACAAATTTCAGCACATTTTTTTGACACCCTATTATCCGTAGGCAAATGGGCAAGCAAAGTCGTCAAACAAAACACTAGTTTCCATCCTTAAAAATACGGTCATAGACAGTCATAAGGATTGGCACATCCAAAACCCACTTGCCCTATGGGCTTATCGCACTAGCATTCGGACGCCCACTGGGGCAACTCCATTTTTGCTCGTGTATGGCTCTGAGGAAGTCATGCCTCTCGAGTTGGAAATTCCTTCCCTACAAATATCAATGCAAGAGTTCATCGATGATGAAATTGCACGGTAGGCCTGGTTATACCATCTTATGTTGCTTTACGAATGATGTGTTAATGCTCTCGAGCATTTAGATATCTATCAAGAGTGACTTAAGAAATTTTACAACATGAAAGTTCACCTGAGGTACTTTCGGATTGGTGACTTGGTCTTAAAAGAAAACCAACAAAACTCTAGTTTGTCGTCCTATCTAAGGGATACTTTCATGGAAAATTGGTTACGTCCATATGTAATTTATAGCAAAATAGGACCCAGTACATACCTACTAGCCTCTCTTGATGGAATCAAGTAACTAGAACCCTTGAACATCAGTCATTTACGACCATTCCATATCTAAGAGAGTCATATCCCAAACAAAATGCTCCAAGGATTCCTACAATCACTTGGTCAATCCTAAAATTCTCCAAGGATTCCTACAATCGCTTGGTCAATCCCAAAATGCTCCAAGGATTCCTACAGATGCTTGGTCAATCCCAAAATGCTCCAAGGATTTCTACAATCGCTTGGTCAATCCCAAAATGCTCCAAGGATTCCTACAATCGCTTGGTCAATCCCAAAATGCTCCAAGGATTCTTACCATAATTTGGTCAATCCCAAAATGCTCCAAGGATTCCTACAATAGCTTGGTCAATCCAAAAAAGCTCCAAGGATTCCTATAATTGCTTGGTCAAAAATAAGAAAATTCAAAAATAGTAAAATCATCAAAAACAACAAAAATTTGCATCTCATTTCCAAGCATGCTCAAACTCATCAATAAAGAGCTCTTATCACATCTCATCTTCATATTCACAAAAATCAATCCATCAAAAACACAAAAATATGTAGCTGCATTAAACATCACATCCATACATTGCATATTTGTGGTCATATAGGTCAAAGGCACCATAGACTGTAATTACTTCACCAATCCATCTTGTAATCACCATTCCTCCATTCTATAAGTAGTCCATCAACAATAAACACCATTCACTTCTTTTTACCATACTAGAGTCAGTGGTCTTCTAATGTATCAAGAGTTTTTGCCCTTCAGTCATCATTTTGCTTTCTAGCCATGTACTGTACCAAGTCAGACAGATTTTACAAAGGTAGAGTTCTACTTGGATCACACCTTGTTACGTAGCATTTCAACACAAATTAAAACACATAAAAATTCCCAAGTTGTGTGAATGAAAGATGAAACCTGCACATCAATTTAGGTCACCATAAGCGAAATGGTTATCTTGCTCATCCCCCTATGCAAATGACCCCAAGAATGTTGAGAGTTGGCAAAAGGACAAGCATCTTCCCTACCAAATTCCCCAAGAATCCCAAGTTCTTAAAAGTTACAAACATCAAAATTTTGCAAAAAGTCAAAACTCCAACAAATTTGACATCACCCCTAGAGTGCATACATCAAGAGGCACATACAATAGTGATTCTCATCACTCGAAATTCAAATCCCTTGCTCAAAAGAAGAATATATAAAAAAAAAAAATAGTGATTCTTATCATTACAAAAGAGCAAGTATCCCAATACAATTAAAGAAAATAAGGGAGTCAAACTTGAATCCCTGGAACTCTCAGCATTTCGATAGGTCATGAGGCAAACCCCAGTACCGGTTTGGTGGATAGCCTATCGATCACTGGTGGTAAACCTCCCGCATGATGATATATCTGTCACATTAACTCGTGTACAGATCAATGTTTTCATGTGGATGAGCTAGCTTATGGTATCCTAGATAGCACCATAGATTAATCTGACTAAATATAACAAATGAGTTAGTGGAGCTAATTAGGTTATCCTCAGTACAGGTTTGGTTGACAGCCTATCTGGAACTGGTAGTATCCTGACAAATACCACATAAATGAACTCAATTGCACACACAGGGATGTGAAATAATTGGGTCAAAGTCAAGTACGATTCATACCTTGTCCAAAAGTCTTGTAAGATAAAGTATAGTCGTGGCTAGTGAATTAAAACCGTCTGAGTCTCAGAAAACCTCAGCTACATTTCTAAACCAACTATGCTATCTTTCATCCTCACATTGCCATCAGCAATCGCCAAAAAAAAACAATCCCACAAAGGCCTAAACAGTCTATGGTGCTGTTGCCAAACAACACAAATTCAATTCATCCATTACATTTGCATTCATCATAACATATGCATCCATAAAAATAAATCAACATGCATACATCCATACTCATCACTCATCATGCATAAAATCAAATCATTACTCACATAAACAAAATAAAGTCATCTGTATATATCATCAAAAAATGCCTACAGGCTACAATGAACTGGTACTGTGACCCCACAACAAAATCCAAAAGCTCAAAACCCCTAAGCCTAAGGCATAAACCACCATGATCACATAGGATCAGTGCGATAGGAACTACCCCCATGGTGTGGGTCCTATGGTACCCCTCAAGGTGGCTACTGCTAGCCCCCGCATCATGCCTGCTACCCCTTCCCTCATCCAGTTGCTTACGACAATATGATGCTAACTGCTCAGTATCACTGTCCCTTGTTTGACATGACGATCCACCTCCTGGTGGCTTAGGTAACCACCCACCGATATGGATAATCTCTCCCTCCATATCCATTTGATTTCGAGACCAATCTATCTCCCGCCACAACCATTCTGCATCCTATCGATGGTAATAAGCTACTGCATCGTCATGCTGTGCCAAAGCCCTCTCCCTCTCTGCCAGCTACGTCCATAGGAGATCCATCTCCCATGTAGCATCAGTACCCCCATCCTACCAATGGTAGGTAGCGAATGCATTCTCTCACTTCGCCAGTTGCATGCGCAGGAGATCCCTCTCCTGCAGTGCATCCCCCAGCTCCTCATCACACCTCTGCAATAGCCCCTCCAATTGCACATTCTCAACATAAAACCCAGACTCTGTATCCTCTGCATCTGCCCGAGGCATGGGCATCTCTAGAATAGTAGCCTACTCTGGCTCCCACTACTCCGTTATGTCCTACATCTTCGACTGATCCGAAACCCCCAAATCCACATCCTCATCCTCCACCTCCACCATATCTGCATCCTCCCGAGGAGCTACCCAATCATCTCCTAGTGCCTCGGCACCCTCACCGCCTGCTGCTACCACCTTTGTGCCTCCCAATGGTCCCTCTCCTCACCATCATCATAGTACCCACCACTGGTCATACTCTGTAATAGTCCCAATGTCATCCACATCTGGGATGTCGATCATCGCATCTGAATCCTCGCCTAGTGGCGCGATGACCGATAGATCCAGAGTTCTCTCATCCCCCCGACGCTGATAGACCATGGGCTCACCAGGAAACCCCTAGCGCATCCCAAACTATCATGTCACCCAGCTATAGGGGAAGAACTCATGCTTGGTCCCATGTTGCCCAATCAGCCACCGCTCCCTATGTACCCGTCAGAGCCACTCTCTAGCCTCCGACTAGGCTGGACAGTCCTAATAAGGGTGCCAGAACACCTCCCCTAGAGTAAGCCGAGTGAGGGCATCGACATAGTGCCCTACAACACCTGCCCAACATTGACTCTATCCCTACTCCCCATACCACTGCCATAGAACCGCATAGCCTATATCCTTATCCTCCATCTCTGTTCGAGTTGTCCATGATAACCTGGCTGGTATCTCCATCGCTATGTGTTGCCAAGCCCAACTCTATAATAGATAGCTACAGCTAATCCCCTTCCACTTCAAATAGTGGACCTCATACAACTCACCATAGAGCTATGCCAGCAGCGTCTGTCCCCACCTCATGATCAGTGGTGCCTCCATCGGGCACTCTACCAACCACCAGACCAAATCCAATAGGTTCCATGGGAACCTTGCACCTGACGAGTCAGGTAGTAACATGTTGGAAACGAGGCCCATGAGTACTGAGTGCCTCACTCCCAACACCCCTCTCTCCAGCCACCATCAGACCAGAATCTTGCCAATCTAGAAGTCACCCTCTGCCCTCTCCACTGGGCTCTCCACACCCAGCTCCTCCCCATGCCCGAAGCATCGTATTAGTATAGCCGTTCACTGATCACGCGACGAAGTTCTGATCGGCAGTCCATCTATCGAAATCCACAGAAGCTGATAGACATCCTCCAAGGTCACTGTCATCTCCCCTATTGAGAGATGGAAGGTGTTGGTCTAGGAATCCCACAGGTTGATCAGGGCCATCAGATAGGCCTGATCCCCGACCACAGGCTCCATTCGAGCCACCTGCATGAGCCCAAGGGCATCAAGCCACTCCTAGTCAGCCACAGTTAGCACCCCTCGTGCTTTAGCAAAAGTAGTAGGTACACGATACCGGCTCTTCACAACCTGCAAAAGAAAACAACACAAAAACATTACAATCATGAAAAACTGTACAACAATAACATGAATATACAACACTGCCTACCAATGTACAACCAAAAACAAAACAAAAATTCAAAAATATTAATTTGTCAGCCCTAGGGTTTTTAAACTCTAACTGATTAATTAATCACAAAAACAATTACAAAACAACAAAAAGAAAAGATCAATTGTCAGTCCTAGGGTTTCTAATCCTAACTGATAAATTCAAAAACAAAACAAAATTCAAAAAAAATAATTTGTCAGCCCTAGGGTTTTTAAACTCTACCTGATTAATTAACAAAAAAAAAAAAAGAGCACAGTTGTCAGTCTTAGGATTTCTATATTCTAAGTTTAAAATTGACAAAGTCTGCACAAGCAAAACAAAATTAAAATAACAACATTTTAACCTAGGGTTTTCACCTACGTTTTAAAACTAACAAACTCAACCTAAAAAACTAGGGTTTTATGTTCCGTTTATCCTAGGGTTTTAGTTAAAAGCAAAATAAAAAAATTTCACCTAGGTTTTAATTACGTTTTTCGTTCAGTTTTAAGCTAAGTCTTGGTTTGTGTTCAAGCTCAGTTTCAGGGTTTCAATTTTAAATTTTGGAAAACATCATCACAAAGAAAATTAAACAAATAACTTGTAGTTTTAAAACATATAACAAAAGCAATAACACTAAGGAGCACTTACTGGTCTCGCTTCGGCTCCGCTGCTCGATCTAGTTTGTGCACTCATGATTTCGAGAGAAATTCGGTAGTGCTTCGCTTCACAGAATTAACCTCCTCCTCCCTAGAGCTCCAAATCGCAAGAAAATTTGAATGCAAATGAGCCCAAACCCTAGTTTTGGCCTTTAAATAGGCCTTTTGAGCTTATATTCGTTCCTCCATGGGATGATCACTCTGGTTAGCACTCGTACCACCCTAGGATGAATACTAATCTAGTATTCATCCCACCCTGGGATGAATTTAGGATAAAAAAATCAAAAACAACAAAAATTGAACAAAAAAATGCACCAAAAAAGCTAATAAACTTGCCCAATGAGAGTGTTGTTGCACTTGACATCCTGGGCATGCAAAACAGACGTCGGGGTTACAAATTTTCACTATCCCACTCCCTAAGAAGGCTACCATAGCCGGAATGCTCCACGGGAGGACGAATTTCTGCCAATTTCAGCTCCAAAAAGCATCGCAAAAAGGGTTAACACCCACCAAAAATAGGTCTAAATGTTAAAAAATTGCACACGCTTAACGCTAAAAAATCTAAAGGCACCTTGCAATTGTCATATTGGGTCAAGCGACTCATCACTTTTCTCATGAAGGTCATTCCCTCATCGATTCGTCGCTTGAGGGGGTAGTCACACTTAGTCACCAATTAGCAAACACACACCCAATTAAGGAAAACGACATGCATTCAAAGAATCATTGACAAATACAATTACGCTCTTGCTTGGGGTAGTAAACAAGCAATAATCACAACCTAATCAAATCACTTGGCATTTCGTGAATCATGAACTCAAGGTTCTCACAGACAAAAGGTTGCACCCTTTGCCTATTCATGACCGATCAATGTCCAAGATCAAGTAACACCTCACCGAAAAAGGTTAAATACTTGAATTGAGTTCCTTTGCTCGTCAGAAGCAAGGATTCAAGAATGCATGCCCTTTCCATACTTGGGGCATCAAAATTTGGTTAGGTTATTGAGAAACCCTAATCATTAGTGCTTTGGTTATCTATTTTTGCTCAACGCTGCGCCATGCACAGCGCATCCCAAAAAGGGGCATCTATAGACACCAAAACAGCACCAATCTGATTATGTGACTACAAAAACTGATCGCTTTGACACACACAGCCCCAAGGGCAGCCCCCAAAGGTCAAACAATGGTCCTAACCACTCTCACAGTAGTTTTTAAAGGTCAAAGATCAATTTGGCACCTTTAGGAACTTTGCTCAATATCTGTTCCACCCTGGAACGAATTCAAAATGGGATTCGCCCCACCCTAGGATGAATTCTAGATTCGCTCCAGGGTGGGGTGAATTTCAGGTTTGATGGGAAAAAAGTTAAATCTTGAGAAATGGCAGCTCAGATCCGCTACTCAATGCTTCCTTCATCGCATGGGAGTATGGGTGAGCGTTTTCGAGCATTAGAGGCATTTGCAAGGTCAATCATGAAGTCCCTATTCAGGGAGGAATCTCCTTCCCCCTGGGAAGGCATGATTGCCAAGTGGCGCCTCTGCATGCCCATTTCAAGAGGCCTCTAGGTCTATAAATTGGTAAGTTTCCTCACCCCAAATATGGAGAGAAGTAGAATTTTCAAGCAACAAAGTGCTGTCATTTTATTTACACACCTCACACATTTTGGATTTGCACCTTTCACATCCTTGATCTCCTTTAGAAGGGAGGTCATTGGGTGACTATTGGGAGGACAAATATTGAACCCAAAACCTGAAATTTGGCCACAATATCCCACCAAATTTTCCGACAATACCACACAAGAGGTTTTGGACCCATCCCAAGTGGATTGGTGCTGAAATTAGGCCTCAAACGACGGGCGGCTTGCCCCATGGGCACCCCCTTCCCCACACTGCCACAATCCTAATCGCCCTCTTTCATAGCGATGGGAATTCCATGGTAGATTTGCTTTATTTCCTTTTTTCATTCAATTTTATGATTCTTAGATAGGTTGTCATTTGAATTTCGTCTTGTTTTGAACAATTTTGATCATATTTCTAGCTCTGCTCGCCTCTACTAATCTGCAGGTAGCATCATCAAATTCCTATTGATGGATGCCAAATTGGGAAAATCTGACCATATAGGTTTTCCCAAAATGCCCCCAATTATCTAACCCCAAGTTTGTAGGTCTTTTGGAGCTTCCTAAGTAGGACATTGGGATAGTACCTTTTCAGTGTTTTGTTACAGGTGAATTCGTCCTGCCTCAGAGTAAATTCAAATTGGTGAGGAATTTCCTTACTGTTCTTTTTCCAGGGCCTTCTTGGTGGCGTCTTGATTCCATTTTCAAATTTTTAGATCATTTGGATCTATTTTAGTCATAGTTTAATTCATTTTTCTTATTTACTTATCATAGGCTTGGGGATTGCATGCTTTGTTTTATCTGCAGGTGCTACTGACCATTTCTTGTTCCTTTGAACATAGGGTTTGGACATCGAAGGATCATTTAGGAGTCAAGATTCATCAATGCAAGTGACGAAGATGTTTTGTCAGCCCATTTTACATGTGGGCACTCAAAAGAAGGAAAGGCGCCCATGGATGTAACAAGAACTAATGCTTAAACGCTCCTAGCCCTTGGAAGGGGAGGATGCGCATTGTAACCGAGTTTGAAATATATCAATAAAAAGGGTTGTCTTCTTTATTTCACATTTGTTTCATTTTGATTCGCTCATGCATTTCCCTCTTTTCATGCACTTTCAAATTCCTAGGATTTAGCGTTAAGTTTGGGTCAGTTTTTGCATCGCATATTCACTTTCCTTTTTGCTTTCATATCCTCGTGATTTCATGTTCAGAAACCTAATATTAGTGATATAGAATACGAGACTAAAAGTGACATGGAAATCACATCAAATCAATCGAATAGCTTTGAGGATGAATCAAACGCTATTCAACCCATCATAAATTCTATGGTTTCGAAAGAACCATTTCCTAGAAGAGTCACCACTAGACCATCTTCTCACCAATTACTTTCTAATGAACAAGCCATAAACACTAGACCAAGACCCATTCATCATCCTTAAGATAATATTTTAGGTACCATCAAAGTTGTTACTCAACAACAGGCTCAAAATTTTCAACAAGATCAAACTCAGAACAATGGCTCAGCTCCATTTGTTTTGAAAATTCCTAATAAATGGAATCACGCACCTAATGGTCAACCTAAACCTCATAATATTAATGAACAATTATCAAACACTACAGCTAGAATTTCCCTTTTGGACCTTTTAAGATCTTCTCCTACAGATATGGATGAATTAATGCTCACATTAAGCCAAATGATGGTACCCCAAAATATTCAACCTGAAGCCATGACCAATACTATCATAACTCGTGAAGTCGATTGTATTGACTTCTAGGATAGAGATATACCTCAACATAGTTTACATAAGGATAACCCCTTATATATTACTTCCCTAATTGGAGATGTAGCAGTTAAATGAGTCTTGATTGATAATGGTTCATCTTTAAACATTTGCACTTTTGACTTCTACCAAATATTTGGGTTTAGAAGTGATGAAATGAAAAGAACTGATATGATCATAAAATCCTTCAATGACGAAACACAAGAAACATGTGGAGTTATTACTATCCCCTTGCAAGTTGGTCCTAGAACCTTAGACACGACCGTGTTTATTGTACATTGCCCTGCATCATACAATATACTCCTGGGTCGCCCTTGGATCAACGCGATGCGAGATATTCCCTCAACTTTACATCAGTGTGTTAAATTCGAATTTAAGAATCAATTGGTTACCATTCATGGTGATCCCTAACCATTTGATATGTGTGATTTGGCAAAACCTGTTGGAGTTCAATTTTTCCTAGCTTTGTCATCCACACATCCTAATTCTCATTATCCGTCTAAACGTGTGAAACACACACCCATCACATCATCTACTTTTTCTCCATCAACTACACCTCTACATATAATTCAACCATCTTCTGAACAAACCACATTAGGACCTCAAAAAGATCCTAAACTCACAACCAATGCTTCTTGATTTACTCCTATAACTTCCATATCTATAGATTCGTCCATAGACATCTCTACAACATCTACATATACCAGAGACATAGTTTCCACATCAAAATATGTAGGAAATATTCCTTCTATCTCTTATGCTCTTACTGATGAGCTCTTACTTGATTTATCTAAAATTCTTATATCAGAGAAAACAAATGCTACCATGCAATATTCCCTTATTTTAAATAAATTGTCGCACTCCCCTCGTACTTTGGGCCTCCCACAACCTATGGGAAATATCTACCAAGTTGGGAGTTGTGCTTTTATTTATAAGGGATATGACTAAGGAAGAAAACCTAGAAACATCAAGACACATTATGATGGATATTCTCGATGTTATTTTACTAATGAGCATATTAAAGCTAAGTCTATAATGCTTAAATTGGGATATAAAGGAAAAGGTTTGGGACCTTTACAAAATGGTATGAAAGAACCTTTTGAGGTAGAACCATGGCCTGCCCGATGTGGTGTGGGCCTATTTCCTATTAAAGGTTAGCCCTTCCCATTTGAGGATGATGACCATCTCATATGTTACCAAGATTATTTGGATAAACGTGATATGTTGCATTTAAGGAATAACCCATTTACATGTAATATGCTATCGATATCTTACCCTGAGATGATTTTTGAGTCCAATGATGAGTTGGAAGGAGATATCTTCCATGATGTCTCCATTGAGGCATTATTACATAATGGATTTTATTTCTATGGCTCTATACCTAGTATAGCCTAGCTTGATGCCACAACTCCTCAAGACGAATTATCCAAGCTAACCATAGAAGAATTACAATAATTGGGTGTTTCACTCGCCCCACATAATTTTGAGAGATATCTACACATGGAAGTAGAAAACGTCATAAAAATTAACATTGGAACTGAAGATAATCCTCACCTAATCAACATTGGATCAGAATTGAGTCAATAAAAATAAGATAAATACATTGCATTCCTTAAATAGTATGAAGACGTCTTTGCTTAGACATATGAAGATATGCTGGGATTAGACCCTTCTGTAGTTATGCATCACCTAGTAGTCCATCCGGATGCTAAACCTGTTAAACAAAAACTTAGAAAAATGCATCCCAAAGTGGCTTTATTAGTCAAAGGGGAATTAGAAAAGTTCTTGAAGGTTATTTTTATACAAGATATTGATTATGCTGAATGGATCTCCAATGTAGTTCCAGTAACTAAGAAATAATCTACCAAAGTTAGGGTTTGCACAGACTTTAGAGATATTAATGTTGCATGCCCTAAAGATGATTTTCCTCTTCCCAACATGGATCAGATCATTGATTTTACTACTAGGAGTGGAATGATATCCCTAATGGATGGATTCTCTGGTTATAGTCATATCAGGATAGCTCCTAAAGATCAGGCTAAAAAAACCTTTATTACCCCTTGGAGAACCTTTTGTTGGAAAGTGATGCCATTCGGTTTGAAGAATGCAAGTGCAACATACCAACGAGCCATGACTTATATCTTTCACGATATGATGCAAGATATTCTACATGATTATGTAGATGATATTATAGATCATTCCATCAAAGAAGATGATCATTTAATTGACTTGAGAAAAGTATTTGATCGGTTAAGGTAATATCTTATCCGATTAAATATAGCCAAATGTATATTCAGAATTAAGTCCAGTAAATTATTTGGGGTTATAGTTTCTTTACGTGGCATTGAAATTGACCCTCTCAAGATTGCGGCTATCACTGATATGCCCGCACCCACAAATATATTCGAATTACAAAGTTTACAATGTAAGCTTCAAGCTATTCGTCGCTTCATCGATAAGTTGGTGGATAAAATAGGACCCTTTCTTAAGCTTCTTAAGAATTATGTCTCTTTTCATTGGGACGATGAATTTCAAGAAGCATTTGAATTCCTCAAACAATATCTCCTTAAACCATCGGTTCTTTCACCACCTAGATCTGATCATCCATTTATCTTGTACATTTTTGCTTCAGATTTTGCCTTAGGATCCATGTTAGCCCAACTTGACGATGAGAAGAAAGAACATGCTAATTATTACATTAGTAGAACCTTAATCAGTTATGAAACTCGCTATACAGTATTAGAGAAGTTATGTCTCACCGTCGTATTTTCTTGTTGGCAATTTTGGGTACATTGGGTACATTGCCTTTGCTCAAGTGTTGATGTTGTCATTGATGTCAAGAAGCGGAAGGGTTTTTGTGAAAACCAAGGTAGACAAAATAAAAGGTTTTATTTAAAACCATGGACAACAGATTTGAAATGGGTTTTTCTTAAAACCCAAGTTGGCTCTTCGTTTCGTTGAAAAAGGTGCCCCGGTGATGAAGATATTTAATTTTAAATATTTAGTTTAAATTTTATTTAAAATTTAAATTAATATTTTAAAATTAAATTAAAGTATTTTCCGACGTGTTTGGAAATGCCGACGTGTTTGGTAATGCATCGAAGTGCATATAAAATGTGGCAATGGAATTCATTAATGTATGTAATATTCGATATTAATCCTCGTGCAATTTCGATTTCGTCGGAGCCCCTGCGCTAGCGAAGGAAGATGTCAAGCATGGTCCGATCGAAGGGGTGATAGGATTGGGAGCAGCGCCAAGGAGGAGGGCTCGCGGTGATCAGGACAAAGGCATTTTGATTAATGCATTCGCCTTAATTTGTGTGAGAGTAAAAGAACGAAGCAGTTCATGTTGAGTGCGGTGAGACGTTCTTCAAAAAATAAACAGAACCTTCGTGAACGCATGAAATTAAGGATAAAAAGTTATAGCACGGAAATCGAGAACAAGAGTAGGAAATGCACATAGGTTATGCATGACAATCGAAGACCAGTGATGTGAAATATTAAGTTGCACGATAATCAAGGAACGTAGAAGAAAATCGAAGTTCGTGTTTCGTGCGACACGCGGATGTCAAGGTCTTGACGTCGGTTGGAGAGTGAAATCGGAGTACGTGCTCCCTTAGAGTCAAGTGGGGTGCTAGCCCACGTGGTTGACCCTCTCAAGATAGGGTGCAGGCTAGCATAAGATGCAGGTTCAATTTCCTGCGGTGACGGCAGCGAACTTAGGTAAGTCATTTTGTTGAAGTTTAAATTAAAAACACTTTGGTCTAAGTTTTTGAGGAGCTATAAGGTTGTCCATAAAATTGGTTGGGCTCTATACTAAAGTGTGGGAGTTATAAGGTTATGCAATGTTGTGATTTATTTTATTTTATGGTACAAGTGGTTTTAGGAGAGATAAGGAAGTTGTGCAATTAAAGGTTTTGGTGATGATTATTGAAAAGTGGAGTAATGTTGATTATGTTGTGATCTACTAACCCTTGTGAAGATTGGCAAAAGAATTTTGTGATTGTGGCAGATTTCCAAAGGGGTTTCCTCACTTCAAAAAGGTATGGGCACATTCTTCTTATGAGTATGATTGGTGTATGTTTTTCTGAAATAAGATTGGAGTGAAAAGGGATTCAACTAGGTTTCCTTTGGTTGGGTGTAAGTCCTAGTTTCTGGTTTGTTGAAGACTACTTATGCATTGTTATCATTGATGAGAGTTTTGGTGAATGCATAATTCTGGTTTGAGGTAGTGGAAGCATTGTGCACTAGGGTTTATGTTTGTGAGTCTTGATACTTGCTTTGAGTTGGTGAAACCCTTGGATGGCTATGTTGAGGTTGATGGTTGAGTTGCTTCCATAGAGGTTGGTTGATCAAGTTATTGCTTTTACTTGATACATGATATTGGGCTTACTCCATTGAGTTGATTTGAACAAGTTATTCTTTGCATTTGGTGATATTGTGTGGGTGGCTGTTTTGTTCAAATATCTTTGGAGGGAAAAGGATTTCTACTTGTTTCCTTTTCTTGTGATGATTGGTTGAATGCTTCAAGGTTAATGTTGAGTTGAATGTTGTTGGTTAAACCTTGTCTATGAGCATTGTTGTTGAAGCCCAATTGGTTGAGAAAAGATATTGGTTTTGGAAAGAACATGAGTATCATTGTTATATGAGATATTGCATGGTTGGCAATTGTTGGGTTGTGTTTCATGTTCTTGAGAAAAGCATACTACATCTATCTTATTCTTTTGAGATTTGAGATTGAGTTGAGATTGAGATTGGGAGTTAAGTATAGAACATATTGAGTCTCTAACAATTCTCTTTATGCTTCTATGAGGTTGATGAATCACATTGGGTCTCTAACAATTCTCTTTGTGGGTTCATGCCAAGCAAGTGTTCTTGATGAACTTGTGAGCAGGTTTTGGATAGGTTCCATTGGGGACTTGTGAGCAGGTTTTGGACAGGTTCCTGTGGGGACTTGTGAGCAGATTTGGACAGGTCTTAGCAGAGGACTTGTGAAGCTGAGGTTGATAGTTCTATCAGAGAACTTGAGGACAGAGGTGCATTGGTTCTATGAGAAGAACCTGAGGACAGATTTGTGCCAGATCGAAGGACTGTGTTTGGTGCAGATCAAAGACAGAGGATGAGGACATTTGTGCTAGACCGAAGGACTGTGTTTAGTGCAAATTTGAGGACCAGCTTTGAGGTGATAGAGTTGAGGACAGAGGTCTCCAGCCAGAGCAGGGAAGATAGGTGTCTTCTATGGATAGAGTTCCATTTGCTAAGGGCAGCAGAGGCAGAGGTCTTCTAGAGGATCACCAACCAGAGCAGAGGTAGGGGAAGGTATCTCCTTTGAGCAGAGGCTCATAAATTCAGATTGGGGGAAGGTTTCTCCTTTGAGCCGAGGCTCATAAACATTGTAATTGGGAAGGTTTCCCAAAGAACTTTGAGATAACTTTTAGAGAAAAGTTTTGTGGATGAACCATGTAAATTGTTGTGTCACTTTGTGGATGGTTTTGTGCATTGCTTTGATATTGCTTTGGATATATTGCTTTACTATTTTGAAGTATAAAGGAAAAAGTAAAAAGAGGTCTTATACTGTTCACCCCCCCCTCTCAGTATAAGCTTGTGTTCTTCAATTGGTATCAGAGCCGGTTCCTTCGAAAAGTTTAACAGCTTGAAGGAAAAGCTAGTAAAGAACACAATGGATCATTCAAGTGGCAATGCAGCACCTATTCTTGATGGGTCAGATTTTGGTCTTTGGAGTGCAAGGATGAAGGTTCATCTAATGGCACTTGGGAATGAGGTTTGGGAAGTGATTGAAGATGAGTACACTATTCCTGAACATGGTCCTAATACTAAAGAAGAAAGGCTCCTACATCACAACAATTCAAAAGCAATGAATGCAATCCTGAAAGGCTTACAAAAACGAGATCTCACCAAAGTGATTCACTGCAAGACAGCTAGTGAAATGTGGAAACAGTTGAAGGTGGTTCATACAGGTGATACAAATGTCGGAAAGGCCAAGTTGAGACACTTCAAAGGTATGTTTGAACAACTCAAGATGAATGATGATGAAAATATTAGTGACTACATGCTTCGTATGGATGAGGTTGTTAACTCCATGAAAGACTTAGGTCTTGAGCTTGCTGAAAATGATGTTTGTGATAAGATTTTAAGATCTCTTCCTAATAGATTTAGTGAAAATATTTTTGCTATTGAGGAAGCTAAAGATTTGGATAAGTTGAAAAAAGATGAGCTCCATAGTATACTTGCAGCATTTGAGTTGAGAACTCAAGTGAAGGTTGATGTCAAGAAAGGAGGCAGCTTTCAAGACTACCAAGAATTCCAAAGGTAAACAACTTCAAGAGAGTGATGAGTCTTCTGGTGATGAAGAGGCATATTACAGCAAGAAAGGCAAGTTCTCTAGAAAGCACAAAAGTATGAAAAATGTAAGATGTTTCAATTGTGGAAAGTTTGGTCATTATGCTACTAACTGTACTATTGCCAAGGATGAAAGTGATGAAGATAAACAGGATTGTAAGAGCAAGGATTCTGAAAGGCATAGGCATCAAAGGAAGAACAAAGATGAGCACAACAATAAAGGAAAGAGGTATTCTCACAAGCACAAGAAGAGCTTCTACCTAGACAAAGCAAGTAAGTGTTCTAGTAGTGATAGTGAAAGTTCTTCAAGTGATAATGAAAATGAGATGTTGTTCATATCGAGAAAAGAGGAAGAACCAAAACATAGATTCATTATCATGAAATGTCTTAGATGTGGAAATTTTGGTCACCTTGAGGATGATTGCACAAATGATGATTTGGTTGCTAGTATGTATGAGGATGCTTCAGAAAATGATAAGGAAGATGCATGTATGGTTTTTGAAAAGGGTAGCACCTCTAGTGATAAGAAATCTGAAAAAGGCTTTGATGATTCTAAAAGCAAACATATAGAGGAAAGTGAAGTAGATCTTAAAGGTGAACTTATTAGTGCTCTTAGTGCTTTGAAAAAGGAAAGAAAGAAGAATGCTAGACTCAAGGATAAGTTAGATGAATGTTGTATGGAGAGAGATGAACTTATAGAAAGTCTTGATGTCTCTATGGCTAATGCACAAGAACTCAAGAATGAGTTAGAATCTAAGGTGCTTGAGTATAGTGAATTAGAACAGAAAATGGCTTCGTTGAAAGAGGAAAATAAAGAGTACAAGGATAAGCTGTACAGGTTTCAAGAAAGCTCCAAAAAGGTTAAGTCTCTCATCCAAAGTCAAAGAAATCCAACAGATAAAACAGGTCTTGGTTTTGTTGAGCCTCACAAGAAACAAATTGGAGAGTCTAGTAAGAGATTCCAAAAGGAAGAGAGTTCTAATGAGGAAAGTATTTCAGATCATGAGTCCTTGAATGATAGATGCATAGAAACAGAAAACAGATTTCGAAATGAGAAGAAGGAGAAGTTTTCGGGACCTAAGAAGTCAAATAAAGGAAAGTTTCAAGGCAGATGTTTTGCTTGTCATAGGTTTGGTCACATGGTTGTACATTGCATGGCTCAGGTGAAGAAGGTAAATAACGACTTTAGAAGTGGTGATTTCTTTTATGGGTATTGCTACTCTTGCAATCAGTTTGGGCACAAGGCAGTTCATTGCAAGGCAAACAACAGGAACAGGTTTAGTCAGAACAGGTGGATTCAAAGAACAGGTATGCCTCAAAGAAATAACATTGTTACTTGTTACAAGTGCAACAATGAAGGTCACATAGCTAGACAGTGTAGAGCTGAAATTCTAGGATACAAGAATAGGAACAGTGGCATGATCAGGTCCAAGGATCAGAACAATGACAGGAACAAGAATATGGACAAAGAGTTCAAGAGAAGGCCCGACAAGGAAGTTATAGACGCTGATGATGATCAGTGCCTAATGGGAGTTTTACTCCCACCCTAGAATTAATCACCTCATCAGGAGGTGGGGGAGGGACTAAGCTAAGAGGCTCATTCTTAGTTTCGAGCCCCAAAGGTGGCCCTTTGCCATTGATGACAAAGGGGGAGAGATATGAGTAAGGGGGAGAGCTTCAAGTGAAGAGGAAAGCTTCAAGTCGGGGGGAGCAAAACTTCAAAGAGAGTGATTTCAGTTTTGGCTCTTGAAGATGTGTTTTTAGTAAAGTTTTGCCATCAATGACAAAGGGGGAGATTGTTGGCAATTTTGGGTACATTGGGTACATTGCCTTTGCTCAAGTGTTGATGTTGTCATTGATGTCAAGAAGCGGAAGGGTTTTTGTGAAAACCAAGGCAGACAAAATAAAAGGTTTTATTTAAAACCATGGACAACAGATTTGAAATGGGTTTTTCTTAAAACCCAAGTTGGCTCTTCGTTTCGTTGAAAAAGGTGCCCCGGTGATGAAGATATTTAATTTTAAATATTTAGTTTAAATTTTATTTAAAATTTAAATTAATATTTTAAAATTAAATTAAAGTATTTTTCGACGTGTTTGGAAATGCCGACGTGTTTGGTAATGCATCGAAGTGCATATAAAATGTGGCAATGGAATTCATTAATGGATGTAATATTCGATATTAATCCTCGTGCAATTTCGATTTCGTTGGAGCCCCTGTGCTAGCGAAGGAAGATGTCAAGCATGGTCCGATCGAAGGGGTGATAGGATTGGGAGCAGCGCCAAGGAGGAGGGCTCATGGTGATCAGGACAAAGGCATTTTGATTAATGCATTCGCCTTAATTTGTGTGAGAGTAAAAGAACGAAGCAGTTCATGTTGAGTGCGGTGAGACGTTCTTCAGAAAATAAATAGAACCTTCGTGAACGCATGAAATTAAGGATAAAAAGTTATAGCACGGAAATCGAGAACAAGAGTAGGAAATGCACATAGGTTATGCATGACAATCGAAGACCAGTGATGTGAAATATTAAGTTGCATGATAATCAAGGAACGTAGAAGAAAATCGAAGTTCGTGTTTCGTGCGACACGCGGATGTCAAGGTCTTGACGTCGGTTGGAGAGTGAAATCGGAGTACGTGCTCCCTTAGAGTCAAGTGGGGTGCTAGCCCACGTGGTTGACCCTCTCAAGATAGGGTGCAGGCTAGCATAAGATGCAGGTTCAATTTCCTCGCGGTGACGGCAGCGAACTTAGGTAAGTCATTTTGTTGAAGTTTAAATTAAAAACACTTTGGTCTAAGTTTTTGAGGAGCTATAAGGTTGTCCATAAAATTGGTTGGGCTCTATACTAAAGTGTGGGAGTTATAAGGTTATGCAATGTTGTGATTTATTTTATTTTATGGTACAAGTGGTTTTAGGAGAGATAAGGAAGTTGTGCAATTAAAGGTTTTGGTGATGATTATTGAAAAGTGGAGTAATGTTGATTATGTTGTGATCTACTAACCCTTGTGAAGATTGGCAAAAGAATTTTGTGATTGTGGCAGATTTCCAAAGGGGTTTCCTCACTTCAAAAAGGTATGGGCACATTCTTCTTATGAGTATGATTGGTGTATGTTTTCCTGAAATAAGATTGGAGTGAAAAGGTATTCAACTAGGTTTCCTTTGGTTGGGTGTAAGTCCTATTTTCTGGTTTGTTGAAGACTACTTATGCATTGTTATCATTGATGAGAGTTTTGGTGAATGCATAATTCTGGTTTGAGGTAGTGGAAGCATTGTGCACTAGGGTTTATGTTTGTGAGTCTTGATACTTGCTTTGAGTTGGTGAAACCCTTGGTTGGCTATGTTGAGGTTGATGGTTGAGTTGCTTCCATAGAGGTTGTTTGATCAAGTTATTGCTTTTACTTGATACATGATATTGGGCTTACTCCATTGAGTTGATTTGAACAAGTTATTCTTTGCATTTGGTGATATTGTGTGGGTGGCTGTTTTGTTCAAATATCTTTGGAGGGAAAAGGATTTCTACTTGTTTCCTTTTCTTGTGATGATTGGTTGAATGCTTCAAGGTTAATGTTGAGTTGAATGTTGTTGGTTAAACCTTGTCTATGAGCATTGTTGTTGAAGCCCAATTGGTTGAGAAAAGATATTGGTTTTGGAAAGAACATGAGTATCATTGTTATATGAGATATTGCATGGTTGGCAATTGTTGGGTTGTGTTTCATGTTCTTGAGAAAAGCATACTACATCTATCTTATTCTTTTGAGATTTGAGATTGAGTTGAGATTGAGATTGGGAGTTAAGTATAGAACATATTGAGTCTCTAACAATTCTCTTTATGCTTCTATGAGGTTGATGAATCACATTGGGTCTCTAACAATTCTCTTTGTGCGGTTCATGCCAAGCAAGTTTTCTTGATGAACTTGTGAGCAGGTTCTTGGACAAGTGTTCCATTGGGGACTTGTGAGCGAGGTTTTGGACAGGTTCCTGTGGGGACTTGTGAGCAGATTTGGACAGGTCTTAGCAGAGGACTTGTGAAGCCGAGGTTGATAGTTCTATCAGAGAACTTGAGGACAGAGGTGCATTGGTTCTATGAGAAGAACCTCGAGGACAGATTTGTGCCAGATCGAAGGACTGTGTTTGGTGTAGATCAAAGACAGAGGACGAGGACATTTGTGCTAGACCGAAGGACTGTGTTTAGTGCAAATTCGAGGACCAGCTTTGAGGTGATAGAGTTGAGGACAGAGGTCTCCAGCCAGAGCAGGGAAGACAGGTGTCTTCTATGGATAGAGTTCCATTTGCTAAGGGCAGCGGAGGCAGAGGTCTTCTAGAGGATCACCAGCCAGAGCGAGAGGTAGGGGAAGGTATCTCCTTTGAGCAGAGGCTCATAAATTCAGATTGGGGGAAGGTTTCTCCTTTGAGCCGAGGCTCATAAACATTGTAATTGGGAAGGTTTCCCAAAGAACTTTGAGATAACTTTTAGAGAAAAGTTTTGTGGATGAACCATGTAAATTGTTGTGTCACTTTGTGGATGGTTTTGTGCATTGCTTTGATATTGCTTTGGATATATTGCTTTACTGTTTTGAAGTATAAGGGAAAAAGTAAAAATATGTTTTATACTGTTCACCCCCCCTCTCAGTATAAGCTTGTGTTCTTCATTTCTACACAGAAATTACATCATTATATGCTCAGTCAGAAAACGTATGTTATTGCTAAATTCGACCCTTTGCACTTTCTCATGAGTGAACCTTATTTATCTGGTCATACAACAAAGTGGGTTCTTGCATTCAGTAAGTTTGAACTCATGTTTATTGGCCATAAGTCTATTAAAGGTCAAATTATAGCAGATCAATTACCTGTTGCACCTTTAGATTCTACCCATCCCCTCATCATTGAGTTTCCTGATGAATGCCTTCAATTTGAGGCAGACCATCCAGAGCAATGGTCCCTATACTTTGATGACACCTGATGCATGAGTGGGGCTGGTGCAGGTATTATTTTAATATCTCCACAGAAACATATTATACCTCTGTCCTTTAAATTAATTTTTGCTCGCACTAATAATACTACTGAATATGAGGCTCTCATCCTTGGATTACGAGCTGCCTTGGCACTGAAAATTAAAAATCTATTGGTTTTCAGTGATTCTCAACTTGTCATAAATCAAACCAATGATGTTTATCAGACCAGAGATGATAAATTGCATCCGTATAAGGCATATGACTTACAATTATTATCTTTATTTGATCAAGTTACCTTGGAAGCTATTCCCCGAACTAGAAACCGTGCGGCTAACATTATGGCTACAGCTGCATCTCTTTTGCTCTTGGAGTTAGATGATGAATATGCTACCATCCTTATTCATTGACTCCAGGAACCCGCTTCAAATAAATCATTCTTAGAACCTTTGGATGTATTTTTAATCAATGAAACTACTCCTGAACCATGGTACATTGATATATTTATTTTTCTTCAAAATGCGACCTTTCCTGAAGGTTGTAATAGCAACCAGCATCGGTTATTACGTAGACGAGCAAGTTGCTTCATGATTATTGGTAATACCTTGTATAGGAGATATTTCGAAGGCATCCTACTGAGATGTTGGAATCTAAAAGCATGAGGATACGAAAGCAAAAAAGAAAGCGAAGATGTGATGCAAAACCGAACCAAACTTAACGTTAAATTCTAGGAACTTGAAAGTGCATGAAAAGAGGGGAAAGCATGAGAAAATCAAAACAAAAAAAATGCAAATAAAGAAGATAGCCCTTTTTATTGATATGTTTCACAACTTGGTTACAATGCGCATCCTCCCCTTCCAAGGGCTAGGAGCATTTAAGTATGCGTTCTTGTTACATCCATGGGTGCCTTTCCTTCTTTCACGTGCCCACATGTAAAATGGGTGGACCAAATGTCACTACCACTTGTGTTGATGAGTCTTGATTCCTTGTTGCTCCTCCAATGTCTAGAACCTGTGCTCAAAGGAATAAGAAATAGCCAGTAGCACCTGCGGATAAAACAAAGCATGCAATCCTCAAACCTATGATAAGTGAATAAGAAAAATGAATTAAACTATGATTAAAATAAATACAAAAGATCTGAAAATTTGACAAGGGAATTAAGAATCCACCAGGAAGGCCCTACAAAAAGAACATTCAAGAAATTCCTTGCCGATTTGAATTCGCTCCTGGGCGAGACGAATTCACCTACAATAAAATGCCAAAAAGGTACTATCCTAAATGTCCTTCTTAGGAAGCTCCAAAAGACCTACAAACTTGGGGTTATCTAATTGGGGGCATTTTGGGAAGACCTAGATGGTCATATTTTCCCAATTTGGCCTCCATCAATAGGAATTTGATGATGCTACCTGTAGATTAGTAGAAGCGAGCAAAGGTAGAAACATGATCAAAATTGTTCAAAATGAGATGAAATTTAAATGAAAACCTATCTAAGCATCATAGAATTTAATGCACAAATGAAATAAATAAAGTCTTCCATGGAATTCCCATCACTACGAAGGGGGGCGATTAGGACTATGATAGTGTGGGATGGGGCACCCATGGGGCAGGACTCCTGTCGTTTGAGGCCTGATTTTAACACCAATCCACTTGGGATGGGTCCAAAACCTCTTGTGTGGTATTGTTGGAAAATTTGGTGGGATATTATGGCCAAATTTTGGTTTTAGGGCTCAATATTCGTCCTCCAAATAGTCACCCAATGACCTCCCCTCTAAAGAAGATCAAGGATGTGAAAGGCGCAAATCCAAAAGGTGTGAGGTATGACAATAAACGATAGCACTTCGTTGCTCTAAAATGCTCCTTTCCTATATATTTTGGGGTGAGGAAAACTCACCAATTTATAGACCTGGAGGTCTCTTGAAATGGGCATGCAGAGGTGCCACTTGGAAATCATGCCTTCCCAGGGGGAAGGAGATTCTTCCCTAAATAGGGACTTCATGACTGCCCTTGTAATTGCCTCTAATGCTCGAAAACACTCACCCATACTCCCATGCAATGAAGGAAGCATTGAGTGGCGGATCTGAGCTACCATTTGTCAATATTTGACTTTTTTCCCATCAAACCTAAAATTTGCCCCACCCTGGAGCGAATCTAGAATTCGTCCCTGGGTGGGACGAATCCCAGTTTGAATTAGTTCCAGGGTGGAACAGATATTGAGCAAAGTGGTTGAAGGTGCCAAATTGATCTCTAACTTTCCAAAACTGCTATGAGAGTGGTTAGGACCATTTTTTAACCTCTGGGGGCTGCCCTTGGGGTTGTGTGTGTCAATGCAATCAGTGTTTGCAGTCACATAATTAGATTGGTGTTGTTTTGGTGTCTATAGATGCCCCTTTTTGGGATGTGCTGTGCATGGCGCAGCGTCGAGCAAAAAAAATAGATAACCAAAGCACTAATTATTAGGGTTTCTCAGTAACCTAGCCAAATTTTGATGCCCCAAGTATGGAAAGGTCATGCATTCTTGAATCCTTGCTTCTGACGAGCGAGGGAACTTAACTCAAGTGTTAACCTTTTTTGGTGAGGTGTTACTTGATCTTGGACATTGATCAGTCATGAATAGGCAAAGGGCGCAACCTTTTATCTGTGAGAACCTTGAGTTCATGATTCACAAAATGCCAAGTGATTTGATCAGCTTGTGATTATTGCTTGTTTACTACCCCAAGCAGGAGCATGATTGTATTTGTCAATGATTTTTTGAATGCCTGCCATTTTCCTTGATTGGGTGTGTATTTTTTGATTGGCAACTAAGTGTGACTACCATCTCAAGCAACGAATTGATGAGGGAATGACCTGCATGATAAAAGTGATGAGTCGCTTGACCTAAGATGACTGGTGCAAAGGTGCCTTCAGATGCTTATCGTTGAACGTGTGTGCAGTTTCCCGATATTTAGACCTATTTTTGGTGGGTGTTAACCCTTTTGGTGATGCTTTTTGGAGCTGTAATTGTCAAAAATCCACCTTCCTGTGGAGCAGTCGGACCATGGTGGCCTTCTTATGGAGTAGGATAGTGACAATTTGTAGCCCCAACGTCTATTTTGTATGCCCGGGATGTCAAGTGCAAAGGCACTTTCATCGGGCAAGTTTATTAGCTTTTTTGGTGCATTTTTGATGATATATATAGATGACTTTATTTTTTTCATGTGAGTGTGATGATTTGATTTTATGTATGATGAGTGATGAGTATGCATGTTAATTTATTTTAATGGATGCATATGTTATGATGAATGCAAATGTTTCTAAATTTTAGGATATGCAAATGTAATGGATGAATTGAATTTGTATTGTTTGGTGAGAGCACCATAGACTGTTTAGAACTTTGTGGTTTTTGGCGATTGCTGATGGCAATGCGAGGATGAAAGATAGCGCAGTTGGTTTAGAATGTAGCTAAGGTTTTCTGAGACTCATATGGTTTTAACTAACTAGCCATGACTGTACTTTATCTTACAAGACTTTTGGACAAGGTATGAATCGGACTTGTCTTTGACCAAGTTATTTCACATCCCTATGTGTTCAATGGAGTTCGTTTATGTGGTATTTGTCAGGATACCGCCAGTGCTAGATAGGCTGTCAACCAAACCTGTACTGAGGATCACCTAATTAGCTCCACTAACTCCTTTGTTGTATGTAGTCAACTTAATCTACGGTGCTGTCTAAGATACCATAAGCTAGCTCATCCACATGCAAACATTGATCTATACACGAGTTAATGTGATAGATATATTGTCATGCGAGAGGTTTACTGCCAGTGACCGATAGGCTATCCACCAAAATGGTACTGAGGTTTGCCTCATGACCTGTCGGAATGCTGAGAGTTCCAAGGACTCAAGTTTGACTCCCTTCTTTTCTTTAATTGTATTGGGATACTTGCTCTTTTGTAGTGATAAAATTCACTATTTATTTTTATTATTTTTATTTTGAGCAAGGGATTTGAATTTCGAGTGATGAGAATCACTATTGTATGTGCCTTTTGATGTATGCACTTTGGTGGTGATGTCAAATTTTTTTTTTTTTTGGATTTTTGAGTTTTTGCAAGATTTTGATGTTTGCAACTTTTTTAGAACTTGGGATTCTTGGAGAATTGGGCAGGGAAGATGCTTGTCCTTTTCCCAACTCTCAACATTCTTGGGGTCATTCGCACACGCGGATGACCAAGATAACCGTTTTGCTTATGGTGACCTGGGTTACTGTGCAGGTTTCATCTTTCATTCACACAAATCAAGAATTTTTATGTGTTTTAATTTGTTGTTGGGACGCTACATAACAAGGTGTGATCCAAGTAGGATTCTACCTTTGTAAAATCTGTCTAACTTGGTACAATACGTGGCTAGAAAGCAAATGACGACTAAAGGGTGAAAACTCATGATACATTAGAAGACCACTGACTCTGGTATGGTAAAAAGAAATGCATGGTATTTATTTTTGATGGACTGCTTATAGAATGGAGTAATTACAGTTTATGGTGCCTTTGACCTGTATGATCACAAATATGCAATGTATGGATGTGATGCTTAATGTAGTTACATATTTTTGTGTTTTTGATGGATTTATTTTTGTGAATATGAAGATGAGATGCGAAAAGAGCTCTCTATTGTTGCAATGAGTTTGAGCATGCCTGGAAATGAGATGCAAATTTTTGTTATTTTTGATGATTTTACTGTTTTTGTATTTTCTTATTTTTGACCAAGTGATTGTGAGAATCCTTGGAGATTTTTGGTTTGACCAAAGGGGAAATGGGTACCTTTGGGGCATTTTTGGGATGACCAAGCGACTATGAGAATCCTTGGAGCTTTTTGGGATGGACCAAGCGATTGCGGGAATCCTTGGAGCTTTTTGGTTTGGGCTATGGCTGCTTTAGATATGGAATGGCCGCAAATGACTGATGTTCAAGGGTTCTAGTTCCTTGATTCCATCAAGAGAGGCTAGCCGGTATGTTCTAGGTCCTATTTTACTATCAATTACATAGGGACCTAACCAATTTTTTGTGAACTTGTCCCTTAGATGGGATGACAAACTAGAGTTCTATTGGTTCTCTTTTAGGACCAATTCACCAACCTGAAAATCCCTTAGGTGAACTTTCATGTTGTAAGATTTCTTAAGTCACTCTTGATAGATATGTAAATGCTCGAGAGCATTAACGTGTCATTCGTCAAGCAACGTAAGATGGTCTAACTGGGCTTGTCGTGCAGTGTCATCATCGATGAACTCTTGCATTGATATGCACAGGGAAGGAATGTCCAACTCGAGAGGCATGACTACCTCAGAGCCATACACGAGCAAAAATAGAGTCACCCCAGTGGGTGTCCGAATGCTAGTGCAATAAGCCCACAGGGCAAGTGGGATTTGGATGTCCCAATCCTTATGACTGTCTGTGACTATATTTTTGAGGATAGCAACTAGCATTTTGTTTGATGCCTCTGCTTACCCATTTGCTTGTAGATAATAGGGTGTCAAAAAACTATGCTGAATTTTGTACTTTGTGTTCAAAGCACACACATCCTTGTTCTTGAATTATGTCCCATTATCCGAGATTATTTTGGATGGAATACAAAAATGACATATGATGTTATGTAAAATGAACTCCACAATGTGGGGTCCTATCGTAGAGGTAAGCGAGACTACTTCCACCCACTTGGTGAAGTACTCTGTGGCCATTATGATAAATGTGTGATGACATGATGATGCAGGGGAGATCTTTCAAATTAGATCTAAGCCCCACTACAAAAATGTCCAAGTTGACTCGACTATCTGCAAGGCCTGGGAAGGTACATGCATCAAATTGGTATGATGTTGACACTTCACACACTTCCTTACATATGCGCAACAATCTCGCTCTAAATATGGCCAATAGTAGCCCATGCGAAGAAAGCGCTTCACGATGGCCATACCACTAAAGTGGCAACCGCACTTACCATCGTGCACCTGGGTGATTGCCCAAGTGGACTCCTATTGGTCCAAGCAATGAATGAGGATTCCTTCATAGCTGCATTGGTACAAAATGTCTCCTAACAAGACATACTTGGCCGCTTTTTGCTTGAATGCTCATTTTGTGGCATGCGTCAATCCAATCGAGAGATTACCTAACTTGAGGTAGTCCCTTACAGGTGAATACCAATCCTGCTGATCAGAAGCCTCGATGGTATGAACAACCAATCCCTCTTGAAGTTCATCCATAGAAAATGTTGAGCGGGAAAGAACTTGTAAGAATAGCATTGTTTTGCTATTAATGGGAGTAGGGGAGAACAAGGACCCCTAGTTGGCGTGTTTCAGACGATCATGGATTCGAGAGAACCTATCCTGAGGTGGTTCAATATGGATCATGTGGATGCTCTCTACCAAGATGTCCAAGGGTAGGGGGTGGTTGAACCCCACGCCCGACTTGTCATAAGGCATTTGGTATTTTTTTTGGAAAAGGACACGCACTCCTTGCTCATACTTGCCTAGCCCATATCCATGCCAATTGCATTGGCCAAGATATCTCAGAGTGAATTTTGGGTTAGACAGATAGTTGACATCTTTTGCAAAGGGCTCTTCATCTTCATCCTCTTGCATGCATGGCTCAGTACCATGATCAAGGCCCCCATACACAAATTTTGTCTGGTTTGGCGGGTAGCCTAAAGGAACAATTGTATCGATGGGGAGGCGAGGTCTCCCCATGTATTGCATGGACTCTAGTGCAATTGTTGCTACAACATTCTACACCAGATACTTCCCCAGGTCCGTACTAGCCATTTCAATAATGATTGTTGGCGATTGAGGGGGAGGGAACGAAAGCTCTTCCTATGTCCACTCCATGTTGGGTGAACTAGGAGCCTCAACTTCCATCTTGCCAGGCATCTCTTTAGTAGAGATGGTTGATACTATTGGCAGTGCCTCTTCTAGGGGATGAGCCTCTTCTAGGGTTTGCTTCCCTTTGTCCTTCTATTTAGCCATGATAGGTGGCGTTATTGGTGAAGGACCAGATGATGAAGATGTACCTGGATGGGGTGTAGATGGATTTATCACCAGGGATGCTTGCAGAATCAGACCCTGTCTAGATGGATTTAACTAAAAATCCAAGTGCATCGATGGAAGGGTCGATTGCGGCATCATCTACACCGCATTGCAATATTTAAAGGGTTCCAAGTCCACCAGGACTACATATACTTCCCATTCAAATGTATACTTCAAACACTGATGAGCTATCGAAGGGACACACTTCATGTCCCTGATCCATGGCCACCCTAGCAAGATGTTATAAGCCATCTCACCTTCCAAAATATGGCATAATGTAGGTATCATATTTTGTCCTACTTGAATGGGTATGACAATTGTGCCAATTGTCAAGCATATCGCATCATTGAATGCTCATAGTGTATAGGTGGAAGCCATGATGTGAGAGGCTGGCAACTTTAGATGTTTCAATGTTGCTGTGGTAATGATGTTACTGGATGAGCCAATGCCTACCAACACTCTCTTATATGGGATCCTATTGACCCACATGATAACATGCAGGGGTGGATCTGCCATGTCATCAGACACTGATTTAACTTCATCCTCTCGAAAGGTGATGATTGGCTTCGTGCATTGTTTGACATGTCCCATGAAGTTGTTGAAGGAATTCGCTTTGTGGGGCTACAAATCGATGGCTTTCAATATCTCCATTAGAGCCTCCCAATGGGGTGTTGATTGCTGTATAAGCTCATATATGGAGAGCCTAGCCGACATGGTCCTCAAACTCTACGTGAGTTTGGTCTGAATCATGGCCATAGGTCTAGGCGGAGGTAGCTGCATAGGGTGTTGTTGAGGTTGTTACGTTGATGGAACCTCTCTCATGGCTACCTCGGGGGCAACTCTTGGGTATCTCTTGTTCCTAGTCACTATGCTTATCATTCCTACATACCCTTGCATGGGGAAATTCTATTGTACCTCATTGAATTGAAGGGGTTTTGCCTATGCCTCATGGGTAGGAAATGGGTCCTTAAAAACCCCCATCTGCTGGTTGTTTGGCGCTACGGGGTTGTCCACTACCAACGTCTTATTGTCAATCAGGTCTTGTATCAAACCTTTGAACTTCCAACATGCATTTGGGTCATGTCCCTTCTACCTATGGAACCTACAATACAAGTCCTCCCTGTATCCCTTAGGCTTCGACACATTGGGATCTATGGTTTGGATCTCTGGAAGGTTGATCAAGTTCACCGCTGACAAGTGATCAAATAGGGAGTCCCTAGACTCCGTATAAGGTGTGTACTGTTGCCTAGGGTGATGCTACTGATTTTTCTCCTACTTTTAGTTTTCTCTTTCATAATTATTAGGAGGCACTGTCTGATAGTTAGCCTTTTGAGGCTATATTTCTTGTGTAGGCTTAGGGACATTTATAGCAACTTGATTGACCACAGCGGGTTTCTATTGCGTAGTCCCTATTTTTGTGTTCTTGTTCCATTCTTTATTCTTAGGTTTTGCAATATTGCTATCCTATATCTTGATCTCTTCAATGATTCTGGCTTGTGCCAGAGCTTCCTCTAAGGTGGCATATTGCTGTAGCTACAATAGCATAGAGATCGATCTCAAACAGCTTCGTGAGAACATTTGTGTAAGGTCAGACATAGGAGGAAGGTAGGGTAGCTTGGAAAGCAGAGTCCATCGATTCTCGTAGGCCACCATGGTTTCTTCCTCATACTACCTGAGGCTGGCCAGGTCACTTAGTGACACCTTCTTCTTGGTGTTAAAGGCAAAGCATTCGAGGAATGCATCCACTAACTGATCCAAGTTATTGATGTTGTGCTTCAGCAATTGAGTGAGCCAATCTGAGGTAGGGCCCACGAATGTGGTTATAAATGTCCTTAGCAACAACATATAATTGTCCTGAATGCCAAAACATTGGATCAGGAATCTAGTCATATGCTCTTGGGCATCCTCCTCACCCTTAAATATTGCCAACTGAGGTAGCTTAAAGTGTTCGGGGTAAGGGGATGCAGGCACTGATGGATGCACAGGATGACTATGGAGTTGGCGTAATGTGGGCTTTTGGGGCCCAGAAGCTTTGGTTTCCACAGACTCCAAATGCTCTAGCAGCGCTTTGTATGCATCGAAAGATTTAATCTCTTCCTCTTTAGTTTGCTACCATTGTGGATTGTGGGAGACTTGAGGCGTATGGGGGGGTGGTCGGATAGCAACCCCTCCACCTTGGTAGGGCATTTTGGCCTGCTCTTCTTCTTGTTCATACTCCTCGTAAGCTTCCTAAGGAGTCTCTGGACGAGACCTATGACCCTAGGTGGGTCCCCACGGAGGGTACCCATCATTGTTTCGGGGAGTGGCCTCCCGCTCAGGTCTAGGGGGTCTCGAAGGTAAAACTCGATAAGGTCGCGAAGACCTATCTCACACCAAGGGATTAGAACCCTCTTAGGCACTGGGTTATGGAGCATCTCATCTGTTTGGTGCTGAATGCACTCCTTGCTAAGGCGGTATAGACACTCTAGTTGTTGCTGGTCTTGCTCAATTTGTGTGATCTGTGCTTGGTGGGTGGCATGTATGGCGATTGCAAGGTCAATTTCTTTTGCCATCTTGAGCCTTGGAGGATTGGATGCCTCTCCTATGCATTTACCTTAGTTGCGATGATCCGATATCTCAATGGGTCACTTCCCTCTATTGAGGTTTGCGACATTTACCTAAGGCTTTGGACTCAGTGGGTGACCATGGTACATAGCGGGTGTGGAAGCGCATGGCTCTTGCATTGTACATTACTCTCGAGGAATGTAATGGTCTTCCTCGTGCTCCCTTTTGTATGTGTGAAAGGGATGGGCAAAGTTGGCTCACCCTACTTGAAGAGCCCTGCACTCTAGGGTTTGTCTATTGGTTCTAATAGTGATGGGGGGAAAATGAGGGATGCCATAATCATGTGGCCTCTCCTCATGGACACTATGTCACTCTTGCACTTCATCGCACGGTGGCCACTCATATCAAGCTTCTAAGGGAGCTTTCTTGTCTATGTTGAGCGCCACATGTAAGGAATCTTCCTAAAATGGGCTATGATGAACGAGCATGTCCCCCAAAGGGGTGTCCCTATAGTTCCATATTGACATGGAATGATGTGGACTCTCTTGTGGGTCAGGCCACCAAGGAGGTATGACCAAGTCCTTAGGGCTACAGTGGAGGCGACTTGTCCCCCCTTGTACACTTTCCACAGCTTCTGCCCTTGATTGAGCTTGGATATAGGTGTACACCATGGTGTTGCTTTTCTACAAGCTAAATAGATTTTTATCTCTTTTTTATCATTTTTTATGCTACACTAAACAGAAAAGAGCACACACACACAAAGCAGTGATTATCTCGTTTAAAGATTAAAAGTGTGTCCTAAACCTGGTTTAGTGTGTTTTGTGTTTTTTTTTTTTTTTGAAGGTTTTGTAAAGAACATTTAAATGCAAAATGAGGGCTCGTATGACTCCCAAAATTGGTCGCCCCTTTGATATACCATTTCTAGGCCGATATACCAACTTCTCTATATACCCACCCTTACGTGAGGGAAACTATAGGTACGTGAGAGCATATGGTACGTGGAACGTAGGCGGTATGAAAGGGGAATCACCATGTTTATGACACCTACCATAGAAGACTTATCCTTGTGTGCTAGGAATCACCCCAGCTACACTCGGTCAGCTTTCGTCAGGATTTACGTCTAGCAACAGTAGCGATCGGGGTTTATGAATGCAAAATTCAAGCCAAGGTGGTGATGAAATCCACCGTTGGTCTTGATCAAGGGATGGGGTTTTATGACCAACTCCTTGGTATTTTATTTGCCATGTGGTGTGTGGGGTTCTTTTTATTTTACATGAAACAAAATAAACATGCAGCAAACCTTTCCTAAGCATGCAAAAATAAACCAAAAAAATAGAAAAATAGTAACAAAAAATGACAGGAAAAGTTCAGGACTCTTACCTCTTATCTGCCAAAATATGTCGGTTCTGATTTTCTACCCGAAAACTTCATAGACTAGAATTCATCTTGGGGGGAATGAATTAAAGTACTTTATTCATCACAAGCTGGGGCAAATTCCCATTCGTCCCTGAGTAAGACGAATTACAGCTCTGTATCCACCTCTTGATGGAATGAACAACAGTCAGCGTATGAAAATGTGATACCTGCAAGAAAAAATGAGCAAGTTTCGATCATATCTCTGATATTAAAAATAGAGGACAAGGTCCCACCGTGATCACCATTGAAAGCACAAGGATACGGAAGCAAAAATGAAAGTGAAGATGCGATGCAAAACCGAACCAAACTTAACGCTAAATCCTAGGAACTTGAAAGTGCATGAAAAGAGGGGAAAGCATGAGCGAATTGAAATGAAACAAATGCAAATAACGAAGACAAACTTTTTTATTGATATGTTTCACAACTTAGTTACAATGTGCATCCTCCCCTTCCAAGGGCTAGGAGCGTTTAAGTATGCGTTCTTGTTACATCCATGGGTGCCTTTCCTTCTTCCACATGCCCACATGTAAAATGGGCGGACCAAATGTCGCCGCCACTTGCATTTATGAGTCTTGATTCCTTACGAGTCCTCCAATGTCCAGACCCTGTGCTCAAAGGAACAAGAAACAATCAGTAGCACCTGTGGATAAAACAAAGCATGCAATCCCCAAGCCTATGATAAGTGAATAAGAAAAATGAATTAAAATATGATTAAAATGAATCCAAAAGCTCTAAAAAATTTATAGGGGCATCAAGACACCACCAGGAAGGCCCTGTAAAAATAACAGTCAAGAAATTCCTTGCCGATTTGAATTTGCTGCAGGGCGGGGCGAATTCACCTATAACAAAATGCTGAAAAGTTACTGTCCCAAATGTCCTGTCTAGGAAGCTCAAAAAGACCTAAAAACTTGGGGTTAGCTAATTGGGGGCATTTTTGGAAGACCTAGATGGTCATATTTTCCCAATTTGGCCTCCATCAATAGGAATTTGATGATGCTACCTGTAGATTAGTAGAAGCAAGAAAAGGTAGAAACATGATCAAAATTATTCAAAATGAGACGAAATTTAAATGACAACCTATCTATGCATCATAGAATTGAATGCATAAATTAAAGAAAGCAAGTCTACCACATAATTCCCATTGTTCCAAAGGGGGGCGATTAGGACTGTGGCAGTGTGGGAGGGGGCGCCCATAGGGCAGGCCGCTCATCGTTTGAGGCCTGATTTTGGCACCAATCCACTTGGGATGGGTCAAAAAACTCTTGTGTGGTATTTTTAGAAAATTTTGTGGGATATTGTGGCCAAATTTTGGGTTTAGGGCTCAATATTCATCCTCCCAATAGTCACCAAATGACCTCCCCTCTAAAGGAGATCAAGGATGTGAAAGGCACAAATCCAAAATGTGTGAACTATGACAATAAAACAGTAGCACTTCGTTGCTCTAAAATTCTCCTTTTCTCTATATTTTGGGGTGAGGAAAACTCATCAATTCATAGACCTAGAGGTCTCTTGAAATGGGCATGCAGAGGCGCCACTTGGCAATCATGCCTTCCCAGGGGGAGGGAGATTCTTCCCTGAATAGGGACTTCATGACTACCCTTGTAATTGCCTCTAACGCTCAAAAAAAATCACTCATACTCCCATGCAATGAAGGAAGCGTTGAGTGGTGGATTTGAGCTACCATTTGTCAAGATTTGATTTTTTGCCCGTCAAACTTGAAATTCACCCCACCCTGGAGTGAACCTAGAATTCGTCCCTGAGTGGGGTGAATCCCAGTTTGAATTTGTTCCAGGGTGGAACGGATATTGAGCAAAGTGCCTGAAGGTGCCAAATTGATATTTGACCTTCCAAAACTGTTGTGAGAGTGGTTATGACCACTGTATAACCTCTGGGGGCTGCCCTTGGGGCTGTGTGTGTCAATGCGATCAATTTTTGCAGTCACATAATCGTATTGGTGCTGTTTTGGTGTCTACAAAATCTAGAAGAATCTAGAAGAATCTAGATCAGCTTTAAGTGAATCCCATAATGGATCTTTTGGGGGACATTTTAGTGGTAGCGTCATTGCTAAGAAACTCCTTAGGATAGGATATTTTTGGCCTACCATGGAAAATTATGCACATGATTATGTGCGCCATTGCGACAAGTTCCAGAAACACGCTGACCTTGTCCATGCACCTGCACAAGAACTGCAGGCTATTTCATATCCTTGGCCCTTTTCAAAATGGGGCTTAGAAATCATTGGAAAAATCAACCTTGTGTCATCTGATGGACACAAATTTATCATTATCGCCACTGAGTATTTCACGAAGTGTGTTGAAGCTATGCCCTTAGCTTCTTGCACTGGAACCCAAGTTTCCAAGTTTATTTTTAATCAAATTATTTGTAGGTTCGGCATTCCTACAAATCTCATCTCAGATAATGGAACTTGTTTCAAAAATAAAGATGTCAAAAAATTATGTCAAAGATATAAAATTCAACATCGTTGGTCCACTCCCTATTATCCTCACAATAATGGCCAAGCAGAAGCATCTAATTAAACATTAATCAAAATCCTCAAAATACTGGTCAATAAATCTAGCCAATATTGGCACATCCAATTATATCCTACTCTATGGGCTTATCGAACTAGCGTTCGCACCCCCACAGGTACTTCACCTTTTGTTTTGGTCTACGACGCTGAAGCAATTTTTCTCTTTGAATTAGAAGTTCCTTCTTTGGATCTACTATTTCAAGATACTAAAGTAGGAGATGAATATCGTGCTGGAATATTTAGTCATCTGGAACTCCTAGATGAGAAGCGAATCAATGCTTTGGAGCATCTTCATGCCTACCAAAACAAGATTAAACGAGCATACCTCAAGAAATTTCATCATCGATCCTTTGAGATCAGCGACCTTGTTTTAAAAGAAAATAAAAAAAATACTAATGCAACTAAATATATTAAAGGTAAATTTGAACCTAACTGGATTGGGCCATATGTCATCACTGCAACATTTAGATCGGGATCATACTGATTAGCTACCTTAGATGGTAAAGATCTTAAAGAAACTATGAAAATTATGCATCTTAAGCGCTATTATGCATAAATATGGTCATTTCATCATTGTATATATTGTTATTTTGCATATTGTTTCATTTTCATAATCCATATAATTTAAAAAAAAAAAAAACCGTAATAGTATTTATTCTTTCTATTCATAAATCAAAATCAAAATATAAAAACTTTAAAATCACCAAAATCTTCAAAAACATCTTTTATTTTCATACCTGCCAAATCTTGAAGTATTGTAGTTATATTTTCAATTATTTTGGATAAATTAGTATTTATTTGGAATCCCGCACTTTCACATTCACATGCATAAATATCTTGATTTTATTTGGTATGATTATTAATCCCTCTTATATCAAATTCCACAGTTGAATTAAATAAAGTTTTGAGCATAGAGAACTGATCTTGTTATTTACTTGAACCAAGAGCATAGAGAACTGATCTTGTTATTTACTTGAACCAAGTACATCTCTTCACATTAAAATGATTTCATTGCACATTCGATATGATGCTACATAGTAGAAATGGTTTCTTGAGCGAAAAGTTTCCCTTGCTATCCTATCATGCACATGGTCTAGAATCTTTGAAAATTGACAAAAGAACAAGCTCACCCCTGCCCAGAATAAAAATCCCTTCCTCTACAACAAATCTAAGCAAGTATCCCTAGTACAGGAAGAAAAATAAAAGTCAAAGAAAATGAGAAAAAGAAAAATATCATTTTGTACCATCGTAGCAATATTTTAGCATTATCTCAGTTCCAAGCAAAAATACAAAAAAAAAAAAAAAAAAAAGAGAAAAGCAAAAGCAAAAAGTAATAAAATCCTTTTCCCTACCCATTTAAAAGAAAATAAGGGTGAATGAGCTTGAATCCCTGGGATTCTCAATTATTCGAAAACTGTGAGGTAAGCCCCATAACAGGTGGTTTGTGCCCAACCCGCTTGGCCTTGGGTAATTCCTAGCATGGTGATATGTTTGTCACATTAGCAACCTTCTTTTGTATAGACCTATGTTGGCTTATGGATTAGCTAGCTCTTGATGACCTAACTTACATAGTAGTCTGGTATGGTTACATGCATATAAATCATGGTCAATGAACACTCATTTGGTTAATTAAAATTACTTTTATCAAATTATCTTGCTCAAAATTGGTGAATGAACGATACAATCGTACACACATTTTTATTTGAGAGATTTTGTATCATTATGATAAATCAAGATCGGTAATGAACTCACATTTGCACATGGGATTTCTTATAAATCTACATTTTGTCTTTGAGATAGTTTAAAATATCAATTCTTTCAAAACCATTTCATCTTCTTATTTAAGAACATTTGTTTAGTATAAAAACAATTAAATATATGTCTTTCCAACAAACAAAAATTTTCTTTCACATCTTCAAAAACCTAATAAATAAAGTCATGTTTATATATTAATATTATTTGTTTATCTCAAAATCAAAAAATCACTCATGCAATAAAACTAAAATATCAAAATTCCTTTTTCGATTTTGCAATTATGGTATAAGTCTATACCTCTAATTCTATGCCTAGTGCAAACCATTTTTCTCATTTTTTCCATTCATTTTACATCATAAAAACATATGGCTTACATCAGTATGTTACACAATTATGCTTTAAAAAGAACGCAAATTTTCCATTTTATGTCCTTATGTCAAACATTCAATTTTGCAATGATGGTATAGTTCCTAGGAACTTATTCAAAAAATTTATCACACTTAGGAATTTATGCTTAGAAAAAATCATATTTCTTTTAATATCTCATGCATAAAATTTTTATGAAAATCTGAAAACAAATCATCATCATCATCATTTTTTTTCATCACAACACAAAGTCTTAAGACAGTTTCTTAAGCACCCTTTTACTTTTAGCAATATTTATATACTGGGATTAGCTTGATGACCTAGTGAGCAGTGAATCCATGAAATGGTCTATAACAGCAACAATGTCCTTTGAAATTATTGTTAGAAGTCCCTTTTATTTTTCATCAAAACACACCACCAAAACAACCAATTTGTTTACATAAGATTATTTCCTTTAAAATTTTATTCCATGACATAAAAATTATAATTTATTTCCAAATGACATAATTACATGAATAATCAATCACAAAATTCAAAATTAAAGCATCATACAACATATACACAAGTCATATCATCAAAAAGACAATCTATATATATATCATCAATCAAATATGTACATCATCTGGATTGGTATGCCACAATCAATACCCTGACATACTCAATCCCATAAAAAAATTAATAAATGTATATACAATCTCTATGTAGTGAGTGGCTAGCCTCGAGAAGCCCTCGAGTTCTCCACATCGTCTCCTCCCCCACCCTACCGTGGAGGAGGTGGTCCCATAGAAGTTCGAACATCGTATCCATCCACAACACCAGCGTCGTCACCATCCACTGGCTAGATGGGGGCATCATCTATGTCCTGACTCCAAAACCTCTGCATGTCTAGAGCCTTACTTAGCGTGGTGCTATCCTGAACAGTCTGGAAGTACTCGTAATCCTTGAGAGAAAGGATCCCCTGCTGAAGACCAAACTATCATAGAACTTGGTCATAGCGGTGGAGCTCTACCTCTCTCCACTCCATCCTTAGCCAGCAAACTTACCTGATGCGAGCTAGCTCCTGCCCATCCTCTGCCCACCCTGGATGCTCTCGCCATGGCCTCCAGGTGATCTTGTCTAGGATGAGGTTGTCTAGCACCCTCTGTGACATTGGTAGATCTATCCACCACTGCGACCATCTTTGTAACCACCAGTAGAAAACCTAAGGCCTCTCCCGATCAACCCCTATCAGTGGGAGCCCTATCGGCCTCTACATCACGATGTGCTCCCAACACAAAACCTACAACAATGATGTCAAAACCAGACATCAGCCTCCCATGTATACGAACCCATGCAGGATCCTCTACAAACGACATAGTACAAAGCTACCCCATGCAAATCTATATATGTGGTCTCTCATGTCGTAGACCACATCTGAAAGGAGCTAGGGTAATCTGCACCCACTCTGGTGGCATAGCAGTAAGCCACCCACTACCCCTGCCAATACTCGAGTCAACCTAGATGCCCTAGGCATCTGCCTCAGAGACTTGATGTTCACCCTGCCCTTCTCTAGGGCGAAGCTTAGGTCTTTGCTCAGCCTCATCATCGCCTGGCCCTGATTTGCTATAGGAGTCATTAGTCGTCCCTGTATGGGGATCCTTAAGATCCTCCATATGTCCTCTAGTGTGGGAGCCATCTCCCCTATCGGTAACTAGAAGCAAGACAACCTCAGATGCCACCTCTCTGCTAGGGCTATCAGTAGCCCCATGTTTGTTAGTACTTGTGGCATCTCTGCCACATGCTACAGTCTGACCTATGCCAGTCGATCTTGCTCTGCCTGGTCGAGTGTGGCCACGTCATCTCTCAGCCCCTTGTATTACCACTCCCGACTCTTTAGTAATCCCCTCTACAAAACAAACAATAAAAAAATAAAAATCATTAATAAACCAATCATTAAAAACAATTAAATGCATTTTAAACAAGCTTAATTTCATAACAATGATGATATCGTCCATCATTGGATGATATCGTCCAAAATTGAGTAAAATTGTCCTTTCTAGGATGAAATTGTCTCATATTTCGCAAACTTGGGGATCTCCCCTTATTGGACAGGATCGTCCCTAAATCATCATATTTCACCCTCAAACGAAATCGACGATCTAAGGACGATTTTGACGAAATTGGGACAATTTCATCCTGACGTCGTCGATGGCCTAAAAATGGCAGCGATGCCCCAAACAGTCACAATTTAAAATAAAAAATTCCACAAATTAAATTCAAACATAATGCATCAATTTTAGATCCTTACCCATTGCCTGCACCGAACCTCTGTCGATCTGTACACTGTCTCAACCATTTTTCGTACAAAGCTCTAAAAACAGTGAAAGTGAACCGTACCAATGAATTAGGGTTTTATCCTATTTTTCTTAATTTTATTTAAAAACAATAACATTTTAATTTTGTTTTGCTTTTCCGCGCTTTTACCTCAAACGTTCGATTTGGGTAAAAACACAAAGGGGACACCATAGTAAGCAATCGTAGGATTCAACTAAGAATCGTCGTCTAGAAAATTGAGTAAATTTTACTTTCTTGTAAAATGGGAAGAACTCATCTTTAATGCATTTTCTTCAAAAAATTCGCTAAATAGGGGGCAAAATGTAGCACCCTAAAATTGGCATAGTTAAAACTTAGTAAAAAGATAAAAATTTGAATTTTAACCCAAATCACCTGTTACTCGCTCTCCTCATTTTCCATGCCATTTTTAGGATTTGTTTTGACTTTTGGATGATATCGTCGGTGATCAAACAAAATCGTCCTAGATCTGACGAATTCATCTGCAACAAAACGTCTAGACGATTTCGTCCAAAAATTGAATTTTCATAATTAGCTTATGTTTCAACATCTTCTCTAACTTGGGTAGAAAGCGTGTCTACACAGTTAGAGTCCCCCCCGTTGGAGATCTCCCAAATTGGGATGATATCCAACCTCCTAACCTCTCCCTAATCCTATATAAACTGGGATTTTCTCAGTTTATCCCCCTGAACCCCCCTTGAATCCCCTGGTTGACTGATTTCCCTGCAAATTTAGCTCCTTGTGCATTAAAACATCCTTGTACCATCATTTGTATTCGGTATTTCAAGTTTTCTTGCAGGAATCTTATTGTTTGTCAGCTAGAGAAAGCTCGGATTGTCACAAATGATTCGAGACAATTTCGAACGATCCTATCATAGATCGATGATGATCTCGTACGATTGGAGGTGATCTCAACTGCAGTCCAGATTGGAGGCAATCAGAGCTTGAAGTTTGCATTTTCTCATCTTTTCTCTTCATTTTCTTACACATTAGCTTGGTTTATTTTATTCATGCATCCTAGAGTTCACCTCATTTAGTATAGATGCATGCTAAAGGTAAAATAAAGTATTAAAGTAACACATTTTCCTTTAATCGTTATCTGGATCTATCATTTAGGCAAATTCATTGTCATTTCTATCATTTCCCCTTGCTTTTGTTGTTGTATTTTTGGTTTTTGATATTTGTCTCTGTTACTGTAGGTTTCTGACGAATTCGACTGATGAATTCATTAGATTGATGATTATTTCATCTGATCTCAGATGACCAACTGATATCTGAGATGATTTTGTGATATTTTAGATGATTACGTACGATTTAAGATGATCTTGACTGCTTCAAAACTCAAAATCTACATCAGACATCCGAAACCAGATATATTATGTCCCATTTAGCATATTTTTTGTGTTTAGAACTTACGCATGTTTTTTGTATTCATAAAAATCAGCATTGACATATAGAATAGATTCATCTTGGCCAAACCTAGGATATGAATGATTAAAGTACAAAATGAACATATCAAACCTACTCTCAACCTAGGTGTGGAAACTGCCACTCAAAATTTTCCTAATGAACCCACGATCCATCAAAAATTCACCCTTATATCCCTCCCCCAAGATGCGGGACCTTCAAAGGGCCTCTCAGTCCGAGGTATTGTCCCATCCTTCTCGCATCCCCCTTTCGGGCGCGGATCCTATAGACTGAAGGTAAGGATACAAGAAATTTGGAGCGATACATGAACATTGGATAATTTGTGTAGAAGGGGCACATTGTTAAATTCAAATATGGAGCTTGTACCATAAGAGACAAAGAGCATGGGAAAATTACAATAGTGTCCATGACAAATAATAAAATGTTTCCCTTGTAAATTCAAAATGAATTGTTGATGTCATTGAGTGTAGTGGTGAAGGATGTTACATAGCTTTGACATCTCAGATTTGGTCACCTGAGTTATAGTGGCATGAATCTGCTGCACAAGAAATAGATGGTGAAGGGTTTACCCCTAATAGAGCAACCCAATCAAGTTTGTGAAGGTTGCTTAGTTGGAAAGTTGCATAGGGATGCGTTACCTATAGGGCAGTCTTGTAGAGCTTCACAACCATTGGAGATGGTGCACTTAGATATCTATGGTCCAATGCAGACTAGCACACTTGCTAGAAAAAAATATTTTTTGAATTTCATTGATGACTTGAGCCGAAATACATGGGTATATCCCATCAAGTAAAATTCAAAAGCATTTGAAAATTTTGAAGAGTTCAAGGCTTTGGTTGAGAAACAAATCAAATATTATGTGAAGACTCTTAGGATAGATGGAGGAGGTGAGTACATCTCCAACAAAATTTATAACTTTTGTAAGCAAAATTAAATTTGGAGGTAGTTCACTACTAGATATACACCACAATAGAATGGTGTTGCAGAGAGGAAAAATAAAACCATTATGGAGATGACATGAAGTATGTTGAAGATAAACAATTTACCACATGAGTTCTGGGCAGAAGCTATAAATTATGCAGTTTATCTGCTGAACAGATGTCCCACAAAGAGTGTGAAGGACAAAATTCCTCAAGAGACTTGGAGCAATCAGAATCCAAGTATTCCAAATGAGAAGAGGAAGAAGCTAGATGACAAATCTAAGAAGTGTATCTTCACTGGATACAGTGAAGAAGCAAAAGCTTACAAGTTGTATAATATTGTAAAAAAGAAGCTAATAATCAGCAAAGATGTGAAGTTCCTAGAGGATGAAGCATGGAATTGGAAGTCAAATATTGGCTAGCCAAAGCCAACAATTAGTGAGTTTGATGATTCTATGGGAGACAGAGTGCTTACTCCTGTAGCTTCAAGTAGTAATAGTGGTGCTAGTAGCAGCACAACCTCATCATATCGATCACCTCCACTTGCAACAAGAATATCTAACTTGAATACCCCAACAAAAACAAGGAGCTTACAAGATATTTATGAGGTAACCAAAATTGAAACTGGTGAAGAACGTTCTGATTTTTCTTTATTTTTTGAGTGTGATCCAATTACTTTTGAAGAAGCAATTCAAAATAGAAAATGGATAAAATCAATGGATGATGATATATAATCATTAGAGAAAAATCAGACCTAGGAGCTAATGGATCTCCCAGAAGGTAAGAATACCATTAGGGTCAAATGGGTGTGTAAAATGAATTTTAATACCCAAGATGACATTGATAAGAATAAGGTCAAATTGGTGGTAAAAGGCTACAAGAAGAAGTCAAGGATTGATTATCATGAGGTGTATGCATCAGTAGCCCAACTTGACATAGTTAGAATGATCCTGGCATTGATAGCTCAAAAGGGCTAGAATGTTTACTAGATGGATGTCAAGTTTACCTTCCTAAATGGAGTATTGTAAGAAGAGGTCTACAAAGACTAGCCACCTGGTTATGAACTTGAAGGGCAAGAAGGTAAGGTCCTAAAACTTAAGAAAGCTCTGGGTTAAAATAAATGGATAATGAGATAGAATCAATAGATAAAAATTAGACCTGGGAACTAATGGATCTCCCAGCAGGTAAGAACGCCATTGGGGTCAAATGGGTGTATAAAATAAATTTTAATGACCAAGGTGACATTGATAAGAATAAGGCCATATTGATGGTAAAAGGCTACAAGCAAAAGTCAGGGATTGACTATCATGAGGTGTACGCACTAGTAGCCCAACTTAACATAGTAAGAATAATCATAGTAATGTAGCTCAAAAGGGCTAGAATTTTTACCAAATGGATGTCAAGTCTGACTTCCTAAATGGAGTATTGGGAGAATAGGTCTACATAGATCAACCACCTGGTTATGAACTTGAAAGGCAAGAAGAAAAGGTCTTGGAATTAAAGAAAGATATGTATGGGTTGAAGAAAGCACCCAAATCTTGGTATAGAAACATTGATGCTTACTTTTAGGAGAATGAGCTCATCAAATGCCCATATGAGCACACTCTGTATATGAAGATAAATATAAAGGGGGAGATGATAATTTTCTACTTGTATGTAGATTATCTGATATATACTAGGAATAAAAACATGTTGTTTGAACATTTTAGAACAACCATGGAGGAGTTTGAGATGACAAACTTAGGGTTGATGAAGTATTTTCTTGGCATAGAAGTTGACCAATATGTGGATGACATATTCATTTCTTAGGGTATGTATACCAAGGATGTCCTGAAGAGGTTTAATATGGAGGAAAACAAACCTGCCATCACACCTATTGCAATAGGTCTAAAGTTAAGAAAAATTGATAACAATAGAAATATGGATCCAACTCTCTATAAAAGGTTAGTTGGAAGCCTAATGTATTTCAATGCAACCAGGCCATATTTGATGTTTACAGTGAGTTTAATCAATAGGTTTACGGAGTCACCCAAGGACACTCAATGGTAAGTAGGCAAAATTATTTTACAATATGTCAATGGAACAAGAAACCATGGAATCCACTATGCCATAAAATACTAGCTTGAATTGATTGGCTACATAGATAGCGATTGGGATGACAACATAGATGATTGGAAGAACACTTCTAGATACGCCTTCCATCCTGGATCTAGAGTTGTTTCTTGGTCCTTAAAGAAATAACCAATTATTGTACTATCAACTACAGATGCATAGTATATTACTGCCACCTTAGCTACATGCTAGGCAATTTTGCTGAGAAGAGTTCTCAATGAACTGAATCATCCGTTGGAAGTAGTAACAACCACTATTTTTTGACAATAATTCCACCATAGCACTATCGAAGGATCTAGTGTTTCATGGTAGGACCAAGCACATTGACATCTAGTACCATTTCATCATAGAGCTAGTAAAATTTAATGAGACATAATTATTATTTTACAGGTCTAAGGAGCATATAGCAGATATATTCACAAAACCTTTGAAGGAGAAAGACTTCAATAGGCTGAGGGATATGCTTGATGTCAAAGTTTTTATGAAATCTGGTTTAAAGGAGGGTGTTAGAAAATTAAACTAGATTTGACACCTCTAAAAAATTGTTCCACTGCACCAGTCACCAGATTCTAGTTCATTTGGATTAATTACTGGTAGTTGAAATTATCAGTCAGTTCAAAAATTGGAAGGAAACCCTAATTTTGAGTTAACTGCATGTCAGATAAGTTGGTGGAGCTTTCTTGCTTCTCACATGAAACCCTATATATCTGTCACCTTCATTTTGTGTCAGAGTGTGAATAGGCTACAAGGTTGGAGATAATCAGAGTAGAGGAGAAAAATAGACCACAACAACATGTAAGTGTAGAGCGATAGAAGACCAGAGAATTCGAGAGCAGAACAAAAGTAGAAAGCCTTGTTCAGAGTTGAATTCAAAGTCTTCAAAAACTCCATTTTATTGTACATTGCATATTTACAGCCCAATGGATGTATTTCCAGTTCAGAATATGTGGATTTATTTATGGTATTAAGCAATAAACATTTACTTACATATATTCTGCACTCTGTGTGTTGTTTAATAACTTAGCAAAGTTAGTGTTAATATTTCCATAAGCTAATTGAATCTTGGCATTCTCATCTCTGATAACCCCACCTATGTTGGATCTTCCTAGATTATCATTTGAGGCTCCATAAAAATTGACTTAGACCATCTAACCAGTAGCAACTTCCAAATACTCTCATCCTGTTCATGGATGAAATTATTCTAGACTGATCTATGATGATATTAAGCTCAGAAGAAATTTTGGACTCAAATTAAGACTTGGGATAGTTTGAGGAAGTGGTGATGTTGGCATTTTCAATAGCAAATAAAAGAACTTTGGCTACAATGGCATCATGGTTTTTGGATAGGTAATTAAAGAGTTTGTTATTTATTTCCAACCATAATTACCAAATATAATGGGAAAGCATGAATGACTAGACAAATTTAAGCCAAGAAAACTAAAAAGGGTTGGGCTTTGGATGCAAATATCTTCAATAGTAGTAGAGCAAACCCAAAATGTGAAGCTTGCTATACAGAGAGGAACAAATGATATTGGCAAAATGATAGGAAACAAACATGTGTTTCATTGACTCCCAATATGATTTACAAAGAATGCATCTGTTAGGGATGATAAGGTCATAGGAAATGATATTGTTAATGGTTAAGATTTTGTTTTGGATTGATAGCTAGAAGAAGTGAGCAATTTTGGGAGTCATCTTGTTAATCCAGATTCTTTTAGAAAGGAACCACACATTAGATGGATCAACCAGAGCAAAGTATGCAAATTTGATATAAAACTCACTAGATTTAGTTAGCTACCAAAAAGGACGATCAAGAGGAAGATTCCTAGGAAGAACATAACCTTTGAGCATAGAATATAGAACCTTGGAAGCCTCACTCTGATCAAGATGAACAAGGTTATTAGTTAGACCTGCCTAGCAGGGTTTATTACTATGGTCTCTAGTGATAAAATGAGAGACCAACCCCCCAAAAGAATAATCAATGAGAGGCTTAAGTTTTCAGAGGGTCGGATCTTTCATTAAATGCTACTAAGAAATCCAAGAGTCTTACCAAAAGTAAATGGAGGATCCATTACCAACACATCATCTGATGCCTTTCTTGATAATATGTTGAGTATGAATCACAGAATTCTAGAAGGCAAATCCCTTTAGTAAAGCATTGTCTTCAAGTAGAGAATATTGTTGAGATATTTACTTTTAATTATGTCAACCCATAATGTCTGAGCATTGGAAACAATTTTCCATCCTTGCTTGCTTATTAAGGCCAAATTCATCTTGTAAATTTTTTGGAACCTGAGACCTCCTTGATTTTTATTTGAACACACCTTATCCCATGCCATCAATGGAAATATAAATATGTTCTCAATGCCAGATCAAAGAAATCATTTCTAGATTTTTTCAATATTGTGGCGGACAAACATGGGAGCCTTGAAGACCAAAAGGAAATACTAGGATACTCTAGAGGTAGGATTGGATCAAGGTAGCTTTAGCCGTATGAATCAAGAGGGCACCTTTCCATCTGATTAAATTCTTCATTATTCTCTGGATGATATTATTTCACATGATTTTAGATGGTATGCCCTGAAAGAAAGGAAGGCCAATGTAAGTTTCTATAATATTAGAGATGAAGCATTCAAGAATTTCAGCAATCTTAATTTGGTGATCTCTGGGAGTGTTGCTAAAAATATGAGATTTTTGTGAAAGTTGATCTTCTGACCAGCTAATTCCTCATATGAGTTGAGAATGGATTGATCGTATGAACTTATCGAATAGAATATCAGGTGTCAAGGATAGTATCGTCCACAAATTGTTGGTGGGACATGGGCAGAAAATTGGAAGAAGGCTTGATACTTGAAATAATACCTGATCGACAAGCTGTCTTGAGGGATCTTCCTAGAGACTCAGCTAAAATGATGAACAGGAAGGGTGATAGTGGGTCTCTCTATTGAATACCTCTGCTACTTTTGAAGTAACCTGCGGAGGAACCATTGACAAGGATAGAGAACCATGCATATGAGATGTATGATTCAATGAGGCTGACCTACTCATTATGGAACCTAAACTTCCTCATAATTACAAAAAGAAAGTCCCATTTAACTCTATCAAAGGCTTTACTGATATCGAGCTTAAGAAAGAAGCCTAAATTTTTGCTTTTGGTAATTGAGTAGATAAGCTCGTGAACTATAATGATACCATCAATTATAACTCTGCCCTTGATGGAACTGCCCTAGAAAAAATCTATTATGGTAGGGGAAGCCCTTTCAAATGGTTGGTCATGGTCTTAGTTAAGATTTTATAAACTACATTCCACAAGATGATAGGTTAGTAGTCGAAAAAGGTAGCACATTCAACAGACTTTGGAATCAAAGTGATGAAGGTTGAGTTAATATCCCTCCAGAGCTGCTTAGTCCTTTAAACTTCTTGAATGGCTTTGGTAATATCCTTTCCAACTATGTCCAAAAATTTCTAAATAAATTTTTATTAATATTAAATATAATATTTTGTTATAAAAATGAAAAGTAAAGTATATATATTAATTTTAATTAAGTACACCTTGGTATCAAAATTCCTTGTAACTCTAGTAGTATTTTTTCTTTACATTTGGAGCATGTTTATTTGCAAGGTAGTAGTCTGACCTTATGAGTGCGATTGAGGTTGTAACAATCAAGAGTAATAGCAAACTAGGTAATGTTCAGAGCAGCCCCATAATTTAAATCCTATTTAATAATAGGAAAAGAAAAGTACTGTAAATGTTACCAATTCCTTGAGGATTAATAGGAAAATTTACGCTGCATTTCTGAAAATATCTTACCTGTCGCCCAGCACACAATAAAAGGAAACAAAACAAAAATCCGAGTGATTTTCAAATTAAAAATTGACGAGTGGTTTATACTAACCTATTGTTTGATATATAGAGAATATTTCAAAAGAATATCGCTTGCGTTACGATTTTATCTGTTATTATTATTATTATTATTGTCATGGATTTTCCAACATTGTTCTTAATTTCACGGCGTTGGGTTCGTAGCCGCCGAGGGCCCCAAGCACATAGAATTCTGCATCTAATTGAGGCAGAATGATGAAATTTTCAAAGTGGCAGATAATGCTAGATTATTTCGCCGTTGAGGCAAAAGTTTAAAGCTACACGATATTCCTCTTGTTGGAAATGTGGTGACTAATTGAGGATGATAATAAAAGGTAAAATAAAAAATCAGATACGATAGCATGTCGCTATCGAATGGTGTCACCCACTCTCAGCTAGATAAGGCAGGGAATAGATAATAATATTTCAGTCTATCACTTTGCTGATTTCCTTGTAAGATACGTACATCATGGGAATACTTGAGGTGTCAAGGGGAGGTTGCAATTTCCATTTTACAGGGAAAATGAAATGAAGGTAAGTGTTTTAACGGGTTCCTCTCGTTTTCGGAACTGACGTAGCACGATTGGCATGGAACGAGCGGGTATTATGGCTTACACAAGAAGTTGTCATGAATAAAAAAGCTTCCTATCCTACTCACCATCCCAAGAGCCATGTGTGGGTACTAGAGCTCCCATATGTCATGCAATGGAGAAATTAAGCATCCACTGTCACCTACTCACCACTCTTGATAATGGCTTGATATATGAAGGCTACACTCAAATTATGCAGCATAGCAATTACGTCAAAACTAACGGGCTTAAAACAGAGTTTTCACATCAAAACGAATCCCACGCCCGGCCTGTGTTGAACCGTAAGTTACAATTGATAATTTGGTTGATGATGGGACCATTATTCTGAATACTGCTCTACAAGTAGAGCGCCTCATCATCGAAAATCTATCGCCTTTGAAAAATCCAGAACTCCTTTCAATCGATATCTTTGTTGAAATGAAATAGGAAGGTATTGCCAGCCATCATTGAAAACTGCAGGAGACTTTGTACATTACCTAATTGTTTAGGACATTATGAGAGTTCCATTCACATTACATCAGAAAAGACTACAATTGTGAACGATGCCTATCATCCCGTGGTCCTCCCATACGTTGGGACGATGTAACTGCTAAGGATGCCCTACCTACTTTCTTCATCGGATGTTTTAAACAATCAAAAAAGAAATTAGAAATGACTATCAGGCATTTGCAGGGTCGTAAGCAGACCTGTAAAGATGTAAGGGTTTTCTTATAAAAAGTTATAAATTTAAAAAAATCGTATATAATAAGTTTTTATCAAAATTTACCAAACATCTACACAACCAACAGCTATTTATTTATTTATTTTTATTTTTTAAGGTTTATTATTTTTAGGTTAAATAGTGAATTATTTTATACGGTATGCATCAAAGAAAAGCTGTAGATTGAACGAATAGTTTTTATTTTAAACCGGAATGTATTTTATAGGATAAATTGTTTGTATGAGAGGAAAACTGTCGGTTAATTTTTTTTTTTTTCATATTTTGAAATGATTTTATTTTAGTACATAAACATAGTAATTTCATAGTATTAGTAAATTTGTAGAATTAAGTTGATGGCATTTAAGATTTGGAGAATTTAGTTTATATTGTAATTAAGATAGCATGGTCTTATATATCTTTATGAATAAGGAAAAATTATAATATTTATATTAAAATAATATATATATTTTAGAAAAAAAATTAATATTATACAATATTTTTATATTAAATAATTTGTATTTATAAATTAAACTTAAAATATATATTTTTAATTAAATTACGTAAAAAAATAATCAGTTAATATAAACTTTATTTTTATAACCTAAAAGTATAAATTACATTGTAATTAAGCTAATATAAAACTAAAAGATATTTTTATTCATAGGTAAAGTGGGGTATAATATTTATTTAGATTTATTAAGTTTATTTATCTAAAATAGAACCTCTATTTGTATTGAATTGTTTGGTGTAATTTGGAGGATTTGAATAGAACTGTTTGGTTTAATTTGGAGGATTTAATTCAATATTTTATGTAATTAAATCTGTGGTAGTTATATGATTCTATTTGTATTAAATTATATATTTTTAATATTATTATTTTTATTGCAAGTATTTCTTCTTTTTATTTTTAATTATAAATATTATTTTTTATTATTATCATCCAATATTTATTCATGACCAAGATATAAATATGTGATGTTCATCTTATGATGGATTTTATATCATGTTTCAATATATAGATAACAAGATTTAAGCTATTTTGGAAACATAACTTCAATGGATAGCTTAGTATTTCTATAAAAACAATATAAGAAGTTTCATTATTACACTAAAATTCATTTAACACAAGTCATTGTTCTTTATTTTTTTAACTTTTTTTAGACTTATTTTATGAGTCACCATATATAATCCCAGATATGTGACATATATATTATGTAAATATGTAAAATGGGATTTTATATTTATCAATTCTAATGTTTTATATTTTTGTGATTGTTTCAAAAGCATAAATATTCAATGTTAGTTTATACCATTCCTAGTGGTTAAATCCAAAAAAGTAGTAATTACCAAATAGAATTAAGGTAAACTATTTATTTTTATTTGAAAATTATAATTTTAAATTTAGGATAGTAGCCTTAAAATTTAAAATATTATTTATGAAACTTTAATCATTTCACAACATTTCCTCCATGCCTAAAAAGCAAGAAAATATGGTCTTTAAAGTATTGTCAATGCATTATTTCTCTTTTAATAGTTTTTCAAATTTATTTGTGTTAGCATGTTAGATTTTAACATAAATTCTATCTTTACTTGAATTTCAAGCTTTTTATCAATGTTTGTTAGCTTTTGTTTTTTTTTGGTCAATAGAACTTTCACATAGACTACATAATGTTTTTATTTAATTGGAGTAATAATTTTAGTCCTATATTTCTTAATGCTCACCTTGTAAATAAAATAAAAGAAAAATAATTTATTGGCATGATATATTTATGATATTTTTACCAATCAAAATGATTATTTTCATAGTGTTGGAATTAAATATAGATTTTATTTTATTTTAGTCATCTAATAAACCTAAATTATGATTTCAAATAAGCTAAGAGTGCTGAAGGATCTTGATGTGTATATAGCTGAAGTGGTCCTCAATCCTACATAGGTAGCTCTAGATTATGTGGTTGGGCATGACTAATTATTTAGTTTCATTTTTTTATCAAAAGGATCAAAACCCTAGAGGTAATTTATAATTTATCGCATTAGTAAAACTTAGATGTAAATTTTATTTTATTTTGTTTGTGGAAAACACCCCAATTGGGATGCCACTTTCACGTAAGTCCCAAGGAGATAGGGGTATCTATTCTACCAAAAATACCTAGGTCTCACACCTAGCTTACCCCATTTGGAACACTAAAATATTATGCCTAAATAAAAAAAAATACAAAAAAACATAATAATACAAAAATAAAATAAAAGTAATAAATAAAAAATAAAAAACACAAATAATAAAAAATAAAAAAACATAAAACAAACAAAAAAACATAAAACAAACAAAAAACACAAAACAAAAACAAAAATAAATAAATAAAAATGTAAAAAATAAAAAATAGCAACAAAACACAACAACAAAACAACACACAAATGCAACAAAAAAAAAAACACATGCAAAAATAATAAAAATAAAAAACACAAAAATAATACAAACCAACACACACAAAACAATAAAAAATGAGAGAAAAATAGAATACATGTTTGTACTTTCTAGACCAAAAGGCTCTTCAGGCAAGAATCAACAAAGAAAATATCAAAATGTTAGTCTGAGCAAGGAAACTAAAATACTTTGACTAAACTAAAGAGAAGCAAAAATAAAGAAAAAGTAAACTAGGTACCTCTAGTACTAGAGCCATCCAAAAAAAGGATAGAAATAAGAGCTTCCCTTATTTGTGGATCCCACCATTTGGGAGGGTGTTCATAGTAAGTAAGATTGCATTTTTCTAATACCCAATTATCTAAAGCATCTGCACTCATATTATATTCCATGACCACGTGATTGTATTCAACTTTCAATAAGCCCATCTGGATTAATTGATTCTTCTCAACAATTTTTTTATCCTCCAATCAACCTTATGATTCTTAGAAGGAGTCTTCAATAAATTAATCATGACTTGAGAGTTAGAAAACACTTTTTTCCATCCAACCTTAGTAGGCTCTCAAAGGCCTCTAAGGTTACCATACCCCTCATCAAGGTTATTGGAAAGGATACCCAAATTCTTAGAAAAAGTGAATATCGAGGAACTATTTAAAAGTCTACCAATTCCTCCTAAACCAACTTTTATAGGGTTCACCCTAGAGGCTCCATAGGTATTGACTTTTTCAAAATTTGTAGGAGTATTCCAATTGCTTGTTCTATCTATCTTTCAATTATTCACATTCCTTTTAATTTTATTGCACTTTAAAAAGTTAATATTAAATCTTTGTATCACTTGATCTCATCTTTGGTGGGATTTTTGGGGGTGTTTAAGGAGTTATTGGATATATTCAACTAAGTTGGCAATGATATTTTGCTAGATATAGTAAATATCATTTATTTTTTAAATTAAAATTTGTTTATTTATTTCTTTCTAGATATTCCAAGGTGGGATGGTAAAACCCATCCAAACTAGCTACCTAATAAAGTGATCAACACCATCTTAATTAGGTCAATCCCTCCAAAGCTTTTCAAAAGTAAAAAAATAGACCATTGTAAGCCAAGTAAGATGGCCATTCTCCTCCATAGTTTAAAGGCTAAGGTACACTCATGAAAAATATGGTTAAGAGTTTACACATTCTCTCCACATATTTTACATCTAAATAGGCCATGAAAACCATGTTTCATAAGTTGCTCACTAGTAAGAACCTTGTGATGTAATAAAATTCATGAAAAGAACCTCATGGGATCAAGAGAGAGAGATCTCATATAAATAATACTTTGGATATCTTTTATTTACTTTTTTATCATTTTAATAGGCCAGTCCTCAATAGGGACCCAATATCTACCAATATTTGAATTACCAGTATAATACTACTAGTAATTAGTAATCTTTATCTAGTTAACTCAATGAAGCTCCTCCATACAAGGCCTCCAATAATGAAAATGAGTTGTCAAAGGCTGGTGATCATCCCAAGAATTTATCTAAAAAAATATTTGCTGACCATTATGAATGATCTAAAATAAATTTTTCTTAATAAAATCCTCACCAGTATTAAGAACTGCTAAAATGGGAGAACATTTTATAGCCAATTGATAGTGAATAATGTCTTTAGGACTTTTACGCTTAGCATATTTAGCATAAATATTCTTGTCCCAAAGAGCATTGAGGTTATGCAAAATCCTCCAATATAGTTTAGCAGCTAAATCCTTATTGTTGTTAATAGAAAACTAGAAACATAACCCCCATTTATTATTGAAAAGGCTTAAAGTATCCCATTTCACCAAGGCCCATTTTATTTTCTCCTTAGTATCACTCCAGAGGAATCGATGATTGGTTTGATCTAATTCTTGAAGAATGATCTTTGGAATATTCAACATAGTAGAAACATAAATAGGTATAGCTTGAAGGACTAATTTTATGAAGTTTATTTTACCCCCAAATAGAAGCCACCTATTGGTCCACTTTCTAATTTTCCTCTTAACTTTATCCAACAACCAATTCTAGTCTTTATTTTTTTTCTATATTTAAATATTGAGAGGAATTCTTAAATAAGTGATTGGAATGGAGGCCTTCCTATATCTTAATATATCCAAGACCATGGATTCCTATATAAGAGAGAAAGAAAATTTTATGACTTTATATTTGTCTTCATTGATCAATTTCCTAATAGCGTTAGGAAAATAGATGATTATTTGCTTAATTTTAGAAGCTTAATTAATTGTATATTTACCTATTAGAGTAGAGTCATAAAAAAGTTGAAAATGAGAAATAGGCCTAGCTCCATTAGTAATGGTAACTCCCTTAACAGTTCTATTTTCTCTAGTTTTGGTTATAGTCCTACCCATGCATTCAATAAGAACGATGAATAAATAATGGGAGAGGTGGTCACCTTTCCTAATACCTCTAGAAGTAGAGAATAGTTGAGAAGGTATACCATTAATAGAAATAGAGTAGAACATCAAAGAGATACATCCCATAATCTAGTCCATCCAATATTGAAGAAGTCAAATTACCTTAAAACTTTAATAAGTGTGTGTCAATCCACTTTGTCATAAGCTTTAGATAAGTCTAAAAAAATGAACATAGATGGTGATTTTTAAATTTCCATGGAATGGATGGCTTCTTGAGCAAGAACTAGAGACTAATAGAAGATCATGTATCAAATTTATTATTTAGAGACTAGATATATTCTAGTAAATGAGGATATATTATCAAGGTATCCCCTAATCTCTAATATCAAATCAAAAACCTATCATTCTAGATAATGGTTAAAAAAGCTTAGTAAAAATAATATTCCTTTTAAATATAATCTAATATGGCTAGACAAAGAATATTTCAAGGAACTAGTGGAAGAAATCTAAAATCAAAGCATGCCCTCAACCAGCGCATAGGTGGTTTGGGAAACAAAAATTTCTAACCTCAAGCAATCCATTAGAAAATGGATTTCAAAGAAAAAATAAAAAATAACAAAAAATGAGGAACTCATGCTACAAATGGAGAAGTTAGAGCATGAAATTAGAGAGAAACCTCCCCTGATTCTTCAAGAAGAACAAATAAGATAATTATAGAAAGAGGTATGCAAAGTACATCAAACATAAGATGCACATTGGCATCTTCGATACAGAATGACCCAAATGTAGAAAGGAGATAAAAATATAAAATATTTCCACCTCAAGACAATGCAACACTATCAAATAAATTTAATTTAGGATATTCAACATTAAGGATTCTATTACACTCATTAGGACCATAACAAGGAGATAGCATTTGGGTATTTTTCTAAAATTTTCACTAGAGTATCAAGGGATGGAGAAGATCAAGAAATAATCCTCTAAAATATTTCTCCTATTCTTAAAAATAAGGATAAAATAAATATTACTAAGGAGGTTAATATGGAGTAGTTGAAATAAGTCATTCACTCTTTAGTGAAAGACAAGGCTCCAAGTCTAAAAAAACTTACTAACAATTTTTATTACCAAATCCTTCAAATAATAGGAGCATATCTTCTCAAGATGATAGAGCAAACTAAAAACCAAGGCAAACTCTCTAGTGCGATAAAATATTTCTTCATAGAGCTAAAATGTTAATTATTTTGATGGATTTAGACCAGTTTCTCTTTGTAACTCTTCATACAAAATCATGACTAAAATTATAGAAGAAAAAATTAAAAGGAATATCAACACCATTATAGCTCAAGAGTAGGGGAGTTTCATACCATGGAAGCAACAATACGATAATATTATCATGGTGCATGAAGCTCTATAGTCCTAAGCAAAGGTAAATAAGAAATTATTGTTCATTAAACTGTATTTGTTGAATGCTTTCTATAGAGTAGACATCCAATTTTTTAGAAAATGTTCTTTTTCAAATTTAGATTTCTTATACTATTAATAAATTAGATATTGGGTTGTGTTAAGAATCCTTACAAAGCTCCCATAGTTAATGGAGAACTGACAATCTTATTTAAAGCCTCTAGATATCTGAGACAATATTACCTACTTTTTCCATACCTATATATCATATTAGCTAAAAAATTAAGGAGATTAATAAACAAGAGAAGGATGGAAAAAATATTAGTGGCATTAAAATAGCTAGTGGACTCAAGTCAGTCACCTATTTAAAATTCATTGGAGACACCATCCTAATGGAAGAAGCTTCAAAATTAAACATAGGACACTCCAAAGTATGTTTAGACTATTTAACCTTAGCAATAGGGGCTTACATTAATAAAACCAAGAGTAGTTATTAATCAAATAATAGAAGTTTCAATCAAATATTGGGGTTCAAACTTGATTCTAAGCCCACACTCAAATATTTAGGTGATCCAATGGGATTTAAGGTTATAAGAAATTGTTGGAACACTACTATAGATAAAATGGTAAAGTGAATTCAAGCATATAGTAATGGGTGGTTGAGCATGGTAGAGAGAATAATACTTATAAAGTCAGTTATAAAAATTCTCCCAATCTATCAAATTTTTGTTTTCCATCCTCCAAAGTATGTGCTTAATAATATTGAATCACTCATTACGAGTTTTCAAAAAAAAATTATAAGAGATTTTATCTTATTAATTGAGAAGCTATCTCATAGCCTAAAGAGCTAGAGGGTTTGGGAATAGATAAAATTGAAGAATTTAGAAAATATTTAGGGTCTAAGATACTATGGAACCTAGTCAATCCCCCTTACTTCCCTTGGAAGGAAATACTAAATTCTAAATACACTAACAACTCTACCACAACTAATACAAAATATAGCAAGCAACTCTAGTTCTTCCTCAATATAGAAGTACATTATTAAGGCTAAAAATATAATCTTGGATAAAGTATGATGGTTATATAAATATGATCAACTTGTCAACATTTGGGAGGATCCATTAATGGGAATACCCCCCCTTACTACCAACTATTCTCAAACTCTTCAAAAATAATTGTAGAATTTTGGAGTTCATAAACTATTTTATATAATAGAATGGATGGGCGGACATTGTAACTGGAGAGATCCCCCTACCTAGTCACATAAAAGAACAATGGATAAATATCAAAAGTTAAATCACTGGATATAAACTTTACTCCCAAAATCTAAACATGGGAATATCAATTCAAAATGAAGTTAAAGCCCAATAGGTAAGAAAGGTAAAAAAATAGTTAGCAGTAATATAAATATGTCAAACCCCCCTAGAATTCAACTATTTTATTGGATAGTGCATTAAAATAAAGTTCTCACTGGAGATATTTTGTAGGAGAGAAACATAATAGGACCTCATATATGTCCAATATGCTTCAAAACTAAGTAAACCACAAGACATATTCTCTTTGAGTGCCTAGTAGCCCTCTAGATTTGGATATAAGTTGCTTCTAAATTTGGTTCAATAATTATAGGTGACATAAGTGTGGAGAATTGTTTAAATCAATGGATCCAAATGTATAAATGAGGTTTCAAAAGCAAAAATTTGATTAAGTATTTATGGGAATCCATCCCTTTATACATAACATGGATAATATGGAAAGACAAAATAAATTAATTTTTGAAGGAAAAGGTAAAAAAAATAGAGTACTAGTAAGCATAAGTATCTGGAGGATAGTTTCAAATATAAAAGCAAACTACAAAAAAAAGTCCTAGAAACTTGATTCATTCAAAGCTTCTCATGCTACAAAGAATGGATCTCCAAGTGTTTTTGGGTATGGACAACATCCCTAAAATATGTATACCTGTGATCCAGTACCCAACTCTATTTTTTGATTGTGCTTTAAAGTCTAATCCAAGAATTACATTAGTAGGGCAATAATTTTCCAAGACAAGATAAAATTTCTTCTCAATTATAAGATTTGTTTAGGATAAGATTCCAACAATGTAGCTAAAGCGATTAACTATTAAGTTGGTCTCAAATGGGTAGCAAAAAATGACATCCAAAAACTACATATTTATGGATACTCTAAATTGATAACCTCTATTATTTCCAACTAGACAACTCTATAATCACTGCAATTAAGGATCATGTAGACACGCATAAAGGATTTGAAATCCAAATTCACTCAACTTATTTACTCCCATATCAAGAGGGAGTTCAAAAAATATGTAAATTTTCTAGCCAATGAGGTTGTATACTCAACACACATGAAGCTTTGTATCACTTTTTATAGAGAGGATGGGGCACATAAACAAATATAGATAGAAAATGATAGACAAAATCTACCAAAATAGGATGATTGACAATAGTGAATTCAATAATATAAGATGAAAGAATCTAATGAAAATGATAACTTTGGGTATTCAATCCAATATTTATACTGACAAATTAAATATTGTAATTATGATTAGATATATATTAGATAAGGAAGATAGTAGCAAGACTAGTATTTTTGGTCTTTTTTGCAACTAATATTAGCTAGTCTATTTAGTTATAAGCCCTTTTCTTTGTTGTCAACTATTTTTCTTAATTAATACATATATTTACTTTTTTAAAAAATATATATATATTTTTTGAATTTAGCAAAAAATCCCTTGTGGGGCTGCCTTGGTCTTGTTATAATTTTCCAAAATATACATGCAAAGCATTACACAAAATATGAAGAGGAAAGCAGAACTAATTGATTTATTCCAAGGATCAAATTTGTATAAATAGCAAAGTTGATCATTGAGAGTCGTCGGATTACAACAACTCATCAAAAGTGATGAAGACACCACTGAGAGTTATCCTGACACATGGAGGAGTGGGAACTCAGGTGTATCTATCCTAGTAGAACTTAAGAGAATATTCACTTATTATAACACCCCCCCTTAAGTGATACTAGGGGAGGTTTGTACAAATGAGTCCCAAAAACAAAGCCTGGTGAGGTAATCATGTACAATGTCTTATTTTTTGAAGAGAAGTTAAAAAACCTATGGGAAAAACCATCAATCAAAAAGGAAGTAAGTAAGAGGCTTGTCTTCAGATGGTGAAGATTGTTCTCTTATTAAAAAAACAAAGATGAGTCCTGGCAACTTGACCTGATAAGGTACTCGTTTACAATATATAGATGGTGAAAAAATGCCTTGGAGAAACCAACTATCAAAATAAAGGATGCTTGTATTCTGATGGTGAAGATTGTCTTCTTACTATAAAAGCAATGATGAGTCCCAACAACTTGGCCTTATTAGGTACTCATTTACAATATATAAATGGTGAAAAAATCCTTGGGGAAAAACCATCTATCACAAAAATATCCAAGATAGAGGCATGTATTCAGATAGTGAATATTATCCTCATAATATACATGTTGTTGGAGAGATGATAAAAAAACCACAAGGGAAAAAACCATTCTCCAAAGAATATAATGAGAGGTGGAAGACCTTTGTGTCAATCTGAAAGCACAAGGATACGGAAATAAAAAGGGAAAGACTCCAAGTACGATGCAAGGACGAAACTAAACTTGATGCTATGAATTAAAAATGTGTAAAATGGAGAAAGCATAGACAAATTGGAACCCAAATGGAATGAAACAACCCTCTTATTTTATTAATGTATTTCAAATTCAGTTACAATCTGCTTCCTCCCCTTTTAGGGGCGAGGAGCATCAAACTTGTCTCTTGGTCACATCAATGGAAAGCCATCCCTCTTTCGCATGCCCACATGTAAGATGGGTGGACCAAACGTTGTCGCCGCTTGTGTATACAAGTGTTGATTCCCTGCTGCTCCTCTGATGTCTAGACCCTACATTCAAAGGAACAAGAAACCATTAGTAGCACCTATGAATAAGACAAAAGCATGTGATCCTCAAAACTACAATAAGTGTATGAGAAAATGAATTAAACTGTAACTAAAACTTATCCAAATGATATGAAAACTAGGCAAGGACATAGAAACATCACCAAGAAGGCATTGCAAAAGAAACAGTTAGGAAATTCCTCATCGATTTGAATTCGCTCCGGGGAGGGACGGATTCAACTGTAATTCGCTCCGGGGTAGAATGAATTCACCTGCAACAAAGCGCCGAAGTGATACTGCCCCAAATGTCATGTCTAGGGAGATCTAAAAGACTTGCAAACTTGGGGTTAGCTAATTGGAGGCATTTTGGGAAGACCCAGATGGTCAGATTTCCCCAATTTGGCCTCCATCATAGGAATTTGATGTTGATACCTACAAGTTAGTGAGGACAACAAAAGCGATAAAGCATGATAAGATTTGATTAAAGCATTACAAAATCGGAATTACAAGCTATCTAAGCAGCATAATATGGAATGCAAAATAAAAAAATGACAAAAAGAACAATCTGCCATGAATCCCCAATCGTTCCTAAAAAGGAATATTAGGCTCGCAGCAGTGCGGGGGGTGCCCGGGCTGGCCGCCCACCGTTGGAACTTGATTTCGGCCGCAATCTACTTGGGATGGGTCCAAAAATTTTTGTAATCTGTTGTCGACAAATTGGGTGGGATAATGTGGCCAAATGTCGGGTTTGGTTCCGGATTTGTGCTTCCAATGACCACCCAATGACCTCTTCTCCAAAAGAGATCAAGGATGTGAAAGGCACAATTCAAAAGGGGAATAGGTGTGAAAGCAAAATGACAGCACTTCGTTGCTCCAAAATGTTCCTTCTCTGTATATTTTAGGGTGAGGAAACTCACCAATTTATAGACCTGGAGGTCTCTTGAATTGGGCATGCAGAGGTGCCACTTGGAAATCATGCCTTTCTAGGGGGAGGGAGATTCCTCCCTGAATAGGGACTTCATGATTGCCCTTGTAACAACCTCTAATGCTCAAAAATTCTCACCCACACTCCCATGCTATGAAGGAAGCAATAAGTGGCGGAACTGAGCTACCATTTGTCAATATTTGACTTTTTTCCCATCAAACCTAGAATTCATCCCACCCTGGAGCGGATTCTGTATTCGTCCCAGGGGAGGACGAATCCCATTTTGAATTCATCCTAGGGAGGGATGAATTCTGAGCAAAGTGCCTAGAAGGTTCCAAATTGATCTTTGACTTCTCAAAACTACTGCGAGAGTGGTTAGGACCACTATTTAACCTCTGGGGGCTGCCCTTGGGGTTGTGTGTGTCAATGCAATTAGTGTTTGTAGTCACATAATCGAATTGGTGCTATTTTGGTGTCTACATATGCCCCTTTTTGGGATGAGCTGTGCATGGCGTAGCGCTAAGCAAAAATAGATAACCAAAGCACTAATGATTAGGGTTTCTTAGTAACCTAACCAACTCTTGATGCCCTAAGCATGAAAAGGGGCATGCATTCTTGAATCCTTGCTTCTGATGAGCGAAGGAACCTAATTCAATTGTTAACTTTTTTTGGTGAGGTGTTACTTGAGCTTGGACATTGATCAGTCATGAATAGGCAAAGGGCGCAACCTTTTGTCTGTGGTAACCTAGAGTTCATGATTCACGAATGGCAAGTGATTTGATCAGCTTGTGACTATTGCTTGTTTACTGCCCCAAGTAGGGGCGTGATTATCTTTGTCAATGATCCTTTGAATGCATGCCATTTGCCATGATTGTGTGTGTGTGTGTTGATTAGTGACTAAGTGTGACTACCCCCTCAAGCGACGAATCGATGAGGGAATTACCTTCATGAGAAAAGCGACGAGTCGCTTGACCCAAGATAACTTAGGTAAGGTTGTCATTAGATGTTTAGCATTGAATGTGTGTGCAGTTTTTTGACATTTAGACCTATTTTTGGTGGGTGTTAACCCTTTTGGCGATGTCGTTTGGGGATGAAATTATTGAAGATCTGTCTTCCCATGGAGTGTTCCGGCTATGGTAGCCTTCTTAGGGAGTAGGATAGTGAGCATTTGTAACCCTGCTATCGGTTTTGCATACCTGGGATGTCAAATGCGAAAGCACTTTCATCGGGAAAGCTTTATTGCTTGTTTTGGGTCATTTTGTTCATTTTTTGTTATTTTTGAAATTTGCTCTGAATTCGTTCTAGGGTGGGATGAATTCCTATGTAGTATTCGTTCCAGGGCAAAATTAGCACTAACCAGAGCACTCATTCCAGGGAGGAATGCTTACAGGCTCAAAAATCCTATTTAAAGGCCAAAACTAGGTTTTGGGCTCATTTGCACTTGCTTTTTTTTGGCGATTTGGAGCTCTAAGGAGGAGGAGGTGAATTCTGTGAAGCGAAGCGCTGCCAAATTTCTCCTGACACCATGAGTGCACAAACCGGATCGAGCAGCGAAGCCGAAGCGAGACCAGTAAGTGGTCCTCCTCATTTATTTGCTTTATATTTTCAAGTTATTTGTTTATTTTGCTTTGTTATGCTTGAAAATGAAATCCGAGTGGAACTTTATTTTGACAAGATGTAATTAACGTCTAAAATTTGCATTCCATTTTACACTAAGGTAAACCCTAGGTAAGGGAAAAATTATGTGATGCTTTTGTTACACGAAAACCCTAGGAACGCAAAAACCCTAGTTTTTTAGGTTTAGATTTGTTAGTTTTAAAACGTAGGTGAAAACCCTAGGCTAAAAAACTATTATTAAAATTTTTTTTTGCTTGTGCAGACTTTGTCAATTTTAAACTTAGAGTACAGAAACCCTAGGACTGACAAACTGTATTTTAAAAATTGTTTGTTTAAAATTATTATTTATTTATTTATTTTTGTTGTGAATTTCTGTTGCTTTTGAGATGTACACTTTCATGTAGTGTTGTATATTCATATTTTTGTTGTACAATTTTTTTTTTGTTGATTTTTAATGTTTTGTGCTGTTTCTTGTGTAGGTTGTGAAGAGCCAGTATCGGGTACCTACTGCTTTTGCCGAAGCGTGGGGGGCGCTAACTGTGGTTGATTGGGAATGGCTTGATGCTCTTGGGCTCAAGCAGGTGACTCGACTAGATCCTGTGGTCAGGTATCGGGCCTATCTGATGGCCTTGATCAACCTGTGGGATCCCCGGACCAACACCTTCCATCTCCCAATAGGGAAGATGACAGTGACACTAGAGGACGTCTATCGAATTCTATAGATTTTGATAGATGGACTGCCGATCAAGACATCGTCGCATGACTAGTAGACAGCTATACTAATACGATGCTTTGGGCATGGGGAGGAGTTGGGCGTAGAGAGCCTAGTGGAGAGGGCAGAGCTTGACTGCAATATTGGCGGCATTCTAGTTCAATGGTGGCTGGAGAGGGGGGTGTTGGGAGTGAGGCACGCAGTACTTATGGGCCTCATTTCCAACATGCTACTTCTTGACTCGTCAGGTGCGAGGTTCCCGTGGAACCTATTGGATGTGGTCTGGTGACTAGTGGAGTTCCCGACGGAGGCACCCTTGATCATGATGTGGGTACAGACATTGCTAGCACAGCTCTATGGGGAGTTGTACTAGGTTCGCTACCAAATGCGAAAGGGTATCAGTTGTAGTTATCTATTGTAGAGCTGGGCCTGGTAGCACATAGCAGTTGAGAGGCTGGCAGGGCTACAATGGATGACTCAAGGGGAGATGGAAGATAAGGACATAGGCTACGCGGCTATTTGGCGATGATCTGAGGAGCAGGGATAGAGTCGATGGTGGGAAAGTGTTGTAGGGCACTATGCTGACGCCTTCGCTTGGCTTGCTTCGGGGGAGGTGTCCTGGTGCCCCTACCGAGACTGTCCAACCTGGCCTAAGGCTAGAGAGTGGATTCGATAGCAATGCAGGGGGAAGTGGCTGATTGGATGGCATGGGACCGAGCATGAGTTCTTCCCATACATTCGGGTGACATGATAGTTTGGGATGCGCCAGGGGTTGTCGGGTGAACCCATGGTCTATCGACGTCAGGGGGATGAGAGGACTCTAGATCGGCCATTCATCGTGCCACTTGGCAAGGATTCAGATGCGGTGATTGACATCTCGAACATGGATGATGTCAGGGTTGCTGCAGAGTATAACCAGTGGTGGACCCTATGGCGATGGTGAGGTGAGGGGCCACTAGGAGGGTGTCGAGGCACCAGGTGATGACTGGGGAGCTCCACTGGAGGATGCGAAGATGGTGGAGGTGGATGGTATGGATGTGGATCTTGGGGCTCTGGATCAGTCAGATATGTAGGACATCACAGAGCAGTGGGAGCCAGAGCAGACTGTTATTCTATAGATGGCCATGCCTTGGGCAGATGCGAAGGACATGGATGTAGGGTTATGTGTTGAGAATGAGCGGTTGGCAGAGTTACTATGGAGGCTCGATGAGGAGATGGGGGATGCACTATGCGAGAGAGATCTCCTACGGGCTCAACTAGAAAAGTGGGAGAGTGCACGGGTGGTGCACCATCGGTAGGAGGGGGAGATCGACACTTCTCAAGAGAGATATCTCCTACGGACATAGCTGGTGCAGCACGACGATGTAGTTATGATGTACCATCGATGGGAGGCGGAGTGGTGTCGACATTAGATGGATTTGGAGGGGGAGATCATCTGCCTTGGGGGGCGGGTACCCGAGCCCTTTGGAGGTGGCTCATCGCGTCGAACGAGGGGCAATGATACTGAGCAGTAAGCATCATCCCGTCGTAGGTGATTGGATGAGGGGGAGGCTAGTGGGCATGATGTGGGGATGAGCAGCAGTCGACTTGAGAGGTCCCATAGGACCCACACCATAGGGGGTAGTTCCCGTTGCACCAATCCTGCATGATCATGGTGGCCAACGCCCTAGGATTTGAGGGTTTTTGAGTTTTTGTTGTATTTTTACGAGGTCAGATGATCGGTTATTGTAGCCTACGGGCCATTTTGATGATATATATACATATGATTTTAGTTGTGTTATACATGTGTTGTGATTTGATGTTATGCATAATGATTGATGAATGTGTATGTATGTATGTTAATTTACCTGAATGGATGCATGTGTTCTGATGAATGCGAATGTTTCTAACTTATATGAGATGCGGGTGGAAATGATGATTGTGATTTGACTTTGTGATTTTTTTTTTTTGTTGGCGGTGGCACCATAGACTGTCTATAACTTATAACTATTTGTCATAGGCGATTGCTACGGTAAATAGCTTTGTATGCATACATGTATTTTCTTGTATGTTATTTTTGTATTTTCTGATGGTGAAGTAAAGCTGAAAAGATATTACAGTTGGTTTAGAATATAGTTAGGTTTTTTGAGATTTAGATGTTTTAACTAACTAGCCAAGGCTATACTTTTATCTGACAAGACTTTGAACAAGGTATGAATTGGACTTGTCTTTGACCAAGTTATTTCACATCCCTATGTGTGCAATTGAGTTCGTTGATGTGGCATTTGTCAAGATACCACCAGTGCCATATAGGCTATCAACCAAACCTGTACTGAGGATCACATAATTAGCTCCACTAAATCCTTTGTTGTATTTAGTCAGATTAATCTACGGTGTAATATAGGATACCATAAGCTAGCTCATCCACATGCAAACATTGATCTGCACACGAGTTAATGCGGAAGATATATCATCATGCGAGAGGTTTTCCACGAGTGACCGATAGGCTATCAACAAAACCGATACTGAGGTTTATCTCATGACCTTATGAATGTTGAGAGTTCCAGGGATTCAAGTTCAACTCCCTTCTTTTCTTCAATTATATTGGGATACTTGCTCTTTATAGTGATAATAATCACTACTTATTATATATATATATATATATATATATATATATATATATATATATATATATATGTTTTTATTTTGAGCAAGGGATTTGGATTTTGAGTGATGAGAATCACTATTGTATGTGCCTTTTGATGTATGCACTTTGAGGGTGATGTCAAATTTTTGGAGTTTTGACATGTGCAAATTTTGATGTTTTACAATTTTTGAGAACTTGGGATTCATGGGGAATTGGGTAGGGAGGATGCTTGACCTTTTTCCAACTCTCAGCATTCTTGGGGTCATTCGCACAGGGGGATGAGCAAGATAACCATTTCGCTTATGGTGACATGGATTGATTTGCAGGTTTCATCTTTTGTTCACACAACTCAGGAATGTTTATGTGTTAGAATTTGTGCTGGGATGCTACGTAACAAGGTGTGATCCAAGTAAAATTCTACCTTCGTAAAAGCTATCTGACTTCGTACAGTTTCGGTTAGAAAGCTATTGGCATCTGAATGACAAAAACTCCTGATACATTAGAAGACAACTGACTATAGTATGGCAAAAATATGGATAGCGTTTTATTTTTGAAGGATTGTTTATATAGCGGAGAGGTATGGAATGAAGATGGATTTTGTTAAGTAATTACAGTCTATGGTGCCTTAACCTGTATGACCACAAATATGCAAATGTATGGATGTGATGCTTAATGCAGCTATTATGTTTGTTTTTTTTATGGATTGATCTTGGTGAGTATGAAAATGGGATGTAAAAAGATATTTTTAATTTTGTGATGATTTTGAGCATGCATGGAGATGAGATGCAAGTTTTTGTTATTTTTGATGATTTTATTGTTTTTGAATTTTCTTATTTTTCTTTTGACCAAGCGATTGGGGGAACCCTTGGAGATTTTTGGGATTGACCAAGCGATTGCAGTAATCCTTGGAGCATTTTGGGATTAACCAAGGGATTGCAGGAATCCTTAGAGCATTTTGGGATTAACCAAGTGATTGCGGGAATCCTTAGAGCATTTTGGGATTGACCAAGTGATTGCGGGAATCCTTGGAGCATTTTAGGATTGACCAAGCAATTGTGAGAATCCTTGGAGCATTTTGGGATTGACCAAGCGATTGCGAGAATCCTTGGAGCATTTTGGGATTGACCAAGCAACTGCGGGAATCCTTGGAGCATTTTGGGATTGACCAAGTGATTGTATGAATCCTTGGAGCATTTTGGGATTGGTTGCTTTAGATATGGAATGGTCGCAAATGATTGATGTTCAAGGGTTCGAGTTCTTTGACTCCATCAAGGGAAGCTAACCGGTATGTCTTGGGTCCTATCTTGCTATCAATTACATATGGACCTAACCAATTTTCCATGAACTTGTCCCTGAGATGGGACGACAAACTAGAGTTCTGCTGGTTTTCCTTCAAGATCAAGTCACCAACCTGAAAGTCCCTCAGGTGAAATCTCATGTTGTATGCTTTCTTAAGTCGCTCTTGATAGATATGTAAATTCTAAAGAGCATTAATGCATTGTTCATCGAGCAACGTAAGCTGGTCTAACTAGGCTTCTCGTGCAGCGTCATCATCGATGAAATCTTGCATTGATATGCATAGGGAAGGAATTTCCAACTCAAGAGGCATGATAGCCTCGAAGCCATACACAAGCGAAAACAGAGTTGCCCTAGTGGGTGTTCGAATGCTAGTGTGTAAGCCCATAGGGCAAGTGGGATCTGAATGTGCCAATCTTTATGACTATCAACAATTATCTTTTTGAGGATGGCAACTAGCATTTTGTTTGACGCCTCTGCTTGCCCATTTGCCTACGGATAATAGGGTGTCAAAAAACTATGCTGAATTTTGTACTTTGTGGTCAAAGCACGCACGTCTTTGTTCTTGAATGACGTCCCATTATCCGAGATTATCTTGTATGGAATACCAAAATGACATATGATGTTATGCAAAATGAACTCCACAATGCGGGGTCCAGTTGTAGAGGTTAGCGAAACCGCTTCCACCCACTTGGTGAAGTACTCTATGGCTATTATGATAAACGTATTATGACCTAACGACGTAGGGGAGATCTTTCTAATTAGATCTAAGCCCCACTATGAGAACAACCAAGCCGACTAGATTCATGTGCTTAGGCGATCGCCCAAGTGGACTCTTGTTGGTCCAAGCATTGAAGGAGGATTCCTTCGTAGCTACAACGGTACAAAATGTCTCCTAACAAGACATGCTTTGCCGCTTTCTGCTTGAATGCTCATTTGGCAGCATGCATCAATCCAAGTGGGAGGTTACCTAGCTTGAGGTAGTCCCTTAGGGGTTAATACCAATCCTGTTGATCAGAAGCCTTGACGATATGAATAGTCAATCCCTCTTGAAGTTCATCCCTAGAAAAAGCTGAGTGGGAAAGAACTTGTAAGAATAGCATTGTGTTTCTATTAAGGGGAGTAGGGGAGAACAAGGCCCCCTAGTTTGCATGCTTCAAACAGTCATGGATTCGAGAGAACTGATCCTGAGGTGGTTCAATCTAGATCATGTGGATTCATGGCATTAAATCAGAGCTTGCATGCTCCATTGCAGATTACGATAATTTTTTGACTTGAATGATTGTCATATCACTAGAAAGGTCTTGCGAGATTAACGACCCCAAAGAGGCCATAGTGTTCGTAAAACGATTTAATGACCAAGGGAGTGCCTTGAAGTCGTATCATTCAAGCTTTGCCAAGAATTTTTCCACAAGGGCTTTGTAGGCCTCTAGAATTGGGCATTTACATTGGAATACCCCTTTGACTTGATTGACGATTAACAGCGAATCACCAAAAATGTTTAATCTTTTAATGTTCATGGTGATTGTTGTCTGAAGACCTATGAGCAAGGCTTCATATTCTGCATTATTGTTGGTGCACGAGAAGTCTAATTTAAATGAAAAGGTTATTGGAGCCCCTTGCGGTGTGAAGAATACAATTCCTGTGCCACCCCCTTGCTCACATTTAGAACCATCAAAAAATAGGGTTATGTCGGCCTGTGACTCAGGCTCATCAAAATCAAGCAATTCCGAGACATGGAAGACCCCGTCATTGGGTAGTTTTATGACCAGAGGCTGATCGTCTTCGATAGGAGCCTCTACTAGTTGATCGGCTATGACCTTCTTGGGGCAGTAAACAAGCAATAGTCACAAGCTAATGAAATCACTTGGCATTCGTGAATCATGAACTCTAGGTTACCATAGACAAAAGGTTGTGCCCTTTGCCTATTCATGACTGATCAATGTCCAATCTCAAGTAACACCTCATCAAAAAATTTTAACACTTGAATTAAATTTCTTCACTCATAAGAAGCAAGGATTCAAGAATGCATGCCCCTTTTCATGCTTAGGGCATCAGGAGTTGGTTAGGTTACTAAGAAACCCTAATCATTAGTGCTTTGGTTATATATTTTTGCTTGGTGCTATGCCATGCACAATGCATTCCAAAAAGGGGCATCTATAGACACCAAAATAGCACCAATCCGATTATGTGACTATAAACACTGATCGCATTAACACACACAGCCCCAAGGGCAGCCCCCAGAGGTTAAACAGTGATCCTAACCACTCTCACATCAGTTTTGGGAAGTCAGAGATCAATTTGGAACCTTCTAGGCACTTTGCTCAGAATCCATCCCTCCCTGGGAAAAATTCAAAATGGGATCCGTCCTCCCTTGGGACAAATATAGAATCCACTCCAGGGTGGGACAAATTCCAGGTTTGACGGGCAAAAAGTCAAATCTTGACAAATGGCAGCTCAGATCCGCCACTTAATGCTTCCTTCATAGCATGGGAGTGTGGGTGAGCATTTTTTAGCGTTAGAGGTTGTTACAAGGGCAGTCATGAAGTTCCTATTTAGGGAGGAATCTCCCTCCCCCTGGGAAGGCATGATTTCCAAGTGGTGCCTCTGCATGCCCAATTCAAGAGACCTCTAGGTCTATAAATTGGTGAGTTTCCTCACCCTAAAATATATAGAGAAGGAGCATTTTGGAGCAATGAAGTGCTATCGTTTTGCTTTCACACCTATTCCCATTTTGAATTGTGCCTTTCACATCCTTGATATCTTTTGGAGAAGAGGTCATTGGGTGGTCATTGGAAGCACAAATTTGGAACCAAACCCAACATTTGGCCACATTTTCCCATCGTGATCGCCACTGAAAGCACGAGGATACAAAAATAAAAATGGAAAGACTCCAAGTATGATGTAAGGATGAAACTAAACTTGATTCTATGAATTAAAAATGCATAAAATGGAGAAAGCATAGACAAATTGGAACCCAAATGGAATGAAACAACCCTCTTCTTTTATTAATGTATTTCAAATCTGGTTACAATCCGCTTCCTCCCCTTTTAGGGGCGAGGAGCATCAAACTTGTCTCTTGGTCACATCAACGGAAAGCCATACCCCTTCCACGTGCCCACATGTAATATGGGTGGACCAAACATCATCACCGCTTGTGTATACGAGTGTTGATTCCCTGCTGCTCCTCCGATGTCTAGACCCTGTGTTCAAAGGAACAAGAAACCATTAGTAGCACCTGTGAATAAGGCAAAAGCATGCGATCCTCAAACCTATAATAAGCATATGATAAAATGAATTAAACTGTAACTAAAACTTATCCAAATGACATGAAAACTTGGCAAGGACATAGAAACATCACCAAGAAGGCATTGCAAAAGAAATAGTTAGGAAATTCCTCATCGATTTGAATTCACTCCGGGGAGGGACGAATTCAACTATAATTTGCTTCGGGGTAGAACGAATTCACCTACAACAAAGCGCTGAAGTGATACTGCCCCAAATGTTGCATCTAGGGAGCTCCAAAAGACCTACAAACTTGGGGTTAGCTAATTGGAGGCATTTTTGGAAGACCCAGATGGTCATATTTCCCCAATTTGGCCTCCATTAATGGGAATTTGATTCTGCTACCTGCAAGTTAGTGAGGACAACAAAAGCGATAAAGCATGATAAGATTTGATCAAAGCATTACAAAATCAGAATTACAAGCTATCTAAGCAGCATAAGATGGAATGCAAAATAAAAAAATGACAAAAAGAACAATCTGCCACAAATCCCCAATCATTCCTAAAAAGGAATATTAGGCTCGCAGCAGTGCGGGGGGCACCCAGGTGGACCACCCACCGTTGGAACTTGATTTCGGCCCCAATATACTTGGGATGGGTCTAAAATCTCTTGTAATGTGTTGTCAACAAATTGGGTGGGATAATGTGGCCAAATGTCAGGTTTGGTTCTAGATTTGTGCTTCCAATGACCACCCAATGACCTCTTCTCCAAAAGAGATCAAGGATGTGAAAGGCACAATTCAAAATGGGAATAGGTGTGAAAGCAAAATGACAACACTTCGTTGCTCCAAAATGCTCCTTCTCTATATATTTTAGGGTGAGGAAAATCACCAATTTATAGACCTGGAGGTCTCTTGAATTGGGCATGCAGAGGTGCCACTTGGCAATCATGCCTTCCCATGGGGAGGGAGATTCCTCCTTGAATAGGGACTTCATGACTACCCTTGTAACAGCATCTAATGTTATGAAGGAAGCGTTATGTTGCAGATCTGAGCTACCATTTGTCAAGATTTGAATTTTTTCCCATCAAACCTAGAATTCATCCCACCCTGGAGCGGATTCTGTATTCGTCCTAGGGGAGGACAGATCCCATTTTGAATTCATCCCAGGGAGGGACGAATTCTGAGTAAAGTTCCTAGAAGGTGCCAAATTGATCTCTGACTTCCCAAAACTACTATGAGAGTGGTTAGGACCACTATTTAACCTAGGGGGGCTGCCCTTGGGGCTGTGTGTGTCAATGTGATCAGTGTTTGCAATCACATAATCAGATTGGTGCTGTTTTGGTGTCTACACAATCTAGTTGTATGATTCCAAGTTTTTCTTACAACTGAAGGTAACGCGGAGAAGGAAATGACTTGGTGAAGATATCTGCAATTTTATTCTTAGTTGGAATATAGTCCAAGTATATATACTCACTCTGAATATGCTATCGTATGAAGTACATGTGTATCTCAATGTGTTTGGTGTGTTGATGCTCAACCGAATTGTGAGCAATATGAATTATGCTCTGATTTTCACACCAAAGAGTTATAGGCTTTTCATGGGAGAAACCAAATTCTCTCAAAATTTTATGAAGCCAAAGATATTCCTGACCAGCTAAAACTGCTACCCTATATTCTACCTCTAGCTATGTATTTTGCCTTAGCTCTTTACCAATAGCCTGATTATGCAAGAAACAAAAATTTAAATTTTTTAGAGAGGGAGTCTTTTATAGTCTGAATGTGAGTGAAGTGACTACCAATGAGAAGAAGATCATCAAAATATAGAACAATAATGGTGATTTTACCTTCAACTCTCAAAATGTAGACTGTGTTATCAAACTTACAATGAGAAAAACCTGTGGAAATAAGGAATAATCCCATCGTTTCATACTAAGCTCTAGGGGCTTGTTTGAGGCCATAGAGAGATTTTTTAGCCTACAAATAAGAGAGGATTTTTTATTGAAACTAGGAGGTTGTTCCATGAAAATTTCTTCTCCTAAGTCCCTATGTAAGAAATCACTCTTTACATCCATTTTATAGACATGCCACTTGTGGGAAGCATCCAAAGCAAGAACCAACTCCTAGAACCTTCAAGAGAGAATGCTAGAAAAATATATCCTGCTCTGATACCATGTTAGAATTTTCCAAAATACACATGCAAAGCTTTACATAAAATATGAAGAGAAGAGTAGAACTAATTGATTTATTCCAAGGATCAAATTTGTATAAATAGTAAAGTTAATCATTGAAAGTCATTGGATTACAACAACTCATCAAACCTAATGAAGACACCACTAAGAGTTCTCCTGACACATGGAGAAGTGGAAACTCAAGTGTGTTTATCCTAGTAGAACTTAAGAGAATATTCACTTATTCTAACAGGTCTGATAAACCACGACCAGGGAGTTCTACACCGTATTTTGGGTATCCAATGTATTTTTTTGCGTTGATATTCAAACCAAGGACCTCCGTTGGAGGATTTCCCTACCCTCTCCAAATGACCTACAACACATGGGTGAAGAATTTCTATTGTTATTTTCCATTGAGATTATTGTTTTTAAAAGACAATTCATTTTTCATTTTTCAATGTAGAAATAAATTTTAACAATAAGAGAAATACAATTATTATATATTTTCAAAATAAGAACCTAAAAGCACGAGGATACAGAATCAAAAAGGAAAGCGAAGATGCGATGCAAAACTGAACCAAACTTAACGCTAAATCGTAGGAACTTGAAAGTGCATGAAAAGAGGGAAAAGCATGAGTGAATCGAAACGAAACAAAGGCAAATAAAGAAGAAAGACATTTTTATTGATATGTTTCACAACTCAGTTACAATGCGCATCCTCCCTTTCCAAGGGCTAGGAGTGTTTAAGTGTGCGTTCTTGTTACATCCATGGGTGCCTTTCCTTCTTCCGTGTGCCCACATGTAAAATGGGTGGACCAAATGTCACCACCGCTTGTGTTTATGAGTCTTGATTCCTTGCTGCTCCTCCGATGTCCAGACCCTATGCTCAAAGGAACAAGAAATAGTCAGTAGCACCTACGGATAAAACAAAGCATGCGATCCCCAAGCCTACGATAAGTGAATAAGAAAAATGAATTAAACTATGACTAAAATGAATCCAAAAGCTCTAAAAATTTGATAGGGGCATCAAGACACCACCAGGAGGGCCCTACAAAAAGAACAGTTAGGAAATTCCTCGCTGATTTGAATTCGCTCCGGGGCGGGATGAATTCACTTGCAACAAAATGCCGAAAAGGTATTGTCCCAAATGTCCTGTCTAGGAAGCTCCAAAAGACTTACAAACTTGGGGTTAGCTAATTAGGGGCATTTTGGGAAGACCCAGATTGTTAGATTTTCCCAATTTGGCCTCCACCAATGGGAATTTTATGATGCTACCTCTAGATTAGTAGAAGTGAGCAAAGGTAGAAACATGATCAAAATTGTTCAAAATGAGACGAAATTTAAATGACAACCTATCTAAGCATCATAGAATTGAATGCACAAATGAAATAAAGCAAGTCTACCACAAAATTCCCATCACTCTGAAGGGAGACGATTAGGACTGTGGTAGTGTGGGAGGGGGCGCCCATGGGGCAGGATGCCCGTCGTTTGAGGCCTGATTTTGACACCAATCCACTTGGGATGGGTCCAAAACCTCTTGTGTGATATTGTTAGCAAATTTGGTGGGATATTGTGGCCAAATGTCAAGTTTTGGGCTCAAGATTCATCCTCCCAATAGTCACACAATGACCTCCCCTCTAAAGGATATCAAGGATGTGAAAGGCACAAATCCAAAATGTGTGAGGTATGACAATAAAATGACAACACTTCATTGCTCTAAAATGTTCCTTTTTTCTATATTTTGGGGTGAGGAAACTCACCAATTTATAGACCTGGAGGTCTCTTGAAATGGGCATGTAAAGGCGCCACTTTGCAATCATGCCCTCCCAGGAGGAAGGAGATTCCTCCCTGAATAGGGACTTCATGACTACCCTTGTATCTACCTCTAACACTTGAAAATGCCCACCCATACTCCCATGCGATGAAGGAAGTGTTGAGTGGTGGATCTGAGCTACCATTTGTCAAGATTTGACTTTTTTCCCGTCAAACCTGAAATTCGCCCCACCTTGGAGTGAATCTAGAATTCGTCCCTAGGTGGGGCGAATCCCAGTTTGAATTTGTTCCAGGGTGGAATAGATATTGAGCAAAGTGCTTGAAGGTGCCAAATTTATCTCTAACCTTCCAAAAATACTATGAGAGAGGGATAGAGTCGATGGTGGTCAGGTGTCGTAGGGCACTATGCCGATGCCTTTGCTCGACTTACTCCAGGGGAGGTGTTCTGGCACCCTTATTGGGACTGTCCAACCTGGTCAAAGGCTGGAGAGTGGCTCTGATGGGTACATAGGGAGTGGTGGCTGATTGGGCGGCATGGGACCGAGCATGAGTTCTTCCATTATAGCTAGGTGACACGACAGTTTTGAGTGTGACAAGGGTTTCCTGGTGATCCCATGGTCTATCGACGTCGAGGGGATGAGAGGACTCTGGACCGGTCGATCATCGTGCCACTAGGCAAGGATTCAGATGCAATGATTGACATCTCGAATGTGGATGATGTCGGGACTACTGCAGAGTACGACCAGTGGTGGGTACTATGGTGATGGTGGGGAGATGGGCCACTAGGAGGCACGAAGGCAGTAGCAGCAGGCAGGGATGGTTTTGAGGCACCAAGAGATGATTAGGGAGCTCCACGAGAGGATGTAGACATGGTGGAGGTGGAAGATGCAGATGCATATCTTAGGGTTTCGGATCATCTAGAGATGCAGAACATCATAGGGCAGTGGGAGCCAGAGAAGTCTATTGTTCCAAAGATGCCCACACCTTAGGAAGATGCGGAGGACATGGAGTCTGGGCTACATGCTGAGAATGCACAATTGGAGGGGCTACTATGGAGGCACAATGAGGAGTTGGGGGACACGTTGCGAGAGAGGGATCTCTTGCACATGTAAATAGTAGAGCATGAGAATGCATTGCCTGCATACCACCGATAGGATGGGGACATCAATGCTACACAAGAGAGGGATCTCCTACAGATGCATCTGGTGGAGAGGGATAGGGCTTTGGTGCAACACGATGAGAACTTGGCTACGTATCACCAGTGGGAGATGGACTTGGTGTGACAGCGATTGGAGTTGAAGGTAGATATTAGCTGCCTTGGTGGGTGGGTCCCTACATTCAGCAAAAGTGGATCATCGTGTCACTCAAGAGGGAGTGAGGCTGAGCAGTCAGCATCCTCTCGATGTAGGTGACTGGATGAGGGAGGGCGAGTAGGCATGATGTGGTGGCTAGCAGTAGCCACCCTGAGGGGTCTCATAGGACCCACACCATGGGGGGTAGTTCCCATCACACCGATCCTACATGATCATGGTGGCCGATGCCCTAGGTTTGGGGGTTTTTGAGTTTTTGGCTTTTGTTGCAGGGCCACAGGACCGGTTCATTATAGCCTGTAGGCATTTTTGATGATATATACAGATGATTTATTTTGTTCATTCGTATGTGATGATTTGATTTTATGCATGATGAGTGATGAGTATGGATGTATGCATGTTAATTTATTTTTATGGATGCATATGTTATGGTAAATGCAAATGTTTCTAAATTTTTAGGATATACAAATGTAATGGATGAATTGAATTTGTGTTGTCTGGCAAGAGCGCCATAGACTATTTAGACCTTTGTGGTTTTTGGCGATTTTTGATGGCAATGCGAGGATGAAAGATAACACAGTTGGTTTAGAATGTAGCCAAAGTTTCCTGAGACTCAGATGGTTTTAACTAACAAGCCATGACTGTACTTTATCTTACAAGACTTTGGGACAAGGTATGAATCGGACTTGTCTTTGACCAAGTTATTTCACATACTTGTGTGTGCAATTGAGTTCGTTTATGTGGTATTTGTTAGGATATCGCCAGTGCCAGATAGGCTATCAACCAAACCTGTACTGAGGATCAGCTAATTAGCTCCACTAACTCCTTTGTTGTATGTAGTTAGATTAATCTGTGATGCTATCTAGAATACCATAAGCTAGCTCATCCACATGCAAACATTGATCTGTACACGAGTTAATGTGATAGATATATCATCATGCGAGAGGTTTATCGCCAGTGACCGATAGGCTATCCACCAAACCGATACTGAGGTTTGCCTCATGACCTATCAAAATGCTAAGAGTTCTAGGGATTCAAGTTTGACTCCCTTCTTTTCTTCAATTGTATTGGGATACTTGCTCTTTTGTAGTGATAAAAATCACTATTTATTTTTATATATTTGTAGACACCAAAACGGCACCAATCCGATTATGTGACTGCAAACACTGATCGCTTTGACACACACAGCCCCTAGGGCAGCCCTCAGAGGTTAAACAGTGGTCCTAACCACTTTCATAGCAATTTTGTAAGGTCAAGAAGCAATTTGGCACATTCAGGCACTTTGCCCAGTATTCGTCTCACCCAGGGACGAATTCTGAAATCGTCTTTGGTCAGGACGAATTCCAGGTTTAACGGGCAAAAAGAAGAATGCCGCCAAGTGGCAGCCGAGGACAGTCAATTATTGCCTCCTGTCGTGCATGCACGTGTAGGTGGGTAGGTTGGCAGTTAGAGGACTGTCACAAAGGCAGTCATGGAAGCCCAAGTCAGGGAGGAGTCTCCTCCCTCTTGGGAAGGCATGGCCGCCACATGGCATCCCTGCATGCCCCTCCAAAGAGACCCCTTGGGTCTATAAAATGGTGGACTTTCCCACCCAAATGAGGGAGGTTGGAGGCATTTTCAAGCAACGAAGTGCTGCCAAATTGAACACCCTATTGCATCCTTTTTCGATTCACCTTTTCACATCCATTAATCTCTTTCGCAAGAGAGGTTATTGGGTGGCTTTTGGAAGCGTGGATCCGAACCCAAACCCAAAATTTGACCACCTCAATCCACCAATTTGCCGACAACACAATCCCAAGAGATTTTGGGCCCATCCCTAGTGGATTGGCGTCAAAATCAAGTTCCAACGGTGGGCGGCCCACTTGGGCACCCCACACTTTTTGTTAGTTTCATTTTAGTCTATTATGTTATTGCTTGTTTATCCTACATTCCATTCTATGTTGACTAGATAGTTCATGTATTCAATTTCATAACATTTTGATCAGATTTCATCATATGCTTGTTGCTTTTGTCGCTTTTGTTGTCCTCACTAACTTGCAGGTAGCGACATCGAATTCCCATGGATAGAGGCCAAATTGGGAGAATCCGACCATCTGGGTCGTCCCAAAATGGCCCCAATTACTTAACCCCTTTGTCTGCAGGTGTTTTGGAGATCCCGAGGTTTGACATTTGGACGGCATCACTTCGGCTTTCCTAACACAGTCGAATTCGTCCCACCCGGGGACGAATAACAGCAGAATTCATCCTACCCAGGGATGAATTCCAGTTGAATGTAGATTGGCCAACTGTTTCAATGGCAGTGGCCCTCTGGTAATGTATTCTGGTCTCTGTCAGATTTGCAGGTCATTTAGAATCATTTCATTCAATATTTTCGATAATCTTTTACATGCATCTTTTATTAATTTCAAGGAACAAACTTTTCCTATTTGCAATAGGTGCTACTAACGCCTTTATTGTTTCTTTGAATGCAGGAGGAGCAGCAAGGATCGAGGACTCATCAACATAAGTGGCGGCAACACTTTGGCCCGCCCATTTCAAATGTGGGCATGCGGAAGAAGGATTATTGATCACGATTGTAACCAAATCTATTTTAACGCTCCTAACCCCTAAAAAGGGAGGAGGCATGTTTTGTAACCGAGGTTAAACAGTTAAATAAAAGGGCTGTGACTTCTCTAAATTCTTGTATCTCATTTCAATTTTGCCTCTTTCGTTTAATGCACTTCACATTTTAGGACTTAAGCATTAGTTTTGATTTTGAATGCATCGAAATAGTTTTCCTTTCAAAAACTTTCGAAATCTCATGCTTTCAGTGGTGATCACGGTGGGACTCTGTCCCCTGGTTTTTAAGATCAAATAACTGATCCATTTTTGTGTTTTGTGCTTGACAGGTACAATTTTTTTTAAAGCAGACTGTTATTCGTCTTTGACTATGATGAATACTTTACTGTAATTCGTATGACCCTGAGATGAATTCAAATTCATCTCAGACAGGGACGAATTCTGTTCTGTAATTCATCTCACAGAGGGACGAATTTTTGTCTGTAAATTTTTAGAGCCGAGGATCAGAAACAGCAAGTCTGGGCAAAAAAAGGTAAGGGTTCCAAAACTGTCTTTGTCATTTTTTGATTTTTTGCTTTCACTTTCTATCAATTCTTGCATGCTTAAGGAAAATAGTGGTTGCTTGCATGTTTCAATTTTAAGTAAAATAAACCACACACACATCACGTGGCACGTTTTTAACCAAGGAGCTGGTCGTAAGACCCCAGCCCTTGAGCAAGACCAACGGTGGGTTCATCACCACCTTGGCTTGACTTTGCATCCATTTCCCTGATTGTCACTGTTGTTAGGCGTAAATCCTGACGAAAGCTGACCGAGTGTCGTTGGGGTGATTCCCATGCATGCGAGGATAAGTCTTCTATGGTAGGTGTCATTAACAGGACAATCCCCCTTTCGTACCGCCTATGTTCCACGTACCATCTGCTCTCACGTACCTATAGTTTCCCTCTCGTAAGGGCGGGTATATAGAGAGGTTGGTATATCGGTCCGGCAATGGTATATTGAAGGGGCGACCATTTATGGGAGTCATATGAGCCAACATTCTGCATTTAAACGTTCTTCAAAACTTTCAAAAACAAAACAAAACATCAAAATGCACTAAACCAGTTTAGGACACACCATTAAATCTTTAAAAGAGATAATCACTGTTTGTGTATGTGTGTGTTCATTTTTGCTTAGTGTAACAAAAAAAAAATCATCATAAACGAGATAAAAATCTGCTTAGCTAGTAGAAGAGCACCACAATGGTGTACACCCGTAGCCAAGCCCAATCAAGGGCGGATGCTGTGGAAGGTGCACAAAGAGAGGGCGCTGGTCGCCTTCGCTTTAGCCCTGAGGACTTGGCCATACCGCCTTGGCGGTCTGGCCTACAAGAGAGTCCACATCAGGCCACATCAAGAAGGAATTATTGGGACCCCCCTCTGTGGGGTATGCCCATTCAACACAGCCCCTTTCGGGAAGAAGCTTTACATGTAGCACTCGACGTAAATAGAAAACCGCCTTTTGAGGCTAGATATGAGTGGCCACAGTGCGATGAAGTGCTAGAGAGGCACAGTGTCCATGAGGAGAGACAGCATGAATACGACACCTCTCCTTTGCCTCCCATTAGAACTGAAAGACAAAACCCAGAGCGCAGGGCTCTCCACACAGGGTGAGCTAACTCCGCCCGCCCCTTTCACACCCATGAAAGGGAGTACGAGGAAGACCATCGCATTCCTCGAGAACAACATACAGCGTGGGAACCTTGCATTTCTGCACCTGCTAGATATCATGGTCACCCATCGAGGCCAGAGCCTCAAGTAAATGCCGCCAACCTCGACAGAGGGAAGCGACCCATTGAAATTTTAGATCATCAAGACCGAGGCAAATACATAGGAGAAACATTCAAGCCTCCTGAGCAAAATATGGTAGACCAAATTGACCCGACAGTCGCCAGACATGCCGCCCGCCAAGCCTGAATCACGCGGCTTGAGCAAGGTCATCAGGAGTTAGAGTACTTATACCGCCTTAATAAAGAGCGCATGCAGCGCGAAGCGGATGAGCTGCGTTATAAACTACCTAAGAGGGTGCCAACCCCTCGCACCCAAAAAGTAGAACAATATGAGAGGCATAACCCTTTGGTGCAGGACAGGTCTCCGTGACCTCGTCAAGCTTTGCCTCCGAGACCTTATAGACCCGAGAGGGAGGCCACTCCCCGAAACAATGATGGGTACCCTCAGCGGGGACTCACTCAGGGTCATAGGTCTCGCCTAGAGACTCCTCAAGAAGTTCATGAGGAATATGAACCAGAAATAGAATGGGCCAAAATGCCCTATCAAGGCGGGAGGGCTGCCATTCGGCCACCCCCCCATAGGCCTCCAGTCTCCCATAACTCACAACGGGAGCAAACAAAAGAGGAAGAAATTAAATCTTTCGATGCATACAAAGCGCTATTAGAGCGTTTGGAGTCTGTGGAGACAAAAGCTTCTGGGCATCAAAAGCCCACGTTACGTCAACTCCACAGTCATCCAGTGCATCCCTCGGTGCCCACACCTCTTTACCCCGAACATTTCAAGTTGCCTCAATTGGCAGTCTTTAAAGGTGAAGAGGATGCACAAGAACATGTCACAAGATTCCTGAGCCAATGCTTCGGCATTCAAGATAATGATGCATTGTTGCTTAGGACATTCATAACCACATTCATGGGCCCTACCTCGGATTGGTTCACATAGTTACCAAAGCACAGCATAAATAACCTAGATCAATTAGTAGATGCGTTCCTTGAACGCTTTGCCTTCAACACCAAGAAGAAGGCATCATTGAGTGATCTGGCCAGCCTCAAGCAATATGAGGAAGAGACAATGGCAGCATACGGGAATCGATGGAGGGCTTTGCTTTCTAAGCTACCCTACCTTCCCCCTATGTCTGACCTCACACAGATGTTTGCACGAAGTTGCTTGAAATCGATCTCTGGGCTATTGTAGCTGCAGCAATACGCCAGCCTAGAAGAAGCTTTGGCGCAAGCCAGAGTTATAGAAGAGATCAAAATAGGGGAAGGCACAATCGCCAAGCCTAAAAAGAAAGAGTGGAACAAAAACACTAAGACCGGGACTACGCAATCACAACCCGCTGTGGTTAATCAAGTTGCGATAAATGTCCCCAAGCCTGTGCAAGAAATACAGCCCCAAAAGGCTAATTATCAGGTAGTGCCTCCTACTTATGAAAGAGAAAATAAAAAATAGGAGCAAAATCAGCAGCGTCGCCCTAGGCGACAATTCACCCCTTATGCGGAGTCCAGGGACTCCCTATTTGACCGCTTGTCGAAAAATTTAGTCACCCTTCCAGAAATCCAAACTCGTAGATCCTAATGCTCCCAAGCCTAAGGGATACAGAGAGGAATTATATTGTAGGTTCCATAGGCGAAGGGGACATGACCTGAATGGATGTTGGAAATTCAAGGGATTAATCCAAGATTTGATCGATAATAAAACATTGGCCGTGGACAACCCCATAGCGCCAAATAATCAATAGATGGGGGTTTTCAAGGACCCTTTGCCTGCCCACGAGGCACAGGCAAAACCTCTTCAGGTCAATGAGGTGCGACAGAATCTTCCCATGCAAGGATTTGTGGGAATGATCAGCATAGTGACCAGGAACAAAAAGTACCCAGGAGTTGCCCCCGAGGCAGCTACAAGAGAAGTTCCAACAACGTCGCAACCTCAACAATGCCCTGTGCAGTTGCCTCCGCCTAGACCCGAGGTCACGATACGGACCAAACTCACGTAGAGTTTGTGGACCACATCGGCTAGGCTTTCCATTTACGAGCTTATTCAACAGTCAACACCCCATAGAGAAGCTCTCATGGAAATTTTGAAAGCCATCGAGTTACAGACCTCACGAAGCGAATTCTTTCAATAACTTCGTGGGACATGTGAAACGATGTACGGAGCCGGTCATTACCTTCAGAGAGGATGAAGTTAAAACAATATCGAATGACATGGCAGATCCACCCCTGCACGTTATCGCGCGGGTCAACGGGATCCCGTACAAGAGAGTGTTGGTAGATACTGGCTCGTCCAGTAACATCATTACTACTCGTAGCATTAAAACATCTGAAGCTGCCAACCTCTCATATCACGGCTTCCACATACACACTGAGAGCATTCAATGATGCAATATGCTCGACAGTCGGCACAATTGTTCTGCCTGTCCAGGTAGGACAAAAGATGATACCTACATTGTGCCATGTTTTGGAAGGTGAGATGGCATATAACATACTGCTAGGGCGGCCATGGATCAGGGACATGAAGTGTGTCCCTTCGATCGCTCACCAATGTCTAAAGTATGCATTTGAAGGAGAAGTACATGTAGTCCCGATGGACTTAGAACCCTTCAAATATTGCAATGCAGTGCAATTAATGCCTCAATCGACCCTCCCTTCAACGCATTTGGATTTCCAGTTAAATCCATCTAAACAGGGTCCAATACCGCGGGCACCACTGGTGACTAAACCATCAAAATCCCAGCCAGGTGAGTCTTCATCATCTGCTCCTTCACTACCAATGCCACCTATCATGGCTAAACAGAAGGACAAAGGAAAACAGATCTTGGAAGAGGCTCAGCCCCTAGAAGAGGCGTTGCCAACAATATCAACTGTCTCAACAGAAGAAATACCTAGCACAACGGAAGCTGAGACTCCTAACCCACCAAACATGGAATGGACTCAGGAAGGCCTCCCGTTCCCTCCCTCCCAAGCATCAACAATTACTGTTGAAATGGCCAATACGGGCCTGGGGGAGTATCTAGTGCAGAATGTTGTGGCAACGCCCACGCTAGAATCCGTGCAGGACATGGGGAGACCTCGCCTTCCCATAGGGACAGTTGTTCCTCTAGGTTACCCACCAAACCAGACTAATTTTGTGTATGGGGGCCTTGATCATGGTCCTGAACCATGCAAGCAAAAGGATGAGGATGAAGAGCCTTTTGCCAAAAATGTCAATTATCTATCAAACCCGGACTTCGCTCTGAGATATCTCGGCCAATGCAATTGGCATGGATACGGGCTAGGCAGGTATGAGCAAGGGGTGCGTGTCCTTTGCCAGCCAAGATACCAAATGCCATATGATAAGTCGGGAGTAGGGTTCAACCACCCCCTGCCCTTAGACATCTTGGTGGAAAACATGCAAGGCCTAGGAATAGGCAACAAGGGTGGATTGGCATCAGATCCTTATGCCAACCCAAATACGGAATATACATTGGGAGATTACCTCCCATGGTCAACAAACACCCTTGGTAACATCAGTAATCCCTCTCCTTTGCTAGAGAGAGGTGAAAGTTCGGACACTAATTCCCAAAGAGAGCATAAACGGTGTCCAGAGATCTTTTTGAAACTGTTCCCTTTAGAGGTTCCAATTGAGCCAATACAGTGTCAAGAGAATCAGGTCCCTCCACCAAGAGTGGAACAACCGCAATGGGATCAGATTAATTTGCTAGAACAAGGTGAACCCTTAATGTCGCAAGCAGTTGTGGAAGAAAATGAACATTTTTGGATCTCCGACAGTGATTCGAAAGATGAGACTGAGATGGCCTATCTCAACCACATGCGACAGATGCAACAAAGGCAACAAGTGCAACAACGACGTCCCTTAGGGATTGATGACTTATTTGCATAGATGGGCATACTGCCAGGGCATGAGTGGTATGTAGACCCAACGGGGTGGGACCAAGTGTTGGATCCATGGCTCCAAATTTATGATGAGCACCGTCCACCCCGAGACCCTATAATGACATCAGTGTCGAGGGAAGACCCTGTCTTCCTATCAGCACATAGGGCAGATCCGTTCATGCCCATTCCCCTAGAGCCAGATCCAGAGTATAGGGAGCATCCAGAATGTTCGAGTTATCATACCCACGGTAATGGAGACCAAATTCATTCCATCCACATGATCTCCATTGATTTGACCGCACCCATCCGCAATCCGGCCGATCCAGCATGGTCATTGCATCTAGACACAGATGCCATCGACTGGGATCACGTCAATTCACCTCTCTCACCATCAGAGTACTGGCCTTTCGGTAAGATGCCTCATTTTACCCCAGGGACAACTCAAGATATTTTTTAGGCTGAAGAGGAACCCGAGGTTCCCAACGCAGATTTAAATTCAGCTAATGATATCCATTTGATCCCGACTCCACATCAGTTGGAGGACGGATCCCACATGTCGATCGAGGAGACGATTGACGTAGATATCGGCTTGGATCCAATGAATCCATAGATTATCAAGTCAGGGGTAAGTCTTATCCCCTGAAGAGCAAGCCGACTACATTGCCCTTCTCAAAGAGAAGAAGGAGGTTTTTGCATGGTCATACAAGGATATGCCAGGACTAGACCCGTAGCTAGTCACGCATAATTTAATGCTTGATCCGACAATCAAGCCCGTAAAGCAAAAACTACGTAAGATGCACCCAACAGTGGCCTTGATGGTCAAAGACGAATTGCAAAAGTTGTTGGATGCACAGTTTGTCATCTGCGTGGATTATCCGCCATGGCTGTCCAACATGGTGCCCGTCAAAAATCCCGATGGGAGGATTCGCATATGCACTAATTTTTGAGATCTAAACAAAGCGAGTCCTAAGGATGATTTCCCCTTGTCGAGCATCGACGCGTTGGTAGACGCTACAGCAGGTCACGAAATGCTCTCCCTCATGGATGGTTTCTCAGGATACAATCAGATTCGTATCAATCCCGAAGACCAACTAAAAATGGCGTTCACAATGCCTTGGGGGACATTTTGTTATAAGGTCATGCCTTTTGGCCTTAAAAATGCTGGCGCCACCTACCAACGTGCCATGACGTACATCTTCCATGACTACATGCATAAAACTTTGGAAGATTACATGGATGATTTGTTAGCCAAGTCTCTTTTGCGCTCAAATCATATCGATGACTTAAGCAAGATCCTCGATCGCCTCATGGAGCATAAAGTTAGACTAAATCCCAAGAAGTGCGTATTTGGCGTCACATCTGGAAAACTCTTGGGTTTCATAGTCTCAAAGCGAGGCATCGAGGTGGACCCAAAGAAAGTCAAGGCAATCCTTGAAATGGTTCCCCCAACTACCATTAAGCAGCTCAGAAGTCTGCAGGGAAAGGTCGCGTCGATTAAGTGCTTTATAGCACAACTATCTGACAAGTGCCGACCCATGAACAAATTATTGCACAAGGGGGTTACATTTCACTGGGATGACGAGTGCCAGTCAGCCTTTGATGAAATCAAACAATACCTAGCTTCGCCGCCAGTATTGGCACCACCTAGACCAAGAGTGTCGTTCTACTTATACATCTCAGCTATCGAGGTGGCACTGGGTGCCATGCTAGCCCGGAAGAATGAACTTCACAAAGAACAGGCTACTTACTATCTTAGCCGCACCCTGGTCGATTATGAACTTAACTATGCATACGTCGAGAAACTCTGCTTGGCAGTGGTGTTTGCTACCAAAAAGCTATGCCACTACATGTTGAGCAACACTACGTATGTTGTGTCTAAGGAGAATCCATTGCGATACATGATGAGTCGTACTTATCATAGTAGTCGCACGGCGAAATGGATCATGTTGTTGATGGAATTTGACATAGAGTTTATTGGACAAAAATCTATCAAAGGACAAGTCATAGCCGATCAACTAGCAGAGGCTCCTCTTGAAGACGATCAGCCTCTAGTCATAGAACTACCCGATGATGGGGTCTTCCATGTCTCAGAATCGCCAGATTCTGATGAGCCCGAGTCACGAGCTGACATAACCCTATTCTTTGATGGTTCTAAATGTGAGCAAGGTGGTGGCACGGGAATAGTATTCTTCACACCGCAGGGCGCTCCAATGCCCCTATCATTTAAATTAAACTTCCCGTGCACCAACAATAATGTAGAGTATGAAGCCTTGCTCATAGGTCTTCAGACAACAATCGCCATGAACATCAAATGACTGAACATCTTTGGTGATTCGTTGTTAATTGTCAATCAAGTCAAAGGGGTATATCCAATGCAAATGCCCAGTTCTGCAGGCTTATAAAGCCCTTGTGGACAAATTCTTGGCAAAACTTGAGTGGTATGACATCGAGGCACTCCCTCGATCATCGAATCATTTTGTGGACACAATGGCCTCCTTGGGGTCACTAATCCCGCAAGACCTTTTCGGTGATATGACAACCATTCAAGTCAAAACCTTATCGCAATCCGTGATGGAGCGTGCAAGCTCAGACTTGACGCCAGGAATCCACATGATCCAGATTGAACCATCCTCGGATAAGTTCTCTCGAATCCAAGATCATCTGAAGCATGCCAACTGGGGGTCCTTGTTCTCCCCTACTCCCATTAATAGCAACACAACGCTATTCTTACAGGTTCTATCCCATTCAGCGTTCGCTAGGGATGAACTTCAAGAGGGATTGGTTGTTCATACTATCGAGGTTTCAGATCAACAGGACTGGTATTTACCCATTAGAGACTACCTCAAGTTAGGTAATCTCCCGCTTGGATTGACTCATGCCGCAAAATGAGCACTCAAGCAGAAAGCGGCTAAGTATGTCTTGATAGGAGACATTTTGTATCGTCGTAGCTATGAAGGAATCCTCCTTCGTTGCTTGGACCAGACAAGAGTCCACTTGGGCGGTCGCCCAAGCGCACGATGGTACATGTGGTGGCCACTTCAGTGGTATGGCCATCGCAAAGCGCATTCTTCGCATGGGCTATTATTGGCCATCTTTAGAGCGAGATTGTTGCGCATATGTCAAGAAGTGCGTGAAGTGTCAACATCATGCCAATTTGATGCACGTACCTTCCCAGGCCTTGCAGACAGTCCAGTCTGCTTGGCCATTTTCGTAGTGGGGCTTCGATCTAATTGGAAAGATCTCCCCTGCATCGTCAGGCCATCACACGTTTATCATAACGGCCACAGAGTATTTTACCAAGTGGGTGGAAGCAGTTTCGCTTACCTCTACGACAGGACCCCGCATTGTGGAGTTCATTTTGCATAACATCATATGTCATTTTGGTATTCCATCCAAAATAGTCTCGGATAATGGGATGCCATTCAAGAACAAAGACGTGCGTGCTTTGACCACAAAGTACAAAATTCAGCATAGTTTTTTGACACCCTATTATCCGTAGGCGAATGGGCAAGCAGAGGCGTCAAACAAAATGCTAGTTGCCATCCTCAAAAAGACCGTCATAGACAGTCATAAGGATTGGCACATTCAAATCCCACTTGCCCTATGGGCCTATCGCACTAGCATTCGGACACCCACTAGGGCCACTCCATTTTCGCTCGTGTATGGCTCCGAGGCAGTCATGCCTCTAGAGTTGGAGATTCCTTCCCTACGCATATCAATGCAGGAGTTCATCGATGATGACTCTACATGGCAGGCCCGGTTAGACCAGCTTACGTTGCTTGACGAACGACGCGTTAATGCTCTCGAGCATTTACGTATTTATCAAGAGCGACTTAAGAAAGCTTACAACATGAAAGTTCACCTGAGAGACTTTCGGGTTGGTGATTTGGTTTTGAAGGAAAACCAACAGAATTCTAGTTTGTCATCCCACCTAAGGGACAAATTTGTGGCAAATTGGTTAGGTCCATATGTCATTGATAGCAAAATAGGACCCGAGACATACCGGCTAGCTTCTCTTGATGAAATCAAGGAAACAGAACCCTTGAACATCAGTCATTTGCGCCCATTTCATATCTAAGAGAGCCAAATCCCAAAATGCTCCAAGGATCCCTAAAATCGCTTGGTCAATCCCAAAATGCTCCAAGGATCTCTAAAATCGCTTGGTCAATCCCAAAAATGCTCCAAGGATCTCTAAAATCGCTTGGTCAATCCCAAAATGCTCCAAGGATCTCTAAAATCGCTTGGTCAATCCCAAAAATGCTCCAAGGATCTCTAAAATCGCTTGGTCAATCCCAAAAATGCTCCAAGGATCCCTAAAATCGCTTGGTCAATCCCAAAATGCTCCAAGGATCTCTAAAATCGCTTGGTCAATCCCAAAATGCTCCAAGGATCTCTAAAATCGCTTGGTCAATCCCAAAAATGCTCCAAGGATCCCTAAAATCGCTTGGTCAACCCCAAAATGCTCCAAGGATTCTCACAATCACTTGGTCAAAAATAAAGAAATTCAAAATCCAAAAATCATCAAAAACAACAAAAATTTGCATCTCATTTCTAGGCATGCTCAAATTCATCAATAGAGCATCTCATCTTCATATTCACAAAAATCAATCCATCAAAAATACAAAAAAAATACATAGCTGCATTAAGCATTACATCCATACATTGCATATTTGTGGTCGTACAAGTCAAAGGCACCATAGGCTGTAATTGCTCTGCTAGTCCATCTAGTTCCACATTGTTCCATATTAAAAAAAAAAAAAACGCCATTTACCACTTTTTACCACACTAAGAGTCAGTGGTCTTCTAATGTATCAAGAGTTTTCATAATTCAGTCATCATTTTGATTTCTAGCCATGTAATGTACCAAGTCAGACAGATTTTACGAAGGTAGAGTTCTACTTGAAATACGCCTTGTTACGTAGCATCCCAACACAAATTAAAACACATAAAAATTCCCAAGTTGTGTAAACGAAAGATGAAACCTGCACAATAATCCAGTTCACCATAAGCGAAACGGTTATCTTGCTCATCCCCCTGTGCGAATGACCCAAAGAATGCTGAGAGTTGGCAAAAGGACAAGCATCTTCCCTACCCAATTCCCTAAGAATCCCAAAGTTCTCAATAGTTGCAAAACATCAAAAATTTGCAAACGTCAAAACTCCAAAAAATTTGACATCCCACAATGCATACATCAAAAAGCACATACAATAGTGATTCTCGTCACTCCATATCCAAATCCCTTGCTCAAAAGAAAAACAAATAAAAATAAACAGTGATTTTATCACTACAAACGAGCAAGTATCCCAATACAATTGAAGAAAAGAAGGGAGTCGAACTTGAATCCCTGGAACTCTCAGCATTTCGACAGGTCATGAGGCAAACTTCAGTATCGGTTTGGTTGATAGCCTATCGGTCACTGGCGGTAAACCTCCCGCATGACGATATATCTGTCACATTAACTTGTGTATAGATCAATGTTTGCATGTGGATGAGCTAGCTTATGGTATCCTAGATAGCACCGTAGATTAATCTAACTAAATACAACAAAGGAGTTAGTGGAGCTAATTAGGTGATCCTCAGTATAGGTTCGGTTGAAAGCCCATATGGCATTGGCGGTATCCTGACAAATACCACATAAATGAACTCAATTGCACACACAGGGATGTGAAATAGCTTGGTCAAAAACAAGTCCGATTCATACCTTGTTCAAAAGTCTTGTAAGATAAAGTACAGTCATGGCTAGTGAGTTAAAACCGTCTGAGTCTCAGAAAACCTTAGCTACATTTCTAAACCAACTGTGCTACTTTTCATCCTTGCAATATCATCAAAAATCACATATATACATACAAAGTCAGTTACCACAACAATCGCCTAAAAATGAAATAATAGAGTTCTAAACAGTCTATGGTGCCATAACCAACCATCACAAATTCCATCCATCCATTTCATTTTGCATATCACATATAAATAAAAAACATTTGCATTCATCATAACATATGCATCCATCAAAATAAATAAACATGCATACATCCATATTCATCAACCATAATGCATAATCTCAAATCATCACATATGCATAACCACAATAAAATAGGTATATATATATATATATCATCAAAAAAAATGCCCGTAGGCTACAAAACTGGTCCTCAGACCCCGCAATCATATAACAAAAACCACCCAACCTAAGGCGTCGACCACCATGATCACGCAGGATCGGTGCGACGGGAACTACCCCCCGTGGTGTGGGTCCTATGGGACCCTGTAGGGTGGCTACTACTAGCCCCCGCATCACGCCTGCTACCGCCTCCCTCATCCAATCGCCTACGACGAGATGATGCTGATTGCTCAGTAGCACTGTCCCTCGTCCGACGTGAAGATCCACCTCCCGACGGCTCAGGTAGCCGCCCACCGAGGCGGATGACCTCCCTCTCCAAATCTAGCCGGTGTCGACACCACTCTGCCTCCCGTCGATGGTAGTAAGCTACTGCATCATCACGCTGCGCCAAAACCCTATCCCGCTCTGCTAGCTGAGCCCGCAGGAGATCCCTCTCCCGCAACGCATCCCCTAGCTCCTGATCTCGCATCCATAGTAGCTCTATCAATCATGCATTCTCAGCACGTATCCCAGACTCCATCTCCTCCATATCCGCCTGAAGCATAGGACTCTCTGGAATAGCAGCCTGCTCTGGCTCCCACTGCTCCTCCATGTCTTGCATCTCCGGCTGATCCGGAGCCCCCAAATCTACATCCTCATCCCCCACCTCAACCATGTCCGCATCCTCCAACGGAGCTCCCCAATCATCCCCTGGTGCCTCAGCACCCTCCGCTGCCACCTCCGCGCCTCCCAGTGGTCCCTCTCCTCGCCATCGTCGTAGTACCCACCACGAGTCATACTCAGTGGTAGTCCCGACGTCATCCACGTCCGGGACGTCGATCACCGCATCTGAATCCTCGCCCAATGGCGTGATGACCGGTCGATCTAGAGTCCTCTCATCTCCCCGATGTCGATAGACCATGGGCTCACCAGGAAACCCCTGGCGCACCCCAAACTATCATGTAACCCGGCTATATGAGAAGAACTCATGCTCGGTCCCGTGTCGCCCAATCAACCATCGCTCCCTACGTACCCGTCGGAGCCACTCTCCAGCCTTCGACCAGGCTGGACAGTCCCGATAAGGGTGCCAAACCACCTCCCCTAGAGTGAGCCGAGAGAAGGCATCGGCATAGTGCCCTACGACACTTGCCCACCACCGACTCTGCCCCTGCTCTCCGGACCGCCGCCACAAAACTGCATAACCTATCTCCTTATCCTCCATCGTCGCCCGAGTCGTCCATGGTAACCCGGTTGGCCTCTCAACTGCTATGTGTTGCCAACCCCAGCACTGCAATAGATAACTATAGCTGACCCCCTTTCGCTGTCGATAGTGGACCCCATACAGCTCCCCGTAGAGCTATGCCAATAGTGTCTGTCCCCATCTCAGGATCAGCGGTGCCTCTATCGGGCACTCTACCAACTGCCACACCAAATCCAACAGGTTCCATGGGAACCTCGCGCCTGAAGAGTCAGGTAATAACATGTTAGAAATGAGGCCCATCAGGAATGCGTGCCTCACTCCTAACACCCCCCTCTCCTGCCACCATCCAACCAAAATCCTGCCAACCTGGCAGTCCACCTCGGCCGTCTCCACTGGGCTCTCTACACCCAACCGCTCCCCATGCCCGAAGCATCTCGTCAGTACAGTAGTCCGCTGATCACGCGGTGATGTCCTGATGGGCAGTCCATCTATCAAAATCTGAAGAAGCCGATAGATATCCTCCAGAGTCACAGTCATCTCCCCTGTCGGGAGATGGAAGGTGTTGGTCCGTGGATCCCAAAGTTTGATCAGGGCCATCAAATAGGCCTGATCCGGGACCACAGGCTCCAGTCGAGCCACCTGCTTGAGCCCAAGGGCATCAAGCCACTCCCAGTCAACCTCAGTCAGCGCCCCCCATGCCTCAGTGAAAGTAGTGGGTACACGGTACCGGCTCCTAACAACCTGCAAAAGAAAACACACCAAAAAAAATTAATTAAAATCATGGAAAAGAACTGTACAGAAAAACAACACACTTACAGTTTAAAACAAAAAAATAAACTCTAGGGAGCACTTACGGGTCTCGCTTCGGCTTCGCCGCTCGAACCAGTTTGTGTACTCATGATGGCAGGGAAAATCTCGACAGCGCTTCGCTTCGCAGAATTAACCTCCTCCTCCCCAGAGCTCCAAATCGCAAGAAAAATTAGATGCAAATGAGCCCAAACTCAAGTTTTGGCCCTTAAATAGGCCTTTTGAGCTGGAATTCATCCTTCACTGGGATGAGCACTCTGGTTAGCGCTCGTCCCACCCAGGGATGAATTCTAAAGCTGGAATTCGTCCCACCCTGGGACGAATTCAGGCCAAAAATTCAAAAAACATCAAAAAATGAACAAAAATGCACTAAAACAGATAATAAATTTGCCCGATGAGAGTGTCGATTGCACTTGACATCCCGGGCATACAAAATAGACGTTGGGGTCACAAATTGTCATTATCCTACTCCCTAAGAAGGCTATCTTAGCCGGACCGCTCCATGGGAAGACGGATTTTCGCCAATTTCAGCTCCAAACAACGTCGCAAAAAGGGTTAACACCCACCAAAAATAGGTCTAAATGTTGGAAAAATTGCACATGCTTAACGATAAACCATCTAAAGGCACCCTTGCACAAGTCATCTTGGGTCAAGCGACTCGTCGCTTTTCTCACGAAGGTCATTCCCTCATCGATTCGTCGCTTGAGGGGGTAGTCACACTTAGTCACCAATCAACAAACACACACCCAATCAAGGCAATGACATGCATTCAAAGAATCATTGACAAAGACAATTACGCTCCTGCTTGGGGCAGTAAACAAGCAATTATCACAAATTGATCAAACACTTGGCATTCCCGAAGCATGAACACAAGGTTCCCCTATGGACAAAAGGTTGCGCCCTTTGCCTAATCATGACTGATCAATGTCCAAGCTCAAGTCACACCTCACCAAAATAGGTTAATACTTGAAATCAAATTCCTTAGCTCGTCAGAAGCAAGGATTCAAGAATGCATGCCCTTTCCATGCTTGGGGCATCAAAAGTTGGTTAGGTTACCAAGAAACCCTAATCATTAGTGCTTTGGTTATCTATTTTTGCTCGATGCTGCGCCATGCACAGCGCATCCCAAAAAGGGGCATCTGTAGACACCAAAACAGCACCAATCCGATTATGTGACTGCAAACACTGATCGCTTTGACACACACAGCCCCTAGGGCAGCCCTCAGAGGTTAAACAATGGTCCTAACCACTTTCATAGCAATTTTGTAAGGTCAAGAAGCAATTTGGCACATTCAGGCACTTTGCCCAGATATTCGTCTCACCCAGGGACGAATACTAACTGGGATTCGTCTCACCTAGGGACGAATTCTGAAATCATCTTTGGTCAGGACGAATTCCAGGTTTAACGGGCAAAAAGAAGAATGCCGCCAAGTGGCAGCCGAGGACAGTCAATTATTGCCTCCTGCCGTGCATGCGCGTGTAGGTGGGTAGGTTGGCAGTTAGAGGACTGTCACAAAGGCAATCATGGAAGCCCAAGTCAGGGAGGAGTCTCCTCCCTCTTGGGAAGGCATGGCCGCCACATGGCACCCCTGCATGCCCCTCCAAAGAGACCCCTTGGGTCTATAAAATGGTGGACTTTCCCACCCAAATGAGGACAAGTTGGAGGCATTTTCAAGCAACGAAGTGCTGCCAAATTGAACACCCTATTGCATCCTTTTTCGATTCACCTTTTCACATCCATTAATATCTTTCGCAAGAGAGGTTATTGGGTGGCTTTTGGAAGCGTGGATCCGAACCCAAACCCAACATTTGACCACCTCAATCCACCAATTTGCCGACAACACAATCCCAAGAGATTTTGGGCCCATCCCTAGTGGATTGGCGTCAAAATCAAGTTCTAACGGGGGCGGCCCGCTTGGGCACCCCACACTTTTTGTTAGTTTCATTTTAGTCTATTTTGTTATTGCTTGTTTATCCTACATTCCATTCTATGCTGTTTAGATAGTTCATGTATTCAATTTCATAACATTTTAATCATATTTCATCATGCTTTTGTCGATTTTGTTGTCCTCACTAACTTGCAGGTAGCGACATCGAAATTCCCATGGATAGAGGCCAAATTGGGAGAATCCGACCATCTGGGTCATCCCAAAATGGCCCCAATTACTTAACCCCTTTGTCTGCAGGTGTTTTGGAGACCCCGAGGTTCGACATTGGAGCGGCATCACTTCGGCTTTCCTAACACAATCGAATTCGTCCCACCCGGGGACGAATAATAGCAGAATTCGTCCTAGCCAGGGACGAATTCCAGTTGAAAGCAGATTGGCCGACTGTTTCAATGGCAGTGGCCCTCTGGTAATGTCTTTTGACCTCTGTCAGATTTGCAGGTCATTTAGGATCATTTCATTCATCATTTTAGATAATCTTTTACATGCATCTTTTATTAATTTCAAGGAACAAACTTTTCCTATTTGCAGCAGGTGCTACTAACGCCTTTGTTGTTTCTTTGAACGCAGGAGGAGCAGCAAGGATCGAGGACTCATCAGCATAAGCGGCGGCAACACTTTGGCCCGCCCATTTCAAATGTGGGCATGCGAAAGAAGGATTATTGATCACGATTGTAACCAAATCTATTTAACGCTCCTAACCCCTAAAAAGGGAGGAGGCGATTTTGTAACCGAGGTTAAAGAGTTAAATAAAAGGGCTGTGACTTCTCTAAATTCTTGTATCTCATTTCAATCAATTTGCCTCTTTCGTTTAATGCACTTCACATTTTAGGACTTAAGCGTTAGTTTTGATTTTGAATGCATCGAAATAGTTTTCCTTTCAAAAACTTCTGGAATCTCATGCTTTCAATATTCTTCTTTTGAGCAAGGGATTTGAATTTTGAGTGATAAGAATCACTATTGTATGTGCCTTTTGATGTATGCACTTTGGTGGTGATGTCAAATTTTTGGATTTTTGACATTTTGCAAAATTTTGATGTTTGCAACTTTTGAGAACTTGGGATTCTTAGGGAATTGGGTAGGGAAGATGCTTATCCTTTTGCAAACTCTTAGCATTCTTGGGGTCATTCGCACAGGGGGATGAGCAAGATAACCATTTCACTTATGCTGACCTGGATTGCTTTGCAGGTGTCATATTTTGTTCACAAAACTTGGGAATTTTTATGTGTTTTAATTTGTGTTGGGATGCTATGTAACAAGGTGTGATCCAAGTAGAACTCTACCTTTGTAAAATCTATCTGACTTGGTATAGTACATGGCTAGAAAGCAAATGACGACAGAAGGACAAAAAATCTTGATACATTAGAAGACCACTGAATCTGGTATGGTAAAAAAAGAAGTGAATGGAGTTTATTTTTGATGGACTGCTTATAGGATGGATATATGTGGAATAAGATGGACTGGCGGAGTAATTACAGTCTATGGTGCCTTTGACCTGTATGATCACAAATATGCAATGTATGGATGTGATGCTTAATGCAACTACATATTTTTGTGTTTTTGATGGATTGATTTTTGTGAATATGAAGATGAAATGCGAAAATAGCTCTCTATTGTTATGATGAGTTTGAGCATGCCTGGAAATGAGATGCAAATTTTTGTTGTTTTTAATGATTTTACTGTTTTTGAATTTTCTTATTTTGGACCAAGTGATTGTGGGAATCCTTGGAGCTTTTTGGTTTTACCAAAGGGGTAATGGGTACCTTTGGGGAATTTTGGGGATGACCAAGCAACTATGAGAATCCTTGGAGCTTTTTGGGATGGACCAAGCGATTGCAGGAATCCTTGGAGCTTTTTGGTTTGTGCTATGGCTGCTTTAGATATGGAATAGCCGTGAATGACTGATGTTCAAGGGTTCTAGTTCCTTTATTCCATCAAGAGAGGCTAGCCGGTATGTTCTATGTCCTATTTTACTATCAATTACATAGGTACTAACCAATTTGCCGTAAACTTGTCCCTTAGATGGGATGACAAACTAGAGTTCTATTGGTTCTCTTTTAAGACCAAGTCACCAACCTAAAAATCCCTCAGGTGAACTTTCATGTTGTAAGCTTTATTAAGTCACTCTTGATAGATACATAAATGCTTGAGAGGATTAACGCATTGTTCATCAAGCAACGTAAGCTGGTTTAACTAGGCTTGCCATGCAGTGTCATCATCGATGAACTCTTGCATTGATATGCGTAGGGAAGGAATTTCCAACTTGAGAGGCATGACTACCTCGGAGCCATACACGAGTGAAAATAGAGTTGCCCTAATGGGTGTCCAAATGCTAGTGTGATAAGCCCATAGGGCAAGTGGGATTTGGATGTGCCAATCCTTATGACTATCTGCGACTATCTTTTTGAGGATAGCAACTAGCGTTTTGTTTGACGCCTCTGCTTGCCCATTTGCCTGTAGATAATAGGGTGTCGAAAAACAATGCTGAATTTTGTACTTTGTGGTCAAAGAACGCACGTATTTGTTCTTGAAGGACGTTCCATTATCCAAGATTATTTTGGATGGAATACAAAAATGACATGATGTTATGTAAAATGAACTCCACAATGCGGGTTCCAGTCGTAGAGGTAAGCAGTTTCACTTGGTGAAATACTCTATGGTCGTTATGATAAATGTGTGATGACTTGACGATGCAAGGGAGATATTTTCGATTAGATCTAAGCCCCACTGCAAAAATGGCCAAGCTGACTGGACTGTCTATAAGGCCTGGGAAGGTACATGCATAAAATTGGCATGATTTTGACACTTCACACAATTCCTTACATATGCACAACAATCTCACTCTAAAGATGGCCAATAATAGGCCATGTGAACAATGCGATTCACGATGGCCATACCACTAAAGTGGACACTACACGTACCATCGTGCGCTTGGGCGATTTCCCAAGTGGAATCCTATTGGTCCAAGCAAAAAAGGAGGATTCCTTTATAGCTACGATGGTACAAAATGTCTCCTAACAAGACATACTTGGCCGCTTTCTACTTGAATGCTCATTTTGCGGTATGCGTCAATCCAAGTGGGAGATTACCTAACTTGAGGTAGTCCTTTATGGGTGAATACCAATCCTGTTGATCAAAAGCCTCGATGGTATGAACAACCAATCCCTCTTGAAGCTCATCCCTAGAAAACGTTTAGCAGGAAAGAACTTGTAAGAATAGCATTGTGTTTCTATTAAGGGGAGTAGGGGAGAACAAGGACCCCCAGTTGGCATGATTCAAACAATCATGGATTCGAGAGAACTTATCCAAGGATGGTTCAATCTGGATCATGTGGATTCCTAGCATCAAGTTAGAACTTGCACGGTCCATCACGGATTATGAGAGCATTTTGACTTGGATGGTTGTCATATCACCAGAAAGGTCTTGCAGGATTAGTGACCCCAAGGAGGCCATAGTTTCTGCAAAATGATTTGATGACGGAGGGAGTGCCTTGATGTTGTACCATTCAATATTTGCTAGGAATTTGTCCACAAGGGCTTTGTAGGCCTACAGAATTGGGCATTTGCATTGGAATACCCCTTTGAATTGGTTGACAATTAACAATGAATCACCAAAGATGTTCAGTCATTTGATGTTCATGGTGATTTTTGTCTGAAGACCTATGAGCAAGGCTTCATATTCTACATTATTGTTGGTGCATGGGATATTTAATTTAAATGAAAAATGCATTAGAGCACCCAGTGTGAAGAATACTATTCCCGTGCCACCACCTTGCTCACATTTAGAACCATCAAAAAATAGGGTTATGTCAGCCTGTGACTCAGGCTTATCAGAATCTGGCGATTCTGAGACATGGAAGACCCTATCATAGGGTAGTTCTATGACTAGAGGCTGATAATCTTCGAGAGGAGCCTCTGCTAGTTGATCGGCTATGACCTGTCCTTTGATGGATTTTTGTCCAATAAACTCTATGTCAAATTTTGTCAACAACATGATCCATTTCGCCGTGCGGCTACTATGATAAGTACGACTCATCATGTACTGCAATGGATTCTCCTTAGATAAAACATACGTAGTGTTGTTCAGCATGTAGTGGCATAGCTTTTTGGTAGCAAACACCACTACCAAATAGATTTTCTCTTTGTATACATGGAGCAACGGATCCAACACTTGGTCCCACCCTACTGGGTCTACGTACCACTCGTGCCCTGGCACTATGCCCATCTATTCAAATATGTTGTTAATCTCTAAGGGGTATGGTTGTAGCATCTTCCGCATGTGATTAAGGTATGTCATTTATGTTTCATCTTCGTAATCACTATTGGAGATCCAAAATCCCTCGTTGGATCTGACAACTGTTTGAGTCATTACGGGCTCATCCTGCTCAAGCAAATTAATCTGGCCCCATTGTGGTTGTTCCACTCTTCGTGGGGGTACCGGGTTCTCTCGACGTGACACTGGCTCGATTGGAGCCTCGAGAGGGAACATTTTCAAGAGGCTCTCTTGATAGTCATTCATGGGGATCACTTATGAGTGATCACTATCTGATTCGAAGGGGTCATATAATGTTGGTTCATATTCTGATTCATCCTCTGAATATCCCTCTTGACACTGTTTATATCCTCCTTGAAAGTGAGTCCCCAAAATTTCGCCTCTCTCGAGCAAAGGAGAAGGGTTATTGAGGTTAACAAGGGTGGTTGTTGACCATGGGAGGTAGTCTCCCAATGTATACTTTGTGTTCGGGTTGGCATAAGGATCTGATGCCAATCCACCCTTATTGCCTATCCCTAGGCCTTGCATATTTTCTACCAAGATCTCCAAGGGCAAGGGGTGGTTGAACCCCACGCCCGACTTGTCATAAGGCATTTGGTATCTTGGCTGGAAAAGGACACACACTCCTTGCTCATACCTGCCTTGCCCGTATCCATGCCAATTGCATTGGCTGAGATATCTCAAAGCGAAGTCCAGGTTAGACAGATAGTTGAAATATTCTACAAAAGGCTCTTCATATTCGTCCTCTTGCGTGCATGGCTCAGTACCATGATCAAGGCCCCCATACACAAAATTTGTCTTGTTTGGCGGGTAGCCTAAAGGAACAATTGTACCGATGGGGAGGCGAGGTCTCCCCATGTCTTGCATGGAATCTAGTATGGTCATTGCTACAACATTCCGTACTAGATACTCCCCCAAGCCCATACTGGCCATTTCAACATTGATTGTTGGCGATTGAGGGGGAGGGAATGAAAGCTCTTCTTAAGTCCACTCCATGTTGGGTGAACTAGAAGCCTCAAATTCCATCTTGCCAGGCATCTCTTCAATAGATATGGTTGATACTATTGGCAGCGCCTCTTCTAGGGGTTGAGCCTCTTCTAGGGTTTTCTTCCCTTTGTCCTTCTATTTAGCCATGATAGGCGACATTATTGGTGAAGGACCGGATGATGAAGATGTACCTAGCTAGGGTGTATATGGATTTATCACTAGTGGTGCTTGCAGAATCGGACCCTGTCTAGATGGATTTAACTAAAAATCCAAGTGCGTCGATGGAAGGGTCGATTGCAGCATTAGCTACACTGCATTATAATATTTGAAGTGTTCTAAGTCTGCTGGGACTACATGTAATTCCATTTTAAATGTATACTTCAAACACTAGTGAGCTATCGAAGGGACACACTTCATTTCCCTAATCCATGGCCACCCTAGCAAGATGTTATAAGCCATCTCACCCTCCAAAATATGGCACAATGTTGGTATCATCTTTTGTCCTACCTAAACGGGTAGGACGATTGTGCCAACTGTCAAGCATATCGCATCATTGAATGCTCATAGTAAATAGGTGGAAGCTGTGATGTGAGAGGCTGGCAACTTCAGATGTTTTAATGCCGCCATGGTAATGATGTTACTAGATAAGCCAGTGTCTACCAACATCCTCTTATACAAGATCCCATTCACCCACACGATAACATGCAAGGGTAGATTTACCATGTCATCAGACACTGATTTAACTTCATCCTCTCGAAATGTGATGACTGGATCCATGCATCGTTTGACATGTCCCACAAAGTTGTTGAAGGAATTCACTTCGTGGGGCTACAACTCGATGACTTTCAATATCTCCATGAGAGCCTCCCGATGGGGCGTTGATTGCTATTTAAGCTCGTATATGGATAGCCTAGCCGACATGGTCCTCAAACTCTGCATGATTTTGGTCCAAATTGTGGCTGCAGGTCTAGGAAGATGTAGATGCATAGGGTGTTGTTGAGGTTGTGACATCAATGTAACCTCTCTCGTGGTTGCCTCAGGGGCAAATCCTGGGTATCTCTTGTTCCTAGTCACTATGCTTATCATTCCTACATACCCTTGCATGGGGTAATTCTGTTGTACCTCATTGAATTGAAGGGGTTTTGCCTGTGCCTCATGGGCAGGCAAGGGTTCCTTGAAAACCCCCATCTGCTAGTTGTTTGGTGCTACGGGGTTGTCCACTACCAATGTCTTATTGTCAATCAGGTCTTGTATCAAACCTTTGAACTTCCAACATGCATTCAGGTCGTGTCCCTTCTGCCTATGGAATCTAGAATACAAGTCCTCTCTATATCCCTTAGGCTTCAGTGCATTAGGATCTATGGTTTGGATCTTTGGAAGGTTGATCAAGTTTTTTGCTGACAAGCGATCAAATAGGGAGTCCCTAGACTCCGTATAAGGTGTGTACTATCACCTAGGGTGATGCTGCTAATTTTACTCCTGCTTCTGGTTTTCTCTTTCATAACTATTAGGAGGCACTTCCTGATAGTTAGCCTTTTGAGGTTGTATTGCTTATGCAGGCTTAGGGACATTTATAGCAACTTGATTAACCATGGCGGGTTTCTATTGCGTAGTCCCTATTTTTGTGTTCTTGTTCCATTATTTCTTCTTAGGTTTGGCAATCTCGCCATCCTGTATCTTGATCTCTTCGATGATTCTGGCTTGTGCCAGAGCTTCCTCTAAGGTGGCATATTACTGCTACTGTAATAGCACAGAGATCGATATCAAATAGCTTTGTGAGAACATTTGTGTAAGGTCAAACATAGGAGGGAGGTAGGGTATCTTGGAAAGCATAATCATCCATAGATTCCCGTAGGCCGCCATGGTCTCTTCCTCATACTGCCTTAGGCTGGCCAGGTCACTTAGTGACGCCTTCTTCTTGGTGTTATAGGCGAAGCATTCGAGGAATGCATCCACTAACTAATCCAAGTTACTGATGTTGTGCTTCAGCAATTGAGTGAACCAATCCGAGGTAGGGCCTACAAATGTGGTTATAAATGTCCTTAGCAACAGCGCGTCATTGTCCTGAATGCCAAAACATTGGCTCAGGAATCTGGTCACATGCTCTTGGGCATCCTCCTCATCCTTAAATATTGTCAACTGAGGTAGCTTAAGGTGTTCAGGGTAAGGGGGTGCAGGCAGTAACGGATGCATAGGATTACTGTAGAGTTGGTGTAACGTGGGCTTTTGGGGCCCAAAAGCTTTGGTTTCCATAGAATCAAAACTCTCTAGTAGTGCTTTATATGCATCAGAAGATTTAATCTCTTCCTCTTTAGTTTGCTCTCGTTGTCGATTGTGGGAGACTTGAGGCCTATGGGTGGGTGGTCGGATAGCAACCCCTCCACCTTGGTAGGGCATTTCGGCCCACTCTACTTCTTTTTCATACTCCTCGTAAGCTTCCTTAGGAGTCTCTAAATGAGATCTATGACCCTGGGTGGGTACCCGCGAAGGGTACCCATCATTGTTCCAGGGAGTGGCCTCCCGCTCAGGTCTAGGGGGTCTCGGAGGTAACACTTGATAAGGTCATGGGGACCTATCTCACACCAAGGGATTATGCCTCTCATATGGTTCTGCTCTTTGGGTGCAAGGGGTTGGAACCCTCTCAGGCACTGGGTTATGGAGCAGCTCATCTGTTTGGCACTGAATGCACTCCTTGCTAAGGCGGTATAAATGCTCTTGCTACTACTGATATTGCTCAAGCCACGTGATCTGGGCTTTGCAGGCGGCATGTCTGGCAACATCCAGGTTAATTTGTTCTGCCATATTGAGCCTTGGAGGCTTGGATGCCTCTCCTATGCATTTACCTTGGTCGTGATGATTCGAGATCTCAATAGGTCACTTCCCTCTGTTGAGGTTGGTGACATTTACCTGAGGCTCTGGCCTCAATGGGTCACTTCGCCCTGCTTGAAGAGCCCTATGCTCTAGGGTTTGTCTATTCGTTCTAACAGTGATGGGGGGCAAAGGAGGGATGCCATAATCACGTGGCCTCTCCTCATGGACACTATGCCGCTCTAGTGCTTCGTCGCGTGGTGGCCACTCATATCGATCTTCTAAGGGAGTTTTCTTGTCTATGTTGAGCACCACGTGTAAGGACTCCTCCTGAAAGTGGCTATGATGAACGGGCATGTCCCCTAAAGGGATGTCCCTATAGTTCCATCTTGACATGGAATGATGCAAACTCTCTTACGGGTCAGTCCACCAAGGTGGTATGACCAAGTCCTTAGGGCTATAGCGGAGGTGACTTGTCCCCCCTTGTACACTTTTTGTAGCTTCTACCCTTGATTGGGATTGGCTACGGGTGTACACCATGGTGTTGTTTTTCTATAAGCTAAGTAGATTTTTATCTCTTTTTTATTATTTTTTTTATGCTACACTAAGCAGAAAAGAGCACACACACACACAAAGCAATGATTATCTCGTTTAGAGATTAAAAGTGTGTCCTAAACCTGCTTTAGTGTGTTTTGTTTTTTTTTGAAGGTTTTTGTAAAGAACATTTAAATGCAAAATGAGGGCTCTTATGACTCCCAAAATTGGTTTCCCCTTTGATATACCATTGCCAGGATGATATACCAACCTCTCTATATACCCGCCCTTACGTGAGGGAAACTATAGGTATGTGAGAGCATATGGTACATGGAACATAGGCGGTATGGAAGGGGAATCACCCTATTTATGACACCTACCATAGAAGAATTATCCTCGTGTGTTGGGAATCACCCCATCTACACTTAGTCAGCTTTCATCAGGATTTACATCTAGCAATAGTAGTGATCGGGGTTTATGAATGCAAAATTCAAGCCAAGGTGGTGATGAAATCCACCGTTGGTCTTGATCAAGGGCTGGGGTTTTACAACCAGCTCCTTGGTGTTTAATTTTCCATGTGGTGTGTGGGGTTCCTTTTATTTTGCATGAAACAAAATAAATATGTGGAAAACTTTTCCTAAGCATGCAAATAGAAACCAGAAAAACAAAAAAATAATAACAAAAAATGACAGGAAAAGTTTAGGACTCTTACCTCTTCCCTGCCCAAATATGTCGGTTTTGAGTTTCTGCCTGAAAAATTCATAGAATGGAATTCATCCTAGGGGGGAATGAATTACAGGACTGTATTCATAATACGGTGGGGTGAATTCCCATTCGTCCCTGGGTAATACAAATTACAGCTTTGTATTCGCCTCCTGATGGAACGAACATCAGTTAGCATATGAAAACTTGGTACCTGCAAGCAAAATGAGCAAGTTTCGATCAGATATCTGATCTTAAAAATAGAGGAAAATGTCCCACCGTGATCACCACTGAAATCACGAGGATACGGAAGCAAAAAGGAAAGCGAAGATGCAATGCAAAACTGAACCAAACTTAATGCTAAATCCTAGGAACTTGAAAGTGCATGAAAAGAGGGAAAAGCATGAGCGAATCAAAATGAAACAAAGGAAAATAAAGAATACAGCCCTTTTTATTGATATGTTTCACAACTTTGTTACAATGCGCATCCTCTCCTTCCAAGGGCTAGGATATTTTAAGTGTGCGTTCTTGTTACATCCATGGGTGCCTTTCCTTCTTCTACATTCCCACATGTAAAATGGGCGGACCAAATGTCACCATCGCTTGCATTGATGAGTCTCAATTCCTTGATGCTCCTCTGATGTCCATACCCTCCACTCAAAGGAACTAGAAACAGTTAGTAGCACCTGCAGATAAAACAAAGCATGCGATCCCCAAGCCTATGATAAGTGAATAAGAAAAACAAATTAAACTATGACTAAAATGAATCCAAAAGATTTAAAAATTTTACAGGGGCATCAAGATACCACTAGGAGGGCCCTGCAAAAAGAATAGTTGGGAAATTACTCGCCGATTTGAATTCGCTCCGAGGCGGGACGAATTCACTTGCAACAAAATGCCAAAAAGGTACTATCCCAAATGTCCTATCTAGGAATCTCCAAAAGACCTGAAAAATTGGGGTTAGCTAATTGGGGGCATTTTGGGAAGACCCAAATGGTCATATTTTACCAATTTTTCCTCCATCAATGGTAATTTGATGATGCTACATGTATATTAGTAGAAGCGAGCAAAGGTAGAAACATGATCAAAATTGTTCAAAACAAGATGAAATTTAAATGACAACCTATCTAAGAATCATAGAATTGAATGCATAAATTAAAGAAAGCAAGTCTACCATAGAATTCCCATCGCTCCAAAGGGAGGTGATTAGGACTGTGGCAGTGTGGGAGTGGGCGCCCATGGGGCAGGTCGCCCACTATTTGAGGCTTGATTTCGGCACCAATCCACTTTGGATGGGTCCAAAACATCTTATGTGGTATTTTCGGCAAATTTGGTGGGATATTGTGGCCAAATGTCATGTTTTGGGCTCAAGATTCATCCTCCCAATAGTCACCCAATGACCTTCCCTCTAAAGGAGATCAAGGATGTGAAAGGTGCAAATCTAAAAGGTGTGAGGTATGACAGTAAAATGACAGCACTTCGTTGCTCTAAAATGCTCCTTTTTTCTATATTTTTGGGTGAGGAAACTCATAAATTTATAGACCTGGAGGTCTCTTGAAATGGGCATGCAAAGACACCACTTGGCAATCATGCCTTCCCAGGGGGAAGGAGATTCCTCCCTGAATAGGGACTTCATTACTGCCCTTGTAGCTGCATCTAACGCTCAAAAATGCCCAACCATACTCCCATGCGATGAAGGAAGCGTTGAGTGGTGGATCTGAGCTGCCATTTGTCAAGATTTGACTTTTTTCCCGTCAAACCTGAAATTCGCCCCACCCTGGAGCGAATCTAGAATTCCTCCCTGGGTAGGGCGAATCCCAGTTTGAATTCATTCCAGGGTGGAACGGATATTGAGCAAAGTTCTTGAAGGTGCCAAATTGATCTTTGACCTTCCAAAACTACTGTGAGAGTGGTTAGGACCACTGTTTAACCTTTGGGGGCTTCCCTTGGGTCTGTGTGTGTCAATGCAATCAGTGTTTGCAGTCACATAATTGGATTGGTGTTTTTTTGGTGTCTATAGAACCATTATTTTTAAATTTCTTACTATGTTTAATGTTTTACTTGAGATTATACATGTATATGTGCACACACACACATGCGTGTGGACACACATATACATATGCATGTGCACGTGCATGCACATATATATATACACATTAAATTTTATGGTACATCTTATTTGAAATTTTTGTGACACGGGAGCATCCAACATGAAGATAATTGTAAATGAGCCATTTGAAAAATTGTCAATTCATTTTCTAGATACCAATCTCATGTATATAAAGGAATGAGAATAGGAAGAAGAAATGATGGTGTGCATAGAATGATAATCAAAGAGGAAGAAGGAATGACATGTGGAGTGAAATAAAATGGTGTAGAGATATTAGTGAGAAGTTGAGAATGGATAAAAAATATTTGATGCATAATCATTTAATATAAATAAGCAATATGATTGTTATTCACCTCATATTATTTTATGTGCATGTTTAAATGATAAATTTGTTGTGTTACTTGTGTTGTATGTCATAGATCACATGGTCTAGTGTGTGCAAGGTTGTAGGTAAAAATAAAGTGTTATACTAGTCCAAGTGAAGATCCCATTGAGTGTAAGTACTCTTCTAATAAGAGTGTGAAAGTAATCTGTAATAGAATATCCTCATGCAAGGTGTTGTCTAGTGTGTTCCATTTTAGAAGTACCATTTTTGAAGGTGTCATTGTAAAACATGTACCATCTTGGAAATATCAATATGAAATATATCATGTCATTACCATCATAATAAATTATCATCTCATTATCATCATAAAATGTTACTATCTTGTAATAGTACTATCAAAAGGAGTTGTCATCTCAGGAATTTGTTGCCTTGTATTTATTTGGAGGTCCCACCATCTTAAGTGGATGTGTTAGAAATTTGTGTTACTTATTGAGGACATCATTCAATGGATACCCTGCACCTGTCTAAATTATTTGGTATTACATCCAATTTAATTTTTAAAATGATAAGTTATGTTGAAGAAAAAATGACATAGTAAGAAAGAGAAAGAACATGCAGTCTAGGACCTAGACTAGTGGGTATAGTAGAACTATTTAGACAAATCACCACCATGTTAGATGCAATTGAAACTACCCAAAGGAGAGGTATTCATATTTATGATATTAGTAACATATTAGAGGATGAAATGGATCATGTGAAAGCTCAAGATAAAAAGAGCATAAAAATCAAAGCAACTATTGATTCATAGAATCTTAAATATGGAAAGTAAGCCAAAAATAGATACTCTTAATTTTAATGGAAGTTTAAACATAGAATATTTGATTGATTAGATAGAAAACTTGAGAGATTATTTGATTATGAATCTATGGAGGATACAAAGTGGATCAAATTTTCATGTACATGGATGAAGGAACATGCTTTAGTTTGGTGGAATCATATCCAAGACAAGATATAATGTAAGGGGGAAGATAAAATCTGAACTTGGGAAGAGTTTATATCTAAGATAAAATTATATATTTTTAAAGAAAAAATCTATTATATCAATATTAAAAATAAAAATTTAAAGATATTAATACACATTTTATTGTTATGACTTAAAATTATAACTTATATTACAATTAAACAAGTACCATATTTATAATTTTGTGTTATTAGAAAATATTTTTGTTGGTTGGTAATCATAAATGTATAAATTTTAATGAATACAATATTTATTTAGATATATTATGTTTAATTATCTAAAACACAATTTCTCTTTGTATTGAACTACTTAGTCTAGTTTGGAGGGTTTAATTCAATATTTCATGTAAATAAAACTATGATTGAATCAATATTTCATGTAAATAAAACTATGATTGAAAAATATAGTATAGTTATATGATTTTATTCCATTATTGGGAGGATATTAAATTACATATTTCTGTAATTATAGGTCACAATTTAGTATATCATCAATGCCATATTATTTTTATTTTTAATTTATTAATTATTATAATCTAAATTAGCATATTATTTTTTGGTTGATAATATAAAAGGTGAAGTAGTTTGCTTAAGCATTTGGTATATGATTATGGGTATTTTCCAATGTTACTTATAGTATACTCCATAATGACAAGGATTAATTGATTAGATAATGATGTATAAAATAACTATTGAACCATACATACATAAATATATAGGTTGGATGATTAATTCTAAGAAAATATTTAAGATTTTATTTACAAGATTTAATTCTTTTTTAAGTGTATAATAAACTACATTTGGGTTATAATGCACAAGTAGCTTGCAATAATAATGACAATGCTAGATATTTTAATAAAAATTAAGTAATAGTAATTTTATTGTATATTTAGAATTATGGGAGACTATTACACTCAATTTTTATATAAAATAATTTCATACATATTTTAATATTTAAAAAAAATATATTAGATAAAAGCAATGGTTTTGAGAGGATGCCCAAAACTTAATACATATGGAGAAAAGAAAGATCATGACTAGAAACCATATCTTTCCTGACTAAGAACATAGATCACAAGAAATACAATAACCCAAGTAAAGAAACACATCAAAAGAGGGATAAACCAAATTTACAAGACCAAAAAGGAAACAAAACCATAAAAAAATCTCATAGCCCAATGTGGAAGGCCAAAGTATCCTAACCATTAAGTGATTGACATATCCTATTATTGCTTAACCAAATCTTGGATCTCATTGATTAAAGAAATCACCACTTGGAGTGAGACCAACAATACCTGGTGCTTTTCATCAATTATGCACATGAGTGATTAAGCACTAGGGGTATCAAGGATCTTGAGGGAGACATATCCTTTGCAACATAAAAATCCTATGACCCTTTGAAAATATTTTGTGCTAGAAGGATCTCCTTTGAATCTATCGTATCCACCATAATTGATGAATCTTTAAATTATGATACCTTCTTAGAAGGATGTTTTGAGAAATGTGCTTGACCTCCCCTTGATTTGCATTGGGTATTATTAAATTTCCTCGATGATGATTCCTTCCTTTTTTAAGTTGAAGGGGGGGTCATAAACTCCCCACCCTATAACTCATAGGATTCACTAGAGGATTTAGAAGTTATTAACAAAGGTTTGAGGGTTGGGGAAATTTTTTGGAATTCAATTTTCCTTAATGCCTCTTCCACTACAATTCCTTTATATTTCATCACATGTTCAAATGTTAATAAAATGAACCCTTTATGAAATGGATCAAGACATTTTCCTCCCTGTAGAGATTTTTCTAGTGAGTGGTAGAGAAAATATGACACATTCAATAGAGGCTTCCTTCTAAGCTAGTTTAGGAACATTATATGGTAGCTCTGAATAATATCCTATTCGAGTACAATGTGAAGTAGTCCATTATCACCATAAGGAATCGATTCCAAGGAGCCTTAAGAGCCTTGGCATCATAACCATATATAGCTTGAACAAATATTTTCTCATATCAACAAAAACCCATACTTGGTTAAGAGAATGCTTTGGGTGCTTATGACAACCACCATTGACTGGTAATATCATCACCTCATCTATGAGGACTATCAAGAAGAGGAAATCAATCCCTTTGGCATAGACCCAACCCTTCCTCCAAGAGTGAGCCAAAGTTTTTGAAAGAGCCCTATGATATCCATGGAAGGCTTGGAGGAAATGTAGAAGACCATATTTATGCAAGAATTTTTCAATTCATCATAGACCTCCAAGAATTTTTTCTCAATGAGGATCCTCATTTCCTTATGAGCAGACCTCTTGGCCATTAGAAACCACAACACAAGTGAAAACGAGAACAAGGTCACACTCTTTCTGCCTTACAAACTAGAAAATATCTTCTTTAAATCAAAGTATCTTCTTAGGTGGACCATGGAATCCTAATCCTTAAACTTGTATGCTATGTTGAAGAATTATCGAGCAACATGGTACCATAGATAAGAAGACTGAATTTTTACGTAAAAATAATAACAAAACTCAAACCAAAATTTCTAAAAAACTAACAAAACCTTGAGTTTGACAACAAAGTCCATTATCTGAGCAGGAATGTGAAGGTGTTTTACCCATACATGTCATGAGTGGAAATGAGAATTTCCAAATGAGGCACTAACTAAATAGTTGTTACAAGATACATCTGAAGTGGATGCCCTTGGAACACAGTTTGTAGCAAGGCACCACCATGAATGAATGAAGTGGTAAAAAATAATATCTCAAGGGAAGAAAAGACAACTATCTAACTAAGCCATCAAAAATAATCCACACCGACTGACCCCAATGGTCAGCTCAATAAAAGAAGGTGACTATGATCATACACTAGCAGATTAGCACATGCTCAAAATTTTACCTTGACCAATCTAGCTCGACTGATCCAAAACTGCACCAAAAGGTAAGAATAAAGACTCCAATTTGTCACCCAAGAAATTCAAAATGGAAAGCAGAATTATTCTAAAAAATTTGACTTAGCTCTAATGGATAAGGGCCTTCCCATATTATAATTCATTCGATCAGGAGGGGATTAAAAATAAAGACATTGAAAGACTCCATCCCCTGATCCCCAACATCACAAATTTCAGCTCTTATCCATTATCATCCACAATTAAATTTTGAATATTCTAAGAATTTGAAGGTCCAAACTGAAAGACCTTATAGAAAAATATCGATATTCACCATCAGATCTGCCACTTTGTTTTCTTCATAGAAAATATGTTGAATTCACACCTCAAAATTCTCACCTTAAACCCTAAATCAAATTTTAATGTTTTTAATTTATTAAGTAGTGAATTTATTATTATAATATTTCATAAAACCACACTAATTGTATTATAATGAATTTCGCATCCCATAATTTCAACCCCTTGAACCCATTTTATTTAATAGGATCTCTGTATTTTCTATTTTTATTGGTTATATTTGATAGAAAAAGGCCCCTATTACATCATGACCAGATAGTGATATGATAATAGTTTAATTATCATTAAGCACTACTTGGCAAGATAAAAATATAATTTTTCTCCTTAAACTCAATAAATTTAATTATTTAAATATCGCTATTTGATATAAAATCTTCTAATAATTATAAAGATATTTAATTTTATTTTTACATACTTATTACTAAATAATTTTTTATTAATATTAAATATAATATTTTGTTATAAAAATAAAAATTAAAGTATATATATCTAATTTTAATTAAGGACACCTTGGTATCAAAATATTTTGTAACTCTAGTGGTAAATTTCTCTTTACATTTAAATTAAGTATCTTGGGGCTTGTCTATTACAAGGGTAGTTGATGAGTGCATGTTAACTCTATGAAGGCTCTAACAATTCAGGTGATCCTCTTCCTACTAAATTATAAGACATCGAAGTAGAATAAATGATATTAGGAACAGTGCATGTTAACTCTATGAAGGCTCTAACAATTCAGGTGATCCTCTTCCTACTAAATTATAAGACATCGAAGTAGAATAAATGATATTAGGAACAGCTTCATAACTAATTCCACTCTAGATTAAAAAAATAAAATGATCATGAATGTACTGAAAATATCTTACCTGCCCCCTGCACACAATAAAAGGAAACAAAACAAAAATCCGAGAGATTTTCAAAAAAGGGGCCAGTGGTTTATACAAAACCTAAAGTTTGATATCTAGAGAAAATATTTTCAAAATAATATCGCTCGCGTTACGATTTCATCTGTTATTATATTATTATGGATTTTCCTTGAATTCTGCGCATCTACAGAATTCAACGCTAAAAGACAAAGGAAGTGAATACAATTCATTGCATTATATTTGCCGTGAATTAGGGATAAAGGATTGTCGATATGTGTCTATTCAATTCATATGGTAACGTGTTTTCAATCCGTGACATTGAGAACTATTTTCACGTGGATGATACCAATCCATCAATAACAGACAATGATGAAATTTTCAAAGTGGCAGATAATGTTAGATTATTTTCGGCGTTGAGGTAAAAGTTTAAAGCAACACGATCTTCTTGTTGTTGGAAATGTGTTGACTAATTGAGGATGATAATAAAACGTAAAATAAAAAATCAGATACGATATCATGTCCCTATCGAATGGTGTCACCTGTTGGAAATATTAAACCAAACATCACGCCCGAAAGCGCTTCGGCGCAAAGTCTTTCCGAAACACCTTGGGAAAATGATTCGGCGCGAGAGACAAAACGGCAGCCCCCGAAAAATGGTTCGCCGTGAAGCAGTTCTCATTTGCCCTCCGAAGCGGAAATCAGCCGAAGCGGAATGCAGGCACGCAAATCGGGACATTAATTGTCCAAGCGTGCGAGTAGCTGGGGTTGTCCGGCAGTTGGTCGGAAAGCCACTTCGGCATTTATTTTCTGTCAGTGGGTTGGTGAGTTTATCCCGCCCTTTGTCCTCTTTCCCCGCCTATAAATACCGGGGCCATTTTGTCATTTAGGAGTATGAGGAAGAGCATAGAGAAGAAGAGGAGCAGAGTAGCAACAGCCATTAGCCGGAGAGTGGAGCAGCAGTCTCCCATTTAAGTCTTGAGTTTATCCTGCAGACATTTCGTCTTGCAGAAGATTGTAAACGCTTCAGTTGGAAGCACTTGTAAACCGGCAATATAGTTAAATATATAAATATTTATTCTGCATATTTGGTCTCTGTGCATGTTTTTTTATCTGCAGATATTCCAGAGCTAGGGTTTGGCCCGAAGTTGGAAAACACCCGTTCGATCCAGAAAAGGAGTCGGGTTTTGTTGTTTGTGCCGAAGCATATTGCGGCATTTGGTTTCGTGCAAGTTGTCGCGGGCTGTCGAACTTCGCAGCCCTCCCATTCGAAGAAGTCATTTCGGAAGACATTCCCCGAAGTAAATTTACTTCGGAAGTATCCTCCCCCGAAACTCCCTATCGCTGGAAATTCTCCCGAACCTCTCTCTCCCACCGAAGTTTTTTTCCCTCGCTAGAAACTTCCCCAAAGTCCCTCCCCGAAGTAAAAATTGCCGAAGTTCATATCTCTTCGGCAGTTTATCCCGAAGTAGACACTTCGGGCGTACTTTCCTCCGAGACCCTCTCCCTCGCCAAAGTAAAATTGCCGAAGCAATTTTTCGTGACCCGAAGTAGTTTTTTGAAGCGATTTAAATTGCGATTGGGAATTTAATTTGTTTAATTCCTTCAAATTGGTATCAGAGCTGTGTTGTCGTGACACGGAGATAGAAGCATGGCTTCCGAGAGAAACTCGCTGCAGTTGCAGATCCCACGATTTAACGGCAAGAACTACGATTACTGGAGCATCCAGATGAAGATCCTCTTCGGGTCTCAGGATTTGTGGGACTTGGTCGAGAATGGATACCCGGAGCCGGCAGATGCAGCAGCACAGGCCGCCCTCTCCCAAGCTGACAAAGATCTTCTGAAGGAGAATCGGAAGAAAGATCAGAAAGCCCTGTTTTATATCATGCAAGCGGTTGAGGAGACCATCTTCCCGTGGATTGCATCAGCCACCAAGGCCAAGCAGGCCTGGGATACTTTGGCCAGTTCGTACCAGGGCACCAACAAAGTGAAGTTGGTAAAATTGCAGATGCTCAGAAGGCAGTTCGAGAACCTGCGAGATGAGCGAGTCGAAGTCAATGAGCGACTTCTTCACCCGAACGACAGATGTCATCAACCAGATGCGGTTGAATGGTGAAATTGTGCAGAATCAAAGGATCGTGGAGAAAATTCTGCGAAGTCTGCCAGCGAAGTTTGACTCTGTGGTAATCGCAATTGAGGAGTCAAGGGATTTGACAATCCTCTCGGTGGACGAACTCATGGGTTCCCTGCAGACACATGAGCAGAGGCTGAGCCGCTCAACTCAGTCCTCTTTGGAGCAAGCTTTCAAAGCAAAAGTCTCAGTCCGAGACAGCGACAGACAAGACTCCCACCACAGCGCTTCTAGTTCTCAAGGAGGAAGAGGCAAAAGCAGACGTGGGAGAAGTAACAAGCAAGGAGGGAGGTCAAACCCTCATGACAGCGAGCCCAGTTGCAACTTTCATCAGCATGGAGGAAGAGGCAGCGGCAGAAATCAGCAAGGAAGCTCTCAGCAGAAGGACATGTCAAAGGTCCAATGCTACTACTGCAATAAGTTCGGCCATTATGCCTCACAGTGCAGAAAGAAAATGGCGAACGAGAATCAGCAACAAGCCCATTATACGGAGGAAACCAAAAATGCGGCAGGAGGAAATATGCTGTTGACTTGCAGTGTTGAGGAGGAGAGCAAGAAGAACATTTGGTATCTTGACAGTGGGTGCAGCAACCACATGGTCGGGAACAGGGAGATGTTCTCACAGTTGGATGAAACAGTCCAATCCGAAGTCAAGATGGGGAACAACAGCAAGGTTCCCATGATGGGGAAAGGCAAAATCTCCATCCGCACCCGGCACGGTGAAAGAAAAACAATTTAGAATGTTTATTATGTGCCTGGGTTGAAGCACAATCTACTGAGTGTTGGACAACTTGTGCAGAATGGACACACTATTCAGTTCAAAGATGGTGTTTGTTCAATCAGAGACAAAGTGCATGGACAAATCGCAACTGTGTCCATGACGAAAAACAAGATGTTTCCGCTACAGATTCAGAATGAATCTTTGATGTCTCTGAGTGCAGTTGTGAAGGATGCTACCTGGCTGTGGCATCTCAGATTCGGTCACCTGAGTTTCAGTGGCCTGAACTTGCTGCACAGGAAGCAGATGGTGAAGGGTTTACCCCTTATTGAGCAACCGAACCAAGTTTGTGAAGGTTGCCTTGTCGGCAAGCAGCACAGGGACGCATTCCCTGTAGGACAGTCTTGGAGAGCATCACGGCCATTGGAGCTGGTGCACTCAGACATTTGTGGTCCCATGCAGACCACCACATATGCTGGCAACAAATATTTCCTGACTTTCATTGATGACTTCAGCCGGAAGACCTGGATTTATCCCATCAAGTTGAAGTCAGAGGCATTTGGGAAGTTTAAGGAGTTCAAGGCTCTGGTTGAGAAACAGAGCGGATATTATGTGAAGACTCTCAGAACTGATGGAGGTGGAGAATACATCTCCAACGAATTCCACAACTTCTACAAGCAGCATGGAATTCGGAGGCAGTTCACTGCCAGATACACACCGCAGCAGAATGGTGTAGCTGAGAGGAAGAACAGAACAATCATGGAGATGGCACGGAGCATGCTGAAGGCAAAAAGTTTGCCACATGAGTTCTAGGCAGAAGTTGTAAGTTGTGCAGTTTATCTGTTGAACCGATGTCCCACCAAGAGTGTGAGGGACAAAATTCCGGAGGAAGCCTGGAGCAATCTGAAGCCAAGTGTGGCTCATTTGCGAGTTTTCGGGTGCATAGCATATGCACATGTTCCAGATGAGAAAAGGCAGAAGTTGGATGACAAAGCTGAAAGATGCATCTTCACAAGATACAGCGAACCAGCAAAGGCGTACAGGCTGTACAATCCTGTGACAAAGAAACTTGTCATCAGTCGAGATGTGAAGTTCCTGGAGGATGAAGCCTGGAACTGGAAATCAGAGACTGGTCAGCCTGAACCAGCAGTTGCTGAACCTGTAAACTTGGAGGAAGACAGTGTGTAGCCACCTGTACCTTCAAGCAGCAACATGGTGCCAGTAGCAGCACAGCCACATCATCCCGATCACCTTCACTTGCAAGTAGAATTCAAAATCTAAGAACACCTACGAAGACTCGGAGCTTGCAAGATATTTATGAGGTAACCCGTAATCGAGATGGATGAAGAATATTCTGACTTTGCCCTATTTACGGAGTGTGATCCAGTGGAGTTTGAAGAGGCAAGTCAGAATCGCACATGGGTGAATGCGATGGATGAGGAGATAGCAGCCATTGAGAAGAATGAGACATGGCAGCTGACAGATCTTCCAGCAGGGAAGAAGACCATTGGGGTCAAGTGGGTGTATAAGACGAAGTTCAACGCCCAAGGAGAAGTTGACAGGCATAAGGCCAGATTAGTGGCGAAAGGCTACAAGCAGAAGTCAGGAGTTGACTATCATGAGGTGTACGCACCTGTAGCCCGACTTGACACAGTCAGGATGATTCTGGGACTAGCAGCTCAAAAGGGATGGAGCGTGTACCAGATGGATGTCAAGTCTGCCTTCCTGAATGGAGTGTTGGAAGAAGAGGTCTACATAGACCAGCCACCTGGTTATGAAGTACAAGGACAAGAAGACAAGGTCCTGAAGCTGAAGAAGGCCCTGTATGGGTTGAAGCAAGCACCCCGGGCATGGTACAGCCATATTGACGGCTATTTTTAGGAGAATGGGTTTCAAAAATGCCCATATGAGCACACCCTGTACCTGAAGACAAACACAGAGGGTGAGCTGATAATCGTATGTCTGTATGTGGACGATCTGATATATACTGGCAATAGCAGCAGCCTATTCGCGCAGTTCAGAACAGCCATGAAGTCCGAGTTTGAAATGACGGACATGGGGCTGATGAAATATTTTCTTGGCATTGAAGTTGTCCAATCAGCAGATGGCATCTTCATTTCTCAGGGCAAGTATGCAAAGGATGTCCTGAAGCGTTTTAAGATGGAGGACAGCAAGCCTGCCATCACTCCAGCAGCCACTGGCGTCAAGCTGAGCAAGACTGACAACAACAGAAGTGTTGACCCAACTCTCTATAAAAGTTTAGTTGGAAGCTTGATGTACTTGACTGCAACCAAGCCAGATTTGATGTACGTCGTGAGTTTAATCAGTCGGTTCATGGAGTCGCCCAAAGACACTCACTGGCAAGCAGGCAAGAGAATCCTGCGATATGTCAATGGCACGAGGAACCATGGACTCCACTATGCCAGAAAGGACCAGCTGGAGTTAATTGGCTACACCGACAGCGATTGGGCTGGTAGCGTAGATGACAGGAAGAGCACTTCGGGGAATGCCTTCCATTTTGGATCCGGAGTCGTCTCTTGGTCCTCGAAGAAGCAACCAATTGTGGCTCTATCTATAGCAGAGGCAGAGTATGTTGCTGCCACCTCAGCAGCCTGCCAGGCAGTCTGGCTGAGAAGAGTTCTGAGTGAACTACAACATCCACCCGAAGCAGCAACAACGATATTTTGTGACAATAACTCTGCCATCGCGCTCTCGAAGGACCCAGTCTTCCATGGCCGGACGAAGCACATAGACATCCGGTACCATTTCATCAGAGAGCTGGTGAAATTTGGTGAAGTACAGTTGCAGTTCTGTAGGTCGAAGGAGCAGTTGGCTGACATCTTCACAAAGCCCTTGAAGGAGGAGGACTTCGCCAGATTGCGAGATATGTTGGGCGTCAGAGAATGTGTGAAGTTTGGTTTAAAGGAGGGTGTTGGAAATATTAAACCAAACATCACGCCCGAAAGCGCTTCGGCGCAAAGTCTTTCCGAAACACCTTGGGAAAATGATTCGGAGCGAGAGACAAAACGGCAGCCCCCGAAAAATGGTTCGCCGCGAAGCAGTTCTCATTTGCCCTCCGAAGCGGAAATCAGCCGAAGCGGAATGCAGGCACGCAAATCGGGACATTAATTGTCCAAGCGTGCGAGTAGCTGGGGTTGTTCGGCGGTTGGTCGAAAAGCCACTTTCGGCATTTAATTTTTGTCAGTGGGTTGGTGAGTTTATCCCGCCCTTTGTCCTCTTTCCCCGCCTATAAATACCGGGGCCATTTTGTCATTTAGGAGTATGAGGAAGAGCATAGAGAAGAGAGGAGCAGAGCAGCAGAAGGGTAGAGCAGCAGCAGCCATTAGCCAGAGAGTGGAGCAGCAGTCTCCCATTTAAGTCTTGAGTTTATCCTACAGACATTTCGTCTTGCAGAAGATTGTAAACGCTTCAGTTGGAAGCACTTGTAAACCGGCAATATAGTTAAATATATAAATATTTATTCTGCATATTTGGTCTCTGTGCATGTGTTTTATCTACAGATATTCCAGAGCTAGGGTTTGGCCCGAAGTGGGAAAACACCCGTTCGATCCAGAAAAGGAGTCGGGTTTTGTTGTTTGTGCCGAAGCACATTGCGGCATTTGGTTTCGTCCAAGTTGTCGCGGGCTGCCGAACTTCGCAGCCCTCCCGTTCGAAGAAGTCACTTCGGAAGACATTCCCCGAAGTAAATTTACTTCGGAAGTATCCTCCCCCGAAACTCCCTCTGCTGGAAACTTCCCGGAAGTTCCTCCCCGAAGTAAAAATTGCCGAAGCATTTCCAGTTCGGCAGTTTATCCCAAAAGTAGATACTTCGGGCGTACTTTCCTCCGAGACTCTTTCCCTCCCCGAAGTAAAATTGCCGAAGCAATTTTTCGTGACCCGAAGTAGTTTTCCGACGCGATTTTAACTCGCGATTTGGAATTTATTTCGCATTTAATTCCTTCATCACCCACTCTCAGCTACATAAGGCAGTGAATAGATTATAATATTTCAGTCATCACTTTGCTGATTTCCTTCTAAGAAACCTAAATCATGGAAATACTCGGTGTCAAGGGGAGGTTGCAATTTCCATTTTTCAGGGAAAATGAAATGAAGGAAAGTGCTTTAATGGGTTCCTCTCGTTTTCGGAACTGACGTAGCACGATTGGCGTGGAACGAGCGGGTAGTAGGGCTCACACAAGAAGTTGTCATGAATAAAAATGTTTCCATCCTACTCACCATCCCAAGAGCCATGTGTGGGTACTAGAGCTCCCATCTGTCATGCAATGGAGAAATTAAGCATCCACTGTCACCTACTCACCACTCTTGATAATGGCTTGATATGTGAAGGCTACACTCAAATTATGCAGCATAGCAATCACGTCAAAACTGACTGGCTTAAAACAGAGTTTTCAAATCAAAATGAACCCCACGCCCGGCCTGTGTTGAACCGTAAGCAATTGATAATTTGGTTGATGATGGCACCCTTATTCTGAAGACTGCTCTACAAGTAGAGCCCCTCATCATCGAAAATCTATCGCCCCTGAAAATTTCAGAACTTCTTTCAATCAATTTCATTGCTGAAATGAAATGGGAAAGTATTGCCAACCATCATTGAAAACTGCAGGAGACTTTGTACATTAGCTAATTGTTTATGGCATTATGAGAGTTCCATTCACATTACATAGAAAAGACTACAATCGTGAATGATGTCTATCATCCCATGGTCCTCCTATACGTTGGGACGATGTAACTGCTAAAGATGCCCTACTTACATTCTTCATCGGATGTTTTAAACTTAAATATATATATATATATATATATATATTCGAAAAGAGCATTTGCTGGGTCGTAAACAGACCTGTAAAGATGTAAGGGCTTCTTATAAGAAGTTATTAATTTAAAATAATCGTATATAATATTTTTTTATCAAAATTTAGAAAAAAATATAACGTAATGCGTCACAACCAACAATTTGTTGTATGCATCGAAGAAAAGCTCTAGATTGAACGATGAGTTTTTATTTTAATAGTTTTTCAAATTTATTTGTGTTAGCATGTTAGAGTTTAACAATAAAAACTATCTTTACTCGACTTTCATACTGTATTCTAGTTTTTTTTATCAATGTTCGTTAGTTTTTTTTGTTGGTCAATAGGACTTTCACATAGACTACTTAAGGAGTTGATACTTGAGTAATAATTTCATTCCTATATTTCTTAATGCTTGCCTTATAAATAAAATACAAAATTGTTTTAACATTAATGAAATACTAAAGAACATTTTATTGGTAATTTTTATTTTTTAATAAAGTGATTATTTGTAATGTTGGATTTAAATATAGGTTTTAAATTATCTCAATCATCTAATAAACCTAAATTATGATTTCAAATAAGCTAAGAGTGATGGAAGATCATGTTAGAATAAGTGAATATTTTCTTAAGTTCACTAGGATACACACTTGAGTTTCCACTCCTCCATGTGTCAAGAGAACTCCAAGTTGTGTCTTCATCAGGTTTGATGAAGTTGTTGTAATCTAACGGCTCTCAATGATCAACTCTACTATTTATACAGAGTTGATCCTAGAGATAAATCAATCAGTTCCACTCTTCTCTTCATCTTTTGTGTAATACTTTGCATATCTATTATTGTGAAATTCTAACATGGTACCAGAGCAGGATAGATTTTGCTAGTATTCTCTCTTGAAGGTTCTAGGATCTGATTCATTTACTTTGGATATTTTTTTTGACTATAAAAGTTTGCTTTAGTCTCATTTTATCCATTGTGTTGTTCTCTATTTCAGCATATTTTTTTTATGTTGAATACTCTTGAATGCTTGAGGAAACTTATATGAAAAATAGCTATTTCCTTTCTTTAAACACAGTTTACCCTGTGTGTAGGCGCTTTTTGCCCTTCATTTCAAAGGAAAAGAGTATTTTTTATTTTTTATTTCTCAACATATTCAAATTCGTATTCTAAACTTCTAGTTATTTTTTTCCCTGCTTTTATAGGGAAACGAGATAGCTAAAGTTTAAATTTAGGAGATCATATTTTGAGTTTCTATTTAATGGTGGGGTTTTAATTAAAACCTCACTCCTTTTAACTCACGTTTGATCTCCTCTCAATGATATTTTTCTAATCATTGAGCCTCTCTCTCCTTGGCGTCGTTCTAGCTGTTGGGAACACTATCAAACGTGGACTCCCGTTCGAACTAATCGTTGAGGAACTGCCTCTCTCTCTTTGGCACCATTCTAGCCATTGGAAACTCTGTGGTAACGGACTCCCGTTCGAACTCGGGTTGGCCCTTTTTTTGGGGGCCTCTAACTCACGTTCGATATCCTCTCAACGGATTATTTTTTTAATCGTTGAGAGACTGCCTCTCTCCTTGGCATCGTTCTGGTTGTTGAGAAGACTGTGGTAAGTGGACTCCCATTCAAACATAAGTTGGCCTTTTTTTGGGGGGATCTTCAATCCGGCGCCCTCTCGTCCGGGACTCTCTCAGATTGGTATAAAAAAACTTCCTTTCTATCATTTAGATATATTTCGAAAGAAGTTTTATGCATATTACACTCCTATTTTTAGCTCGATCTCTGCAGTTTCTTAATCTCTGAAGCACTCTTCGACACTATTATTTCAAGTTTCTAATAAAAAATTTATGCATATTTCACTCCTGTATTTAGATCGTTCTCTGCAGGTTCTTAGTCATTGCCCTTTGCAAGATCTTTGACGCTCATGAATTTCTTACTACAGGATTACGTTTTTCTTTAACTACTTTCATTCACTATACAAAATATTGTTTTTATATACTGCTACCTCCTTTTTTAATCCATATCTACAGGTTTTATCATAGTCAAAGGCGCTCTTTCGCGCTCTCGGATTTAGGCGGCACATATTTTATACAGGAAAATATTTTACTTGAAATATTTTATTTTACTTAATATTTTCTGCAGCAATACGTAAGGTTCTTCGCTGTTAGTATTCTTCCCTATTCGAAAAGCTTCGCAGGTCCAGCAACGCAGGTGCTTTACCTCTGGGACGTGATAAATTTGAAAGAAACCGGTCACCAGTTTCGTGCTTTCCTATTTTGCTATCTCAAAGAAAAGTTTATTTTTTTTTTCCGAATTTCTTTTGTCCCCAAGTAGAGTAATATTCGATAAAATCGAATCTCTTTTGTTTGTTTTCCTTTGGCTGCCCACTTTTTTACAATTTGGGTCACCCATAAACGGAAAAGACAAAATTTGTAATTACAATATCAAAATATCTTGGGGGGGGTTATTGAGTGCATTTTTTTCGTGCTCTTACGTGCAAGGGGGGGTGTTATATTTCCATTCTTTTATTTGCATTTATCTCCCACTAGTTTATTAGATTAGATCTAATAGCTTTTTCATATTTTATAAACTCATATCTAATTTTGTGGTTTATAAAGTTAATTACATTTTCTAATTAGATATCTAATAGAGTTTTATTTTTACAAAGAACAACTTGTTATTTAATCTATTCCCCATTTTTATAATTTCATTATTAAGATTCCTCTATATTGTGTTAATATTCAAATTTTGTTTAAGCATAACTTAAATTAAAAATAAATATATCTCTAGATTAGATTTATATTATAATTCAAGTTTTGTTTAATAAGTGAATATTTATTCTTTATATTCCTTTTTTGGAGTTTTAAGGGGTATATTAATAATCTTAAATTCTTTTCTCTAAAAATATCTTTAGTCTACGTTCCATGTATCAAGGTCCTAAAAACTTATAGTCTCCCTCACGTAAGGGCAGGTTTTTTTGGAAACTTGGTATAAAGGCCTGACAGATATTTTCCTATCAAAATTTTACTTTGGACATCTCTCAAACTTATAGTCTCCCTCACGTAAGGGCAGGGTTTTGAGATCACAAAGCAAACTTATTGCCCCTATGCATTTCAAACCAAAACCCTTCTTATGCTCACAATACTTATAGTTTCCCTCAAGTAAGGGTGGGTACTGTGATCCATTGAATATTTGGCAATCTAAAGCAAACAATCATAGGCCTCTTTATACTTATAGTTTCCCTCTAGTAAGGGCAAGTATATTTGAGTCACCTATTTTTGAACAAGCTTCATATTTATTCCTTATATTCCATTTTTGAAGTTTTAAAGGGGGTATATTAATAATCTTAAATCCTCAAAAATGAATTCAATTGAACCTCTCACCCCTCATAACTTTCACACTTGGAAACCTAAAATTCTAAATCTCATCTCTCAAAAAGGTCTTACTCATTTATTAGAAGAAAATCAACCAAAATTTGATAAAGAATATGAAATATTTGTTCATAAAGGGAAAATGCATGAAACTATGGGTATTATTAGCACCAATGTTCATGAAAGCTTGTGGTTTCATATTACAGATTGCAAAACTCCTCATGAAATTTGGGAGAAATTAAAAACCTTGTTTGGAAAAGTAGATCAGATGAGATCAATGCAACTAGAAACTGAATTAACTTCTTTATCTCCTGAAGATTTTAGTAGTATTATTGATTTCCTCACTAAGTTCAAAGAAATCCTCACTCAATATAAAGGCAATGGGAAGACTAAGTCAGAAGAAGAATGTATTTATCTAATCCTTTCAAAACTAAATGGTGTTTTTCAAATATTTGCCACCACCTTCATATCTACTAAAGATGCTCTTGGTGCAACCTTTAAGATGCCCTCTTTAGAAGAATTTTGTGATAGATTAACTAGGGAAGAAACCAAACTTGCTAGATATGAAAACTCTTCTTCAAAAGCCTTAGTAGCCTCCACATCCTCCAAAGAAAAATTCAAAAAGAAGGAAAAGACTCCCATTACCTGTACCCACTGTAGAAAGAATGGTCACTCTGCTAACAAATGCTGGAAAAGATTACAGCAACTAGAGGTAGCTATAAAAGATCAAAAGATAGAAAATAATAAGCAAATAGGAAAAGCCCTTAATGTTCAAGGTAAAACCTCCAAATCTTCCTCTGATTATTGGGTCCTAGATTTTGGAGCAACTCATCACATGTCTGCTTCAGACAAGTCTTTTTCCTCTATCTCCTCTAGCTCTACTCATAGCATAGAAGTAGGAGACTCTTCCTTCATTCCTATCAAAGGGAAAGGGGATATAACCATTGATGGTGGCTCTATAAACAATGTTCTCTATGTTCCAGACATTGCCACCAATCTCCTGTCCATTTATCAAATTTGTACTTCTAGAAATAAGAAAATTGTTCTCTTCTCCCCAACAAGAGTTGAGATAAGATATTTTCAACCCCCTCATTTGCTTATAGCAAAAGGGGATATTGATCATAAATCTCATCTTTTTTACTTCAAAAGCTTTCAAAATCCAGAAGGAGCCTCCTGTTTTGTGGCTCATAGTAATCTTGAAAGTCAAATTTGGCATGAAAGGTTTGGTCATATTAATTATAACTACCTAAAGGATTTATACACCCATAATATGGTTAAAGGATTACCCCAAGTCTCTTCCAGTGATGGGGTTTGTTCTGGATGTGCCCTTGGAAAGCAACATCAAGATCCTTTCCACCCAAGTAACTCTCTAAAATCCTCATCTCCTCTAGATTTAATCCATAGTGACTTAATGACCTTTCCTGAAACTTCTTTTAAGGGAGCAAAGTATGCTCTTACCTTTATTGATGATTTCTCTAGAAGGTCCTGGGTCTACTTCCTCAAATATAAAAGTGATGTGTTATCTCACTTTAAAATCTTTAAAGCCTTAGTTGAAAATCAGGCTTCTTGCAAAATCAAGAAGATTCATACTGATAATGGGGGGGAATACTGCAGTAATGAATTCTCCATATTTATTTCTAATCATGGTATAATTCATCAACATTCTGTCTCCCATAATCCTCAACAAAATGGCATTGCAGAAAGGAAAAACTGGACATTGAAAGAGATGGCTAATTGTATGCTCCATTCAAGAGATCTTCCAAAAATTTTTGGGCAGAGGCTATTAACTATGCAAATTATATTCAAAATCGCACACCTCATAAATCCCTTGACCAAATAACCCCTGAAGAAGCATGGTCTGGCTTAAAACCAGATGTTTCCAATTTCAATATTTTTGGATGTATTGCTTGGGCTCACATTCCAAATATAAAATATTCCCTCTCTAAAAAAATTGAAATGGTTGATCTAGGTCTTGCTCATTTCTTCCTTGGGATTCAAATAAAACAAAATAAAGTAGGGATCACCTTATGTCAACAAAAGTACACTCAAGATCTCCTTAAGAATTTTTAAATGATAGATTGCAAATCTTCTCCTACCCCCTTTCAATCTGGCATTCATCTCAATACTTCCTGCTCATCCCCTCCTTGTGATGCTACCCTTTACCATAAGCTTGTAGGTAGTTTATTATACCTCACTCATACTCACCTAGATATCTCATATATTGTTGGGATCATATCCAGGTTCTCTCATAACCCTCATTTCGGTCATTGGCAAGCAACTAAAAGAATTCTTCGTTATTTGTAGGGTACTACACACTTTGGGATAATTTATAAAGGAGACTCCATGGATATCATTGGATATACAGATTCATATTGGGTAGGATAAATAGATTATAGATGTTCTACCTTTGGATATGTTTTTTGCCTTGGCTCTTCTCCAGTAGCCTGGTTATGCAAGAAACAACAAACAATAGCATTATATTCTCCAGTGTAGACACCAAAACAGCACCAATCTGATTATGTGACTACAAACACTGATCGCTTTGACACACATAGCCCCCAGGGCAGCCCTTAGAGGTTAAACAGTGGTCCTAACCACTTTTACAGCAATTTTGGAAGGTCAGAAGGCAATTTGGCACCTTCGGACAACCTACTCCAAATTCATCCCACCCTGGGATGAATTCAAATTGGAATCCGTCTCACCAAGGGACGAATTCTGAATTCGTCCCTGGGTAGGACGAATTCCAAGTTTAACGGGCAAAAAGAAGAATGGCGCCAAGTGGCAGCCAGGGACAGTCAGTTAATGACTCCTACCTCGCACGCGTGTGTGGGTGAACAGATGGGCCATTAGAGGACTATCACAAGGGCAGTTATGAAAGCCCAAGTCATGGAGGACTCCCCTCCCTCATGGGAAGACATGACTGCCACTTGGCACCTATGACCAACACATGGCGCTTATGCTTCCCTCTCAAAAGAGACCCCATGGGTATATAAAAGGTGGGAATTTTCTCACCCAAAAGTAGGGATTGGAGAGGATTTCAAGCAACGAAGTGCTGTCCAATTGAACACCCATTTGCATCCTCTTGATTCACCTTCTCACATCCACTAATCTCTTTTGCAAGGGAGGTTATTGAGTGGCTTTTGGAAGCGTGGATCCAAACCAAATCCAACATTTGACCACTTTACACCACCAATTTGTAGACATACCAATCCTAAGAGGTTTTGGGCCCATCCCTAGTGGATTGGCGCCAAGATCAAGTGCCAACGGTGGGAGGCCCACTTGGGCACCCCCGCACTTTCTAAGTTTTATTCCAAAAGCATTCTATATTATTGTTTCAGGTTGCATCTCATGTTATTCTATTTGGTTAACTCATAGCTTCAATTTCATAACATTTTGATCAGATTTTATCATGCCTTTTGTCGCTTTGTTGTCCTACTAACTTGTAGGTGGTGACATCGAATTCCCAAGGATAGAGGCCAAATTGGGAGAATCCGACCATCTGGGTCATCCCAAAATGGCCCCAATTACATAACCCCTCTATTTTTAGGTGTTTTGTAGGTCTTGAGATTCAACATTGGAGCAGTACCACTTCAGCTTTTCCAACACAGTAGAATTCGTCTCACCCATGGATGAATTACAGTCAGAATTCATCCTGCCCAGGGACGAATTCCAATTGAAGGCATATTGGCCGACTGTTTCAATGGCAGTGGCCCTCTGGTGATGTCTTTTGTCCTCTGTCAGGTTTTCAGGTCATTTAGAGTCATTTTGTCTATCGATTTGGCTAATTATTTACATGCATCTTTTGGCGATTTTATAGAACAAACGCTTACTATTTGCAACAGGTGCTACTGACATATTTGTTGTTTCTTTGTTCATAGGAGGAGCAGCAGAGGTTAAGGACTCATCAAAATCAGTGGCAACATCATCTTGGCCCACCCATTTCAAGTGTGGGCATGCGGAAAGAGGAACCTTAAGTCTCGATTGTAATCAAATTATTTTAACGCTCCTAGCCCCTGAAAAGGGAGGAGGCATATTTGTAACAGAGATCAAGAGAATTTAATGAAAGGGTTGTGTTTTCTCCATTTGCTTATATCTCATTTCAATGCGTCTCTTTCATTTCATGCATTCTACATTTCTAGGACTTAAGCGTATTTGATTTTGAATGCATCGCAATTAGTGTTTCCTTCACCCGAAATATCATGCTTTCAGTGGTGATCACGGTGGGACGTTGTTCCCTAGTTTTTAAAATCATAGAAACTGATTAAATTTTTGTGTTTTGTGCTTGACAGGTACATTTTTTTGTTGTAGACTGTTATTCGTCTCTGACTGTGACGAATTCTTTACTGTAATTCGTCTGACCCTGAGACGAATTCAAATTCATCTCTAGCAGGGACGAATTATGTTCTGAAATTTGTCTCACAGAGGGATGAATTCTTGCCTGTGGATTTTTAGAGTAGAAATTCAGAAGCAACCGGTCCAGGTAGAGAAGAGGTAGGGATTTTTATAATCTCTGTTAAAATTTTCTGTTTCTGTTCCTGTTCCTTTGATTTTTTTCATTTTATCCTGCATTCTTAGGGAAAGTCATTTATGCTTGTTTCATTTTCGCTAAATAAAATGAATCCCACACACTCCACGCAATAATTTTAAACCAAGGAGCTGGTCGTAAGACACCAGCCCTTGAGCAAGACCAACGGTGGGTTCATCACCACCTTGGCTTAGCTTTGCATCCATTTCCTTGATTGTCACTGTTGTTAGGCATAAATCCTGATGAAAGTTGACCGAGTGTCACTGGGGTGATTACCATGCGCGCGAGGATAAGTCTTCTATGGTAGGTGTCATTAACAGGACAATCCCCCTTCCGTATCGCCTACGTACCACGTACCTTCTGCTCTCATGTACGTATAGTCTCCCTCTCGTAAGGGCGGGTATATAGAGAGGTTGGTATATTGAAGGGGCGACCATTTTGGGAGTTATATGAGCCTTCATTATGCATTTAAAAGTTCTTCAAAAACATTAAAAAAAAAAACAAAACATCAAAATGCACTAAACCAGTCTAGGACACACCATTAAATCTTTAAAAGAGATAATCACTGTTTGTGTATGTGTGTGTTCATTTCTGCTTAGTGTAACAAAAAGAAAAATCATCATAAACAAAAGATAAAAATCTACCCATTTTGTCATTTTCTCCAAAAGCTCCAAGGATTCCGTAATCGCTTGGTCACTCAAAAATGCCCCAAAGGTGTCCATGAACCCTTTGGTCAACCCAAAATCACCCCAAATGTGCCCATAAGTGATGCAGGAGCATCCAACGAAATTTAGGAAATTTTACTTTTTTTCCTAAATTTTAGTGCATCTTGTCGGGGCCATAACTTCTCAACCGTAGCTCCGATTGACTTGAAATTTTACAGGGAGTTAGTTGGGATAATTTTAAACAAATACAACCCCCTAGAATCCTTTTTGCCCAAAAAAGTCAGTTTTTGGGGCCAAATTCCATCATCTAGTGCCCCGAAATTAGGTTCTAAAATTGCGTGCCCAATTTTTTACACTTTTTGAGTTGTTCGGATGTCAATATCTCCTAATGTATTTAGAGCTAGGACTTGAAACTTCATTTTTGTCTTATCTACTATAAGAGGGATGCGCACACCAATTTTGGGCCCCATCTGACTCATTTTCAATTTTAGGGCTTTTTAGAGAGACATCGTCATGGTGCTCACCCGTAGCCAAGCCCAATCACGGGCGGAGGCTGTGGGGAATGTCCCAAGAGGCATGAGTCACCTCCGTTACAATCCCAAAGATTTGGTCATACCACCTTGGTGACCTAACACACAAGGCAGTCCCCTCCACACCTTAAAGGAAAGGGACTACAGGGACACCTCTTTGAGGGGCACTCCTGTTCAACATAGCATTCAACACAAACCCTCCCATGAGGGGTACATCCATAGGAGAGCTCCCTTAGATGCTCGCTATGAGTGGTCACCGCGTGACAAAGCTCTAGGTCAACATAGGGTTCGACGGGAGGGACCACATGATTACATTAACCCTCCTTCACCCCCTCTAGTTGTCAGGACTACAAAGAAAAATCCAGAGTACAAGGCTCTTTAGGTAGGGATTGCTAGCTCCATCCATCCCTTTCTCACTTATGAAAGAGAGCATGAGGAAAACCCTTACCTTCCTCAAAAACAATACACATCGCGGGAGCAACATGCCTCCGCACCTGCTATCTATCAGGACCACTCACTGAGGCCAAAGCCCCGAGGGAATGCCGCTACCCCCAACAAAGGGAGGTCACCTATAGAGATCTTGGATCACTACGATCAAAAATATCTAGGAGAGGCATCTAGGCCTTCTAGACATGAGGCGACAGGACCAACTATCTTAGAATCTGTCAAGCACGTCGCATGCCAAATGCAATTCACGCAACTTGAGCTAGAGTGACTAGAGAGACTACATTTAGAGGAACTGTACTATATTAACAAAGAGCACCTTCAGCGCCAGAAGGATGAGTTGTTCCAACACACTATGCAGGAGAGCCAACATGAAAGGGAGTACAAGGAAAATCATCGCATTCCTCGAGGACAACAAACAGTGTGGCCTCAAGTACATGCCGCCTACATCGACAGAGGGAAGCGACCCATAGAAATTTTAGATCATCAAGATCGAGGCAAACACATAGGAAAAACATTCAAACCTCCTGAGAAAAATAGGGTAGACCAAATTGACCCGGTAGTCGCCAGACATGCCGCCCGCCAAGCTCGAATCACGCAGCTTGAGCAAGGTCGTCAGGAGTTAGAGGACTTATACATGCAGCGCAAAGCAGATAAGTTGCGCTATAAACTACCTGAGAAGACTCCAACCCCTCACACACATAAGACAAAACATTATGAGAGGCACAACCCCCAGGTGCGAGACAAGTCTTCGCGACCTTATCAAGCATCGCCCCCGATGCCTCCCAGACATGAGCGGGAGGCTGATCCTATAACCAATGACGGGTGCCTTCCTCAGACATCCACCCAAGTTTATGAGCCACCCTTAGAAAGTCATCAAGAAGCCTCTAAGGAATCAGAGCAAGAAGAAGAGCAGGATGAAAAGCCCTACCAAGGCATGGGGGGTGCCATCAGGCCACCCCTCCATAGGCCCCAAGTTCCTCAACAAGAACCAACCAAAGAGGAGGAGTTCAAATCTCCCGATACATGCAAAGCACTAGAGCACTTAGAGTTGGTAGAGACCAAGATTTTGGAGCTCCCAAGGCCCAACTTACATAAGGCTCCTTTCGAAGAGGATCAACCTTTAACCGTAGGGCTACCTGATGATGCAGTCCTCCATGTCTCAGAATCTCCAGATTTTGATGAGTTATACACATTGTCCTAAGGTGAGGATGAAATAGACATAGCCCACAACAATCACATGCGACAGCATCGACATCCCATAAATATCAATGAAGAATGTCAACAAATAAACATAATACTAGGGCATGAGTGGCGCGTTAACCCACCACAGTGGGACCAAGCATTACATATGCCACTTTGTGTAGACACCAAAATAGCACCAATCCGATTATGTGACCGCAAACACTGATCGCTTTGACAAACACAGCCCCCAGTGCAGCCCTCAGAGGTCAAACAGTGGTCTTAACCACTTTCATAGCAATTTTTGAGGTCAAGAAGCAATTTGGCACACTTAGACACTTTGCCTAGTAATCGTCTCACCCAGGGACAATTGCTAGCTTGAAATCGTCTCACCCAGGGACGATTTCTGAAATCGTCCCTGGGTGAGACGATTTCCAAGTTTAACGGGAAAAAAGACAAATGAGGCCAAGTGGTAGCCCAGAACAGTCAGTAGATGACTCCTGCCTTGCACGCATGTGTGAGTGGGCAAATAGGCCGTTTGAGGACTGTCACAAGGGCAGTTATGAAAGCCCAAGTCAATGGAGGACTCCCCTCCCTCATGGGAAGACAAGACTGCCACATGGCGCCTATGACCAACACATGGCATTTGTGCTTCCCTCCCAAAAGAGACCCCTTGGGTCTATAAAAGGTGAGAATTTTCTCACCCAAGACAGAGAGGTTGAAGGAGTTTTCAAGCAACGAAGTGCTGCCGAGTTGAAGACCCACTTGCATCCCTTTTGGTTCACCTTCCCACATCCACCAATCTCTTTTGCAAGGGAGGTTGTTGGGTGGCTTTTGGAAGCTTGAACCTGACCCAAATCCAACACATGGACACCTAAACCAACCAATTCACCGACCCCCCAATCCTAAGAGGTTTTGGGCCCATCCCTAGTGGATTGGCGCCGGAATCAAGTGCCAACGGTGGGAAGCCCACTTGGGCATCCCCGCACTTTTCTTAAGTTTTATTTCAGGAGCATTCTAGATTACTTTTTAGGTTGCATTTTGTGTTATCATGTTTGGTTAACTCATAGCTGCAAGTTCGTAACCTTTGGTCAGATTCTAGTATGTTTTGTGTCGTTTTGTAGTTTCACTAACTTGTAGGAGGCGATATCAAATTCTTGAGGGTAGAGGCCAAATTGGGAGAATCCGACCATCTGGGTCATCCCAAAATGGCCCCAATTACATAACCCCTCTATCTGTAGGTGTTTTGGAGACCTCGAGAGTTGACATTGGAGCGTGTCAGTTCGGCTTCCCCAACATAGAAGAAATCGTCCCACCCAGGGACGATTTACAGTCAAAAATTGTCCTACCCAGGGACGATTTCCAGTTGAAAGCATATTGGCCGACTGTCTCAGTGGCAATGGCCTGTTGGTAACATTTTTTGTCTTCTGGCAAGTTTTCAGGCTGTTTAGAATCATTTTGTTTACTGTTTTAGATAAATGTTTGCATGCATATTTCATTAATTTTAAAGAACAAACACCTTTCATTTGCAGCAGGTGCTACTGACATCTTGGTTGTTTCTTTGTTCATAGGAGAAGTAGCAGAGGTTAAGAACTCATCGACATCAGCGGCGGCATCATCTTGGCCCGCCCATTGCAATCGTGGGCATGCAAAAAGAGGAACATTGAGTGATTGTAATCGAATTCTTTTAACGCTCCTAGCCCCCAAAAAGGGAGGAGACGTCATTGTAACAGAGATCAAGGGATATTAATGAAAGGGCTATGTTTTCTCCATTTGCTTGTGTCTCTTCCAATGTGTTTCTTTTCCATTTCATGCACTTTACGTTTCTAGGACTTAAGTGTACTTGATTTTGAATGCAATCGCAATTAGTGTTTCCTTCGCCCGGAATCTCATGCTTTCAGTGGCGATCACGGTGGGACTAATCGGGTTTTTGTGTTTTGTGTTTTACAGGTACATTTTTTTTTGTAGACTTTTAAACGTCTCTGACTGTTACGATTACTTTACTGGAAATCGTCCCACCCTGAGACAATTTTAAAATCATCTCTGCCGAGGACGATTTCTGTTCTGTAAATCGTCTCACCAGGGGACGATTTTCTGTCTCTGATTTTCGAGCAGAAATTCAGAGGCAACTGGAGAAGGCAGAGAAGAGGTAGGGATTTTATCATCTCTGTTAAATTTTTTTTTTATGTTTTCTGTTTCTTTGACTGTTTTCATTTTATCCTGCATACTTAGGGAAAATCATTCATGCTTGTTTCATTTTTGTCAAATAAAATGAACCTCACACACTCCACATAACAATTTTGAACCAAGGAGCTGGTCGTAAGACCCCAACCCTTGATCAAGACAATTGGTGGATTTCATCACCACCTTGGCTTGATTTGCATCCATTTCCCGATTGTCAACTGTTGTTAGGCGTAAATCCTGATGAAGACAGATCGAGTGTCGTTGGGGTGATTCCCATGCGCACGAGGATAAGTTTTCTATGGTAGGTGCCATTAACAGGACAATCCCCCTTTCGTATCACCTACGTACCATGTACCTTTTGCTCTCACATACCTATAGTCTCCCTCTCGTAAGGGCGGGTATATAGAGAGGTTGGTATATCGACCTGGTTGGTATATTGAAGGGGCTACCGTTTTGGGAGTTATATGAGCCGTCATAATGCATTTAAATGATCTTCAAAACCTACAAAAATAAAACAAAACACCAAAATGCACTAAACCAATTTAGGGCACACCAATAATCCTTAAAAGAGATAATCACGGTTTTGTGAATGTGTGTGCTTAATTCTGCTTAGTGTAAACAAAAATCATCATAAAAAAGATAAAAATCTGTTTAGATAGCATAGAAGCACCGCAATGGTGTACACCCGCAGTCAAGCCCAATCAAGGGCAGAAGCTCCGAAAGGTACACAAGAAGTAGGCACAAGTCGCCTTCGCTTCAGTCCTAAGGATTTGGTCATACCGCCTTATAGGTCTAACCTACAAAAGAATCCAATTCAGAATCCTCGGTGGGGTATGCCTATTCAAAGCAGCCCCTTTCGAGAAGATGCCTTACATGTAGACCTTGACATAAATAGAGAATCACCTCTTGAAGTTAGGCATGAGTGGCCATCACGCGATGAAGCGCTAGAAAGGCACACCATCCATTTGGAGGGGCAACGTGGATATGGCGTCCCTTCTTTACCTATCATCAGAACAAAGAGACCAAATCCGGAGCGCAGGGCTCCTTACATAGGGCGACCTAACTCCGCCCACCCCCTTCACACCCGTGAAAGGGAGTATGAGGAAAGCCATCGCATTCCTCGAGGGCAACAAACAACGCGGGAACCTTGCATTTCCGCACCAGCAAGATATCATGATCACCCCTTGAGGCCAAAACCTCGAGCACATACCGCTTACCTCGACAGAGGGAAGTGACCCACTGAAACCTTAGATCAGCAAACTCGAGGTAAACACAGGAGAAACATTCGAACCTCTTGAGCAAAATAGGGTAGACCAAATTGACCTAGCTATCGCCAGATATACCACCCGTCAAGCCCAAACCATGCGGCTTAAACCAAGTTATCAAGAAATAGAGTACCGACACTTCTTGGATAGAGAATGCATGCAATGCGAAGCGGATGAGTTACGCTATGAAATACCTGAGAGGGGGCCAACCCCTCGCATCCAAAGAGCTGAATAGTATGAGAGGAGTAACCGGTTTGTGCAGGATAGGTCTCCATGACCTCATCAAGCTCTGCCTCCAAGACCTCATAGATTCGAGAGGGAGGCAACTCCCCAAAACAATGATGGGTACCTTCAGCAAGAGCTTGATCAGGGTCATAGGTTTCGCCTAGAGACTCCTCAAGAATTTTATGAGGAGTATGAACCAGAAGAGGAATATGTTGAAACTCCCCATCAAGGCAGGAGGGATGCCGTTCGGCCACCCCTCCATAGGCCTCCAGTTTATCGTAAATTGCAACAAGAGCGAACAAGAGAGGAAGAAATAAAATCTTTCGATGCATACCAAGCGCTATTGGAGCGTTTGGAGTCTGTGGAGACAAAATCTGCTGGGCATCAAAAACCCACATTACGTCTACTCCACAGTAATCCGGTGCATCCCTCAGTGCCTACACCTCTTTACCCCGAACACTTCAAGTTGCCTCAATTGGCAATTTTTAAAGGTGAAGAGGACGCACAGGAACACGTTACACGATTTCTAAGCCAATGCTTCGGCATCCAAGATAATGATGCATTGTTGCTTAGAAAATTCATAACCACATTCGTAGGCCCTGCCTCGTATTGGTTCACACAACTGCCCAAACACAGCATAAGCAATTTAGATCAATTAGTAGATGCGTTTCTTGAACGCTTTGCCTTCAACACAAGGAAGAAGGCATCACTAAGTGATTTAGCAAGCCTCAAGCAATTTGAAGAGGAAACAATGGCAACATATGGGAATCGATGGAGAGCTTTGCTTTCTAGGTTGCCTTACCGTCCTCCTATGTCTGATCTCACGCAGATGTTCACAAAAAGTTGCTTAAAATCAATCTCTGGTCTATTGTTGCTGCGACAATACGACAGCTTAGAAGAAGCTTTGGCGCAAGCCAGAGTCATAGAAGATATTAAGATAGGTGAAGGCACAATTGCCAAGCCTAAGAAGAAAGAGTGGAATAAAACCACTAAAACTGGGACAACGCAACCACAACACACTGTAGTCAACCAAGTTGCGATAAATGTTCCCACACCTATGCAAGAAACGCAGCCTTAAAAGGCTAACTACCAGGCAGTGCCTCCTGCTTATGAAAGAGATAATAGAAGACAAGATCATAATTACCCGCGTCGCCCTAGGCAAAATTTCACCCCATATGCGGAGTCTAGGGACTCCTTATTTGACCACTTGTCAGCGGCAAATTTAGTCACTCTATCGGAAATCCAAATTATAGACCCTAACATTCCCAAGCCTAGGGGGTACAGAGAGGAATTGTATTGTAGATTCCATAGGCGCAGAGGACATGACTTGAATGGGTGCTGGAAATTCAAAGACCTAGTCCATGATTTGATCGACAATAGAACATTAGTTGTGGACAACCCCATCGCACCAAACAACCAACAAATGGGGGTATTCAAGGATCCCTTGCCAGCCCACGAGGCACAGACAAAACCACTCCAGATTAACAAGGTGCGACAAGATCTTCCCATAGAGGGATTTGTGGGAATGATTAGCATAGTAACAAGGAACAGAAGGTACACGGCAGCTGCCCCTGAGGTAGCTACGAGGGAAGTTCCAGCAACATCGCATCCTCAACAACGCCCAACGCAGTTACCTCCACTTAGATCTGAGGTCACGATACAAACCAAACTCACATAGAATTTGCGGACCACGTCGGCTAGGCTGTCCATCTACGAGCTTATTCAATAATCAGCTCCCCATAGAGAAGCTCTTATGGACATTTTAAAAGCCATTGAATTACAACCCCACGAGGAAAATTCTTTCAACGCTTTCGTGGGACATGTGAAACAATGTACGGAGCCGGTCATCACATTCAGAGAAGATGAGGTCAAAACAATATCAAATGACATGGCAGATCCACCCCTGCACGTTATCACGTGGGTCAACGGGATTCCGTACAAGAGAGTGCTGATAGATACTGGCTCATCCAGTAACATCATAACCACTATAGCATTAAAGCATTTGAAGTCGCCGACCTCTCACATCACAGACCTCCACGTACACACTGCGAGCTTTTAATGATGCAATATGCTCGACGATCGAGCACGATCGTTACGCCGATCCGGGTAGGACAAAAGTCAATACCTACACTGTGCCATGTCTTTGGAAGGTGAAATGGCTTATAATATATTGCTAGGGCGGCCTTGGATCAGGGACATGAAGTGTGTCCCTTCGATCGCCCACCAGTGCTTAAAGTATGCTTATGAAGGGGAAATACATGTAGTCCCAATGGACTTAGAGCCCTTCAAGTATTGCAATGCGATACAATTCATACCTCAATCGACCCTCCCTTCAACGCATTTGGATTTCCAATTAAATCCATCTAAACAGGGTCCAATACCGTAGGCACCACTGGTGGCCAAAAAGACAAAATCCCAGCCAGGTGAGACTTCATCACCTGCTCCATCATCAACGCCACCTATCATGGCCCAACAGAAGGACAAGGGAAAACAAATCATGGAAGAGGTTAAGCCTCTAGAAGAAAGGTTGCCCACAATCTCAATGATATCAACAGAGGAAACACCCAACACAACAGAAACCAAGACTCCTAAACAACCAAACATGGAATGGACTCAGGAAGGACTACCATTTCCTCCCACCCAATCATCAATAATCACTGTTGAAATGGCCAGTACGGGCCTGGGGTAGTACTTAGTGCAAAACATTGTGGCAACCCCCACATTGGAGTCAGTACAGGACATGGGAAGACCTCGCCTTCCCATAGGGACAATTGTTCCTCTAGGCTACCCACCGAACCAAACAAATTTTGTGTATGGGGGCCTTGATCATGGTCTTGAACCATGCCAACAAAAGGAAACAGACGAAGAACCTTTTGTGGAAAACATCAATTATCTGTCAAACCCAAAATTTGCCCTAAAATATCTAGGCCAATGCAATTGGCATGGATACGGGCTAGGCAGATATGAGCAAGGGATGCGGATCTTTTGCCAACCAAGATATCAGATGCCATATGACAAGTCAGGGGTAGGGTTCAACCATCCCCTGACATTAGACATCTTGGTTGAAAATATGCAAGGCCTAGAAATAGGCAACAAGGGGGGATTGGCACAAGACCCATATGCCAATCCAAATACAGAATACACATTGGGAGACTACCTCCCATGGTCAACAAACACCCCTGGAAACAACAATAATCCCTCTCCTTTGCTAGAGAGAGGTGAAATTTTGGATAGCAATCCTCAAAGAGAACATCAATGGCTGCCGGACATCTTTCTGAAGTTGTTCCCCTTAGAGGTTCCAGATGAAACAATACAGTACCAAGAGAATCAGGTCCCTCCACCAAGAGTGGAACAATCGCAATGGGACCAGATTAATCCACTAGAACAAGAAGAGTCCTCAACGTCGCAAGCAACAGATGCTGAAGAGGATGAACAATTTTGGATCTATGAAAGTGATTCAGAAGATGAAACTGAAATGGACTATCTCAGACATGCGCGACGACATCACCGCGCTCTAACTCATGAAGATCTAATGGGACAGATGGGCATACTTCTGAGGCATGAATGGCATGTAGACCCAGCGAGGTGGGACCAAGTGTTGGATCCATGGCTCCAAATTCAAGATGAGCATCGTCCACCTCGAGATCCCATCATGACAGCAGTGCCGAGGGAAGACCCTGCCCTCCTTTTATTGGAGGGAGAGTTTTTAGGGAAGGGGCTTGATTGTAATACAAAGAGGCTAAATAGTAGATCTACATGAATTTATTGTAATCTTTCTTTCCTTACAAATAAAAAATAAATTTATATTTCATCTTCTATTTTCTTTCATTGTGTAGTCTTGTGCTTGTGTGTCTATTATTAATTCAACCCATATTAGTGCTACATCACTTATTCACTTTGAAGGCTTCTATTATGATTCCTCACTCTAGAATCCTAAACTAAAAATATTATGAAAATAACTTTATTAGGACATATATTGAATTAAAATAATTCAATAAGTGAATCAAAAGTATATTTTATTACTTTTATAAGTAGAATGTAGAACAAAGTAGAGAAAGGAAAGAGAATTTCCATCAAAATAGCTAAAATAATAGACATAAATAATAAAATGGATATATAGTATAAGTATCATAAAGTTTCTCAAATTTTTAATTTTTTAAAACGGTTTACTTTTAATTAATGTAAATATAACTTATCGTGCTATTCATTAAAATTAAATATATTTTTAGAATATTTATAATATGATCTTATTAAGCCTAGATAAAAATTGATTAAGTACCAATTAGAAATATTGATGTAGCCTATGGTAAAATGCAATGTATACCTATAGGCATTTACTAAGTAAGCTTACAAACACTTTCTATATATTCCTAGAGGAATTTTATATGCCATACCATAGCCTTCTTCTACTTAAGCCTACAAGTAGCTTTATGTAAGGATATGAATAGTTTTAATGATTTCACCCTCAACAATATTAGTTAAATGTCCTATATTATTAACCTTAGCTAAATATTTTTATAAATTTATTATATTGTAATATAACCTTCAATTCAAGTTATGTCAATATGAGATTAGCATTTAATTAGGAAATAGGTATCACTATAGATACCACCTAATGATATATCACTATTAGTAATTATCATTTAATTATGAATTAGGTATCACTATAGATACCACTTGATGATAGATCCATATTAGTTAGTGACACATGAGATTGTGGGTATGTCTATAGTCATGCACCCCTTATTCCCCACTTTAACATCTAACATTTACATGCTTTATTTCACTCTTATTCACTTTTGCATAATATTGTGGTGAATGTATGCTTCCCTCATTTTATTAAAAGGTGTCATTATTTCTAACATTGTATCATATCCCACTCAAAGTGGGGTTATTCAATCAAGTAAACAAATTCATTTTATTCTTTTTAAGTGATGAAGGAAAAAAATTAGTCCTTTTCTCCCTTTGGATTTTTATTTTAATTTAGTTTAAAAGAATGTTGAATTTTGATGCTAAAATTTTTGTAGCAAATAAATTTCATGTTCAATTTACAAGTTATATTTTTAGGCATCCATACATATTTTTTACTTTTTCAATTATATGTAATACCTAAGAAGAATGACGTCAAAATTAAAATTTTAAAGAAGTAGGTTTGTGAAAGGTTGTTCATTTGATCTTCAATGTGAGATGCATGCTAGAGTGAGGAGTGGAAATATGTAAATGGTTATACAACTTCTTGTGTAAAAATCATGCACCATAATTTTTGTGTTCACACTCTAAATGCTTAGGTAGATTATCTTGTTATGCCCTCTTTTTCTACCATTCCAATGATTATTTTTGGTTTTTTTCTTTGCTTCAATAATGATGATGATTAAGGCTATACCAAAATTGTTAATGTTTATTAGTTATGCCATGTAATTTTAGTTGATGTTCTTCATGAAACTAATGGGGGCAATCATGAAACTTACAGTTAAATTCATGATATTTTAGCATTATTTGTTTCTAAACATGGTGGATGATTTTTTACAATCTCATATACTGAAGTTGCAAGGATTGTTGTTCATATAAATGGTGTCTCTCTACCAATAATCATAGGCCATCAGTTACATCACATATAGGTGTGCAAAGAGTGGTTAATATTTTAAGAAAACTGAAAATCTATTCATATCATTTATAGTCATATAACCCTAGGTAGCATACATTTTTCTAGATGTAAAATAGCATAAGGTTGAGTAAAGCTACTACTAGTCAAATTTATTTTTTCTAGATTTGAACATCATTAGCCAACATTGATATTTTAGTTCTTCTATAAAATTTTCATGGTATTCTTAAGGAGGAAATTGGACTGTTATCTCTTATAAATCATTGACATTTTAGCTAGTACTATTTCCTATAGTTTTTAGTTCCCATATTTGAAAAATGAAGATGCAAAAAGTATTGTATTCCTTATTCCAAAGAGCATATTTCTCCTCTTTATAGGTATGGTATTTATTAAATCCAATGTGAAAATTAGCACATTGGTTGGTAACATCCTTTTATCACCCAAGATTAGGTGTTCAATCCTTTCCATGGATGTTGGTCTGAAGGAGTTGTTGGGATGTTTTATAAGGGGCATTATATTATTTAATAACATGCTTCACTATTTGATCCAACCATTTTCCATTAGCATGCTAGTTTGTGCTCTACATTGCATATCAATGGTTTGAACATTGAACAATATTTTATCCTTCATTTCTTTGAAAACTACATCACCATATGATCCATAACCTTGGGCATGTTTTTCATTTCTTAGGTGCTTGTAGGGATTATTGGCTAGGGTGGTGAAATAAGGATGTACCCACATGAGATTTTGAGTTTGAACCTACATAGCTCTAACACAAAATACTTTTTCTCTCTATCAACATGGCACTTTATGGTAATGTTATAACATTTTTTCTTATATAGATATATATACTAGACAACCCACTTAACACAAGTGTCAAATACCCATTCAAGAACTTAAAACAAGTGTTAGTCTTAGCATAAGTTACGTTAGGTGGTATCATATAGCAAGCCAAATTTTAATGATGTGATTAACATATGTTACCTATTATCATGAGACACATAATAGGATGTGATTGACCCATTTTATTCCTAAGGTTTAGTGGCCCATATTTAAAAAAAAAATTCTATTAATATGCCCAACCTCAAAGGCTATCACTTTTATGCATTAAAGTATTTTAGATGTTTTTAAAATTATATATTGTTTCTAGATCTATATATTTGTGACATCAATGCTTAGACATGTTATAACATTGTAGTTGTTCAAAATAAGACATTTGTTATTCTTATAGGTCCCTTTCTAACCATTGATGCTGATTATTGAGAAACTTAGCTATTGATTGATGATTTAGCTACTTTATATTGGGATTGGAAAATAGATTGTGGTTTTCATAGATGTTCAAAATAAGGCATTCCTTATTCCTATAGATCCCTTTCTAACCATTGGGGATGATTATTTGGAAACTTACCTACTAATTGATGATTTAACTCCTTTATATCAGGATTGTGGTTTCCATGTTGTATGATATTCTCATGGGAATATTTAAATATTAGATCTAGAGTTGGAGATTATTACACTCAATTTTTATATAAAATAATTGCATATGTTTTTTCTTATTTTTAATTTATTACATAGGGTTTTTTTATTATAATATTTCTTAAAATCATACTAATTGTATTATAATCAATTTAGAATTCTGTAATTTCAACCACTTAAGCACATTTTATTTAATATGATCTATTTGTTTTCATTTTTATTGGTTATATTTTATAGAAATGGATCCATATGACATCATGACCACATGGTGATATCACAATAGTTTAGTTTTTATTAAGCACAACTTAGCAAGATACAAACATAATTTTTCTCCTTAAAATCAACAAATTTATTAAATTAAATAATGTTATTTGATATACAATCTTCTAATAATTAAAAAATATTAATATAATTACAAAAATGTTCAACTTTATTTTTTACTTATTAATTTATATTTATTTTTGTTAATATTAAATAATATATTTTATTAGACCTCCTCCCCAAGAGTTGGTGAAGACTAACACAGATGGGGCTTCTACTAAAAACCCTATTAAAGTTGGTTTTAGATTTAGAAAATAGAACAATGTATGGGGGAGACAACAAATAATGAAGTAGATGGATAGACGATCTTGTAAGTGTTAATTATAGTTGCAAGTCTACATTTACATAAGCTATGGATAGAGATAAACTCTTAAATATGGATTGGAATCATGGATCCAATAAGACCCTTTCAAGTGCTTAGAATTAAGGAGAGAAAGAAGGTGGAAGCACTTCAAAATATTTGAAAGGTTTTTTAAGATATGTTTATTGCACATATCAAGCCAAGGGAAATAGGGTGGTAGATTATTTAGCAAAATAGGAAAAAGACTTAGAGGAAGGACAATTTGTGTACTCTCGGATGTAAAATTATATAAGCTAATGCTAAAAAATCCAAGGGATGCAAGAGGTGGTACAAGTAGAGAGCAAAATAAGAAAAGAGATAGTGATTCTAATAAATCTATCACAGTTAGGCCATGGAGTAATGGCCAAGAAAAAATAAATAAATGATAAGTTGTCCTAGCATCAAGCTTGTTTACCATAGTCTCTTGTGTCTTCAACATGAGGGTACTATTGCTCTACTATATGATATTACTACTATATGACATTACTACCAGTAGATTCAGAGTGGCCATGGTGTGTGGTTTTTAAAAACAAAACACACATAGCCATAGATATTTTATTGAGTATATCTAGATTAAGAGAAAATAAACCTCCACCCCACAAAACAATAGATATGTTAAACTTGTTTAAGATGCCAATAATGAATTCAAAATAGCATGAAGATAGATGGATGGTCTACAAAATTTTGATGAATAAAAAAAATTGGAATTCAACTAAGATAATGTTGCGTGTATAGATAACTGCATTTATGATAGCTTCAGATGATGTTTTCAACACACACCTATATAATTTTTTTAGATGAGTAATTTTTAAACCAAAAAATATTGGAAGATTCTCTTTTGTTTCATGTTTAGCTAAAATACAACTTCTATAAATATAATCTATTTTTTATAATCTATTTTTCATATTTTCAAAAAAATTAAAAAAATAATAATATTTTTATCTTGAAAATAAAAATTAAACAACATATATCTCATTTTAATTAAATACACTTACTATCAAAATTCCTCGTTACTCTTGTACGTTCTATATTTAGTCGCTATTAGGTCAATTTCTCTTTATATTAATGTTATCATAAATGTAAGGATGTTTTACGCTCCATTTCTGAAAATATCTTACCTCTCCCCCAGCACAAAATATACAAAGGAAAAAACAAAAACAAAAATCCGAGTAGTTTTTAAAAAAAAAGGACGAGTGCTTTATACTAAACGTAAAGTTTGATATATAGAGAATATTTTCAAATGAATATCGCTCGCATTCGATTTTATCTAGTATTATTATTATTTTTATGGATTTTCCAGCATTCTTCTTAATTTCACGGCGTTGGGTTCGTAACCACCAAAGGCCCCAAGCACAGAGAATTCTTCGCATCTACAGAATTTAACGCTAAAAGACAAAGGAAGTGAACATAATTCATTGCATTATATTTTCCCTGAGTTAGGGATAAAAGATTGTCGATATTTGTCTATTCAATCCATAGAGTAACGTGTTTTCAGTCCGTGACATTGAGAACTATATTCATTATTCATGTGGATGTGCATGATAGCAATCCATCAATATCAGACTGTACATGATGGCAGAATGATGAAATTTTCAAAGTGGCAGATAGTGTTAGATTATTTTCGCCCTTGAAGCAAAAGTTTAAAGCCACACGATCTTACTGTTGTTGGAAATGTGGTGACTAATTGAGGATGATAATAATAGGTAAAATGAAAAATCAGATACGATATCATGTTGCTATCGGATGGTGTCACTCTCTTTGAAAGGTATTGTCTTTTATCGATTATGCAATGGATAGCAGGCTAAGATTATGTAAAAATCTCGCCAACATATTGAAGGAATTTGTATTTGAATAAAAATTTCACTCTGAGCTACATAAGGCAGTGAGTAGATTATAATATTTCAGTCATCACTTTGCTGATTTCCTTCTAAGATAACTAAACCATGGTAATACTCAGTGTCAAGGGGAGGTTGCAATTTCCATTTTTCAGGGAAAATGAAATGAACGAAAGTATTTTAATGGGTTTCTCTCGTTTTCGGAACTGACGTAGCAGGATTGGCATGGAACGAGCGGGTATTAGGGATTTACACAAGAAGTTGTCATGAATAAAAAAGCTTCCATCCTAATCTACTCGTGTCCGTTTACAAGCACTTGTTAGGTTAAGGATAGAGGCAGATTTGCGAGGATACTAACCACGTCATCCGCGAGGGCAGATAAAAATTATGATTTTCGTATTGAAATGAATCCTACACGGCAATTCATTTAAAAGTAAGTTATAATTGATATGGTAGATGGTATCCTGGACCTGTTAGGTATCCTGGACCTCATAGGTAATCTACCTTCAAAATAACAATTTAATCATAAAAACCTAATTAAAATTATTAATTGTTATCTAGTTTCTACTATCATTAGATATCATCACAACAGGACTATAAGTCTATAGACAGAAAGAAAACATTGATGATTATGTAATATTCTAGAAAAATAGGAAATATTGAGGACTGGGATTAAGCAAATACATTCAAGGGTAATATTCTACTTATTATTATTATTATTATTATTATTACAATAACAATAATAACAATAACAATAATAATAATAATAACAATAATAACAATAAAAATAATAACAATAATAACAATAACAATAATAACAATAACAATAATAATAATAGGAGGTCCCAGGTATCTCCACCCTACCAAAAAGCTGAATTGGGTACCCAAAATCCAATTGATAATGTTGGTGCAGGCAGGGTTGGGTGCGACTCCCGGATGACTTTGACAGTGTAGAACCCTGTCTCTTAGACCAAGGCAGCCCCAAAAGGGGTTTTTCGCTTTAATAATAATAATAATAATAATAATAAAATAAAATAAAAACTCCAATGAACTCTTAAAAGTAATGCACTTAAATAATTTATTGCAACTAATCAAGAATCAACTGAAATGAATCTTCAAGAATTATTCTGAAATTTCTTTATAAGCAAGGTAATAGGAGGGTAGTTGCTTACAATTTGCTAGGGTTTGATGAGGAAAGATGCTTTGCTAGAATTTTTTTGAGACCTATCTGGTGGGTTCTGCGGGGATGGCAGCAGTTTTTGGAGGTATGAACAACTGGAGGAATGTAGTGATGGCATCAGGTCCATCACAGAGCGTGCATGCTAGGGCTGGTATTTCTTTTAAAAATGATTGGAAGGAACAGGATTTCCCATTGCATGCTAGGAATCGCTTGTTAAAGAACAATGGATGTTTGGAACGATGTGAAGCTAGGCCGGTTCTAGTGGTTCAACCAAAATCGATGGTAGAAGATGTGGAGTATTTAACCAAACATGCGCTTATTGGTAAATTTATGGGCATCCGAATTTCTCTTCCCTTTGTGGAGGCTTGGGTTAGGGAGACTTGGAACCCTGAAGGTGATGTGGAGGTGATGCTGAGTGCAAACAGCTATTTTATGGTGGTTTTTTCTTGTCTTGCAGATCGTAACAAAGCATTTGAAGGAGGTCCCTATTTCTGTAACCAAGCGAGACTCTTTCTTAAACCCTGGCATGTGGGTTTCAACCCATCAAAGAAGCGGCCATCATGGGTTTCAATTTGGGTTCGGCTTTCGTGGCTCCCATTGGAATTTTGGAGAAATGATATCTTGCATATGATTGCCCTTCTACTTGGGAAGCCGATTGGGCCGTCACGACAGACATTGGATAAAAAGGTAATCTCTGTTGCCCGTATCTGTGTTGAAATTAATTTAAACAATCCTATTCCAGATTCTATTGAAATACAGTTCGGATCAACCAAATGGGTTCAAAAACTTGACTATGAAGCTCGTCCATTTCGTTGTTGGATTTGCCATGAATATGGCCACTTACAAAGAAAATGCCCTAAGTGTGTCCTACCTGTGGCTTCAAATCCTGGGCCCTCTTGAGCTGTACAAAATATGGATAAAGGAAAAGCCCCGATAAAGGAGGGGGATCAGGATAAGGAAGGCTTTGTTACGGTAAAACCTTAGAACAAAGGAAGAAAGGCAAAAAGAGACATTAAGGATAACCAGCCAGATGCTCAGCTCAACCGTTTTGAAATTCTAGAGAATCTTGATCAATGCGTGGAGATACCTGAAACATTGCTACCTGTTATAGATATAACAGGACCAAATCAGTTGTCTCTTCATGAGGTGGAACCAAGGGAACCAGATATAGGGGGTTTAAATGAAGAACAAAGGGCTTTGGTTTTGAGTATAGGTGATATGGTTGGCCCTAGCCCCGAAAGTGAAGTTATCTTAGAAAATGGCACAAATTTAGATATGCCCTCTCCTACCCAGGCACTGATGCAGTCATCCATGGACTATAAAACTCCTTCGGTGCTAGGATTGCAGCATAAAATAATTAAAAAAAATGCTTCAGATAAGAATATGAAGATGGGTCGGAAGAAAGACCAGGATAAAATTAAGTTAATGGGGGAGACTTTGGTAGAGTCAGGTTTGGTGAGAACATTGGACTCCCATTTTTATAACCCCTAAAAATGATTATACTTTCATGGAATGTAAGGGGGTTGAACAGCATCCCCAGACAAAAAGCTTTTCGTGATTTGATTCATGTTCATTCTTCGGATGTGGTTTTTATTCAGGAGACTAAATTAGCTATTGATAGTTTGTTCAATATTGCTCCCAAGTTGTGGAGAAAGGGGCAATGTCAGTGTATTGGTGCATGTGGATATGCTGGTGGCCTTGCTTGTTTATGGGATCTAGTTAAGATCTCTCCTCTTACCTGGATTTCCAGCAGGTGGTCTATTTCGATGATCGGGCATGATAATGAATCTGGTGAGACCATCCTACTTACAAACGTGTATGCTCCTATTTATTACAATGGTAAAGTGAATTTATGGGAGCACATTGGCTTTGTGAGAAGTCTGGATCCCCTGTACCCATGGATTTTGGCTGGAGACTTCAATTCTATCACTTGTCTGGAGGAAAAACGTGGTGGGATTGATCGTCTTGAGCCTTTTTATTTTGTATTGAATGCTCATATCCGGGCCTTGAACTTGGTTGAAATCAAGCCGGATAATGGGATATTTACCTGGCATAATAGAAGATGTGGGGAATATTCCATTTCAGAGAGACTGGATAGGTTTTTGATCTCTAGTTTTTGGATTGGCAATAATAGAAGTGCTAGTTCTATGATTCTAGAGGGTAGAGGATCTGATCATTGGCCTATCAAACTCTCTGCTCTGGAGTTAGGGCTAAAAAAGAATCCCTCATTTAAGTTTCAACTTATGTGGTTGCGAGATCCTAAGCTTCATGATTTCATGCGAGGCTGGTGGACTAATGGCAAACCTCCTCATAGCACCGCTATGTACTCCTTTATGAAGCGGCTTCAATTTGTTAAGCATAAATTGAAGAGATGGAATAGACTAAATTTTCGAAACCTTTCCTTGGCTAAGTCGGCAGCTCTTAGGAGGGTGGAAGAAGCCTCAAGGAAGATTAGAGATCAGGGACTCACAAAGGAGCTTCTTGTTGAGGAATCTGAGGCTGTAAAAGACCTTGCTGAATGGGAACTGAGGGAAGAAATTTTTTGGAAACAAAAAGCTCGAGTAGATTGGCTTCAGGAAGGGGATAGGAACACAGCCTTCTTTTATAACTCTATTAAGGCTCGTCATAATGGTAACCTGATTACCTCTCTTGTTAATTCTCAGGGTGCCCTGCTTTCTTCTTTCAGGGATATTTTAGAAGAGACTAAGAGGTATTTTTCCTCTCTCTTCAAGGAGGATGCCCTCTCAGATGATGAGGAAGAAAAACTTATTCTAAACTGTATTCCCTCAATTATTTCTAGAGAGATGAATGAGCACTTGATGGATCCAATTTCCCTTGAGGAGCTGAAAAGTGTTGTATTCAAGATGAAAAAGGGGAAAGCCCCGGGTCCGGATGGATTCCCGATTGAGTTTTATTAAGAGTTTTGGGAGTTAATCAAATTTAACCTTTTGGAAGTGGTCCGTGAGTCCCAAAAGAACAAACAGATGCTAAGGGCCCTAAATGCTACCTTTGTGGTGCTTATTCCCAAGAAAGAGGGAGCGAATTCCCTGGATATGTTCAGGCCTATTGCTCTCTGTAATGTTGTATATAAGATCATCACAAAAATTATTGCTGAGAGGTTGAAGATATGGTTGAGCAAAATCATCTCTGAGGAGCAAGGTGGGTTTGTTGCTGGCCGACAAATCATGGATGGGGTTGTTATTGCTATAGAAGCTATTCACTCAATGGAAACTTCTAAGGAGAAAACTATGTTCATTAAGTTGGACATGGCAAAAGCCTATGACAGAGTTAGATGGTCCTTTCTTCAAAAAGTTCTTGCTGCTTTTGGCTTTGAGGAGGAATGGATTAGATGGGTGATGAGCTGTATATCTTCTTCCTCATTCTTTGTTCTTGTTAATAATGAGACAACGGAGCTGTTTGGGGCCTCAAGGGGATTGAGGCAAGGATATCCTCTATCTCTTTATTTGTTTATCATTATGGCAGAAGGGTTGGGCAGATTACTAAAGTCTCAGGTCAGGCATGGTCTCATTCAGGGGTGGAAGTGGGATAATAGTTTGCCACCTCTTTTCCACCTATAATTTGTTGATGATACTTGCTTTGTTGGGAGTTGCCACTATCAAGGAAGGCTGGAAACATTAGACAGCTCTCTTGACATATATATTGGTGCTTCACGGACAGGTGATTAATGAGGACAAGTCCTTTATTTTCTTCTTCAATACCCCCCATCTTATTCAAGCCAGGATTGCTCGCATTCTAAGATTCCGTGTCGGGACTCCCCCCTTCATTTATCTTGGGATCCCGATTTCATCTCATCCTCTGCCTAGATCTTCTTGGCAGTCTATACTTGATAAGTTTAGAAGGAAGGTAAATCACTCGAATCGTCAGATGGCTATCCTCTGTAGGTAGAGTATTGCTTTTAAAATCTTTTATTCAAGCTTTACCCATTTACAGATGTTTTGTGCAAACAACTCCTTCTCGTTTCATCAAGGACATGGATGCTCTGTCAAGATAGTTTTTGTGGTCTAGCAAACTTGATCAATCTAAATGGAGTTTGGTTAGATGGGATTCCATTTGTAGGCCAGTTCAAGAGGGAGGCCTTGGGTTATGACAGACAACTCTTTCTGGGTAGGCTTTGGCTGTGAAACTTTATTGGAGATGGTGTACCTCTCAAGATCATATTTGGGCTAAAATATTATCTTATAAATACTTGAGAGGTATTTCTAAGGCAGATATCCCTAGAGCCAGTTTGTTTGGGAAAGGTTTTGTTATCTAGGACACTCTAACAAGAGGAGCTAATTTAATTAAGCAGGGTTTGTTCTGGATTTGCAATCAAGGATCAGATGTTCTTTTTTGGGAGGATTCTTGGGATGGCCACCCTCCTATCTTGACTCAATATCCCAGGTTACATTCCCTAAGCATTTGTTTCTTGGAAGCAGGTTGGTCTCATGTGGAGGACTTTAAAAAAATCCAGTATTTTGGAAATATGGAGATGTACATATGGAAAGATCCGCAGGAATGGCCCCAAGGCGGATTGGCCGAGGATAGAGAGGTGCTTGCTCTTATTCTTGTAGGGAGGTACTGTTATTCATTGAGGGATAAAGACATTCTAGATTGGAACCCTAATCCCAAGGGAACCTACTCTGTAGCCTATGGTTATCAAGTTCTTGATAAGCAAAAGTTTGGGAGTCTCCTTGTCACATGGTGGAAAAAGGTGTGGAATAGATTTGCTTGGCCGAAATGTAACTTTTTTCTCTAGTTGGTAGCTCGTAATAAATGCCTCACTTAGGATAACTTGAGGAAGAGGGGATTTCAGGGTCCCTCTTTATGTGTCCATTGTGGTAAGAATGAGGATGACTCTTCTCATTTATTTTTCCAATGCTCCCTTGCTAGAGACATTTGGCATCGTTGGTGGAGTGCCCGGAACCATCCTTGTTTTCATGTGCTCTCCCTAGTGGAGTTTTGGAGTAGTCTGGGCAGACCTCCAACCAAGGCCCCCTTCCTCCAAGTGGCTTGGAATTTGTGCCCTTCTTGCATCATCGGGCAGATTTGGCTCGAATGAAATTGACACATTTTTGAGGGAAGTCATTTGGTTGTTCAACAGATATGGCAAAGGATCCTATGTATGGTTCAAGAAACTATCCATAGTAAATGTGATGTGGACCCTCATTTGGACTCTAGGGAGGAGAAGGTATGACAGGCCCTTGGTTTGTTTGGGGTTGGTGTGAATTCTTCTATCCCTAGTAGGATTCCTCAGCTTAGCAAGAAGTTTAGGAGAGAGGGTAGATGGATACAGCCCCCTAGAGGAGTTTTAAAAATTAATATTGATGGGTCGTCCAGGGGCAATCTTGGACATTGTGGAATTGGTGGTGTTGGGAGAGATTCTACTGGCGTGGTCAGTTTTTTCTTTTCCATTTATAAAGGTGTTCACTCCAACAATCTTATGGAAGCTCTAGCGATACTTGAGGCCTTGCAAAGGGGGTTTTCTCTTGGCTGGCGCAGGATTCTTTGCGAGTCTGACTCTCAAATTTTGGTTAATCTTTTAAACAGCAAAAGAGTGGAGGATGTTAATTGGCAGTTGGCCTCTGTGACCATTCAGATTCTCAGAATGAGTGAAGAGTTCGAATTTATATCCTTTGTGCACATTCCAAGGGAATGGAATGGGGTTGCTGATTACCTGGCCAAAAGGGCTTCTAAGCTATTGGATACTCAGAGTATTGATAACTAGGAGAGTCTCCCATCTAGGGATTCTCAACACCTACGGGAGTTGATCCATAAGGATGTTCAGACTTAATGTGGTTTGTTTTTTTTGGTTTTCTTTGGGAGTTGACCTTGTCTGGTGATTTAGCCTGTCTTGTTGCTTATTTGAGTCCTGGGTGGGGGCTCAGCTGTACTTTGTAATCCAGACTTTTTATCAATAAATTTTTACCCCTTTATTTAAAAGTAAAAAATAAAATAAAATAAAAAAATACTACTACGTTCCTTCACTTTAAATAATTAAAAAATAATATCTTGTTTTAAATTAAATATATATACTATTTTTAATTAAGTTACTTTAATATAATTCTTTGAATTCACTGTGACCTACTCACCATCCCAACGGCCATGTGTGGGTACTACAGCTCCCATATGTCATGTAATGGAGAAATTAAGCATCTACTGTCACCGACTCACCACTCTTGATTGATAATGGCTTCATACGTGAAGGCTACACTCAAATTATGCAGCATAGCAATCACGTCAAATTTGACTGCTTAAAACAGAATTTTCAGATCAAAATGAATTTCACGCCGGCCTGTGTTGAACAATAAGTTACAATTGATAATTTGGTTGATGACGGGACCCTTATTCTGAAGAATGCTCTACAAGTTGATTTCATTCAATCGATCGATTTCATTGTTGAAATGAAATGGGAAGGTATAGCCATCCATTATTGAAAACTGCAGGAGACTTTGTACATTACCTAATTGTTTAGGGCATTATGAGAGTTCCATTCACATTACGTCAGAAAAGATTACAATTCTGAACGATGCCTATCATCCCATGGTCCTTCTTTGGGACGATGTAACTGCTAAGGATGCCCTACTTGATGTTTTAGACAAACAAATTTTTATTTTATTTTATTTTCTTTCACGTTTATTATTTTTAGGATAAATAGTGAATTATTTTAAGGATGTTGTATGCATCAAAGAAAAGCTCTAGATTGAAAGATAAAATTTTATTTTAAACAGGAAAGTATTTTATAGGATAAATTGTTTATATGAGAGAAATTGTTAGTTATTTTTTTTTTTCATATTTTGGAAAGATTTTATTTTAGTACATAAATACAATAATTTTATAGTATTATTAAATTTGTAGAATTAAATTGAAGGCGTATAAGGTTTTTAGAATTTAGTTTATATTGTAATAAAGATATTATGGTCGTATATATCTTTAATAATAATTTGGTTATTTAAAAAAAAATTATGTATATTTTTAATTATTTATTTAAGATTATGTAATACTTTTATTTTGAATAATTTGAATTTGTAAATTAAACTCAAAATATATTTATTGAATTAAATTAATTAAATATAATTAATTGATATAAAAATTATTTTTATAATCTAACATTGTAATAACATTGTAATAAAGCTAGTACAAAATCTATATGATTTTCATAGTAAAATATATTTTTAGTGATGGGTAAAGTGGAGAAAAATATTTATTTAGACTCAATATGTTTATTTGTCTAAAATAGAACCTCTAGTTATATTAAACTACTTGGTGTAATTTGAAGGATTTCATTCAATATTTCGTGTAAATATATTTGTGATTGAAAATCCTATTGTAGTCATGTGATTGTATTTTAGGATGAATAGTATGTTAAACTAAATATTTTTGCATTTTCTTTGTTTCAAGTATTTTTTCTCTTTATTTTTAAATTATAATTTTTTATTTTTTTATTTTTATCATTTAATATTTATTGATGATTATCATATAAATGTGTGCTTCTACAAACATAATTTTTTATCTTATGATGGATAATATATCATATTTCAAAGTTGATTGTACCCTTTATATAGTTAATAGGATTTAATGTGGATAAACTTTTTAAGAAGCATAACTTCAATGGATAGCTTAGTATTTCTATAAGAACAATATAAGAAGAAATTTGTTTCTTAAACTTAAATTCATTTAAGACAAGTTATTGTCCTTTTTTTTTTAAAGGTATTTAGACTCATTTTATGAGTCACCCTATATAATTCCATATTATATATATATATATATATATATATATATATATATATATATATATATATATATATATATATAATAATGGGATTTTATATTTATCAATTCTAGTGTTTTATCTTTTGTGATTGTTTGAAAAGCATAAATATTCAATGTTAGTTTATACCATTCCTAGTGGTTAAATTCAACATAGTAGTGATTGCAAAATAAAATTAAAGTAAAATATTTTTTATTTCAAAATTATAATTTTGAGTTATTGACAATAGCCATAAAATTTAAAATATTATTTAAGAAATTTTAATTATTTTACATCATTTCATCCATGACTAACAAGCAAAAAAATATGGTTTTTAAAGTACTATCAATGCATTCTTTCTTTTTTAATAATTTTTCAATATTTGTGTTAACGTTAGAGTTTAATAATAAAATCTATCTTTGCTTGAATTTCATACTATATTCTACTATTTTATCAATGTTTGTTAGCTTTTTGTTGGTCAATAGTACTTTCACATAGACTATATAATGTTGATACTTAACTGGAGTAATAATTTCATTCCTATATTTCTTAATGCTTACATAATACATAAAATAAAATATTGTTTTAACATCGATGAAACACTAAAAGTTAGCACTTTATTGGTATGTTATAAAATATTGTTTTAACATCCATGAAACACTAAAAATTAGCACTTTATTGGTATGTTATCTTTATGATATTTTTAACCTAACAAAATTATTATTTTCATAGTGTGGGGTTTAAATATGGGTTTTAAATTCTCTCAATCGTCTAATTAACCTGGATTATGATTTCAAATAAGATAAGAGTGATGAAATATCGTGATATGTATATAGTTGAAGTCGTCCTAAATTCTTCATAGATAGCTCTAGATTATGTGGTTAGGCATGACTAATGATTTAGTTTTAGTTTTTATCAAAAGGATCTGGTAGAACAAGTAATTATTCTCTTAAGTTCTACTAGGATAGACTTACTTGAGTTTCCACTCCTTCATAAGTCAGGTGAACTATCAGTTATAGTCTACATCAGATTTGATGAGGTTGTAATCCAATGACTCTCAATAGTCAACTTTTTTATTTATACAAAATTGATCCATGGAATAATCAATGAGTTCTACTCTTTCTTCATATTTTGTGTAATGCTTCGCATGTCTATTTTGGGAAATTCTAACATGGTATCAGAGTTGGATAGATTTTTCTAACATTCTCCCTTGAAGGTTTTGGAAGTTGGTTCTTTGTATATTTTATCGACTTCTCCCTTTTTTTTTGGATTTAAGTCTTCAATGAGATTTTAGATATAGTTTTTTTTCTATATTTTTTAGATGTATGTATGTTGGTTATTCTGAATAATATTTGTAGACACCAAAACGGCACCAATCCGATTATGTGACTGCAAACATTGATCGCTTTGACAAACATAGCCCCCAGGGCAGCCCTCAGAGGTCAAACAGTGGTCTTAACCACTTTCATAGCAATTTTGTAAGGTCAAGGAGCAATTTGGCACACTTGGGCACATTGCCCAAGATTCGCTCTCACCCGGGGACGAATTCAAAATAGAATCCATCCCACCCCAAGACGAATCTCGAATCCGTCCCCGGGTGGGATGAATTCTAAGCTTAACGGGCAAAAGGGCAAATGGTGCCAAGTGGCAGCCCATAACAGTCAGTTAAGGGCTCCTACCTTGCACGCATGTGTAAGTGGATAGAGGGGCCGTTAGAGGACTGTTACAAGAAGCATTTATCAAAGTTCAAGTCAGTGAAGGACTCCCCTCCCTCATGGGAAGACAAGACCGCCACATGGCGCCCATGGTCAACACTTGGCTTTTGTGCTTCCCTCCCAAAAGAGACCCCTTGGGTCTATAAAAGGTGGGAATTTTCTCACCCAAAACATGCAGGTAGAAGGAGTGTTCAAGCAACGAAGTGCTGCCGAATCGAAGACTCATTTGCATCCCCTTTTGTTCACCTTCCTACATCCATCAATCTCTTTTGCAAGGGAGGTTGTTGGGTGGCCTTTGGAAGCTCGAACCTTACTCAAATCCGACGCATGGACATCTGAACCTACCAATTCGACGACCCCCCAATCCTAAAAGGTTTTGGGCCCATCCTTGGTGGATTGGCTCCAAAATCGAGGGCCAACGGTGGGAGGCCCACTTGGGCACCCCCGCATCCCCAAATTCTAATTTCAGTTTTTGAGCACTTTAGATTAATTTTTAGATTGCATTATGTGTTACTAGGTCTGATTAGTCTATAATTGCAATTTTGTAGCTTTTGGTCAGAGTTTAGGGTGTTTTGTATTGCTTTATCGTTTCACTAACTTGCAGGTGTCAAGGTTAAATTCCCGAGGGAGGAGGTCAAATTGGGAAAATCCGACCATATGGGTCGTCCCAAAATGGCCCCAATTACCTAACCCCCTTGTTTGCAGGAGTTTTGCAGGTCCCGAGATCCGACATTGGAGCAGCAACAGGTCAATTTCTCCTATTCAGAAGAAGTCGTCCCACCCAGGGACGAATTACAGCTGTAATTCGTCCTGCCTAGGGACGAATTCCATTTTAAGGTGAATTGGCCAGCTGCCTCAGTGGCAGTGGCATTTCGATGACTGTTCTTACCTTCTGTCAGATTTTGAAGCAATTTGGATTCACTATTTTCATGGTTTCAGGCAAATATTCGTATGCATATTTTGTTAGTTTTAGAGAGAGAATGATTTTCATTTGCAACAGGTGCTACTAACGTCTTGATCATTTCTTTGTTTGCAGGAGAAGCAGCAGAGGCGAAGAACCCATCAACATCAGCGGCGGCATCATCTTGGCCCGCCTAGTGCAATCGTGGGCACGCGAAAGGAGGAACCATTCAGCGATTGTAATCAAACCCTATTTGCGCTCCTAGCCCCTGAAAAGGGAGGAGGCATTATTGTAATGAGAGATCGAAAGAAATTAATGAAAGGGCTATTTTTCTTTATCTGATTGCGTCTCTTACAACATGTCTATTTTTCGTTTCATGTAATTCATATTTCTAGGACTTAGGCGGGCTTAATTTTGAATGCAATCGCACTTGGTGTTTCTTTTGACCAGAATCTCGTGCTTTCAAGTGGAGATCATGGTGGGACCCTGTTCCCTGGTTTTGAATCACAGAAAACTAATCAAAGTTTTGTGTTTGTGTTTGACAGGTACATTTTTTTTGTTGCAGACTGCTATTCGTCTCTGACAGGGACGAATCCTTTTCTACAATTCGTATGACCCTGAGACAAATTCAAATTCGTCTCTAGGTGGGACGAATTCTGTTCTGCAATTCGTCTCCCAGAGGGACGAATTTTTGTTTGTGGATTTTCAGAGCAAAAATTCAGAGATAACAGGAGCAGGCAGAGAAGAGGTAGGGATTTTCATGATCTCTGTTATAATTTTCTATTTTTGTTTTTGTTTCTGCTTCGTTAATTGTTTTCATTTAATCTTGCATTGCATTAGGAAAAGTCATGTATGCTAGTTTCATTTTATTGGATAAAACGAATCCCACACACATCACGAGACAACTTTAAACCAAGGAGCTGGTCTTAAGACCCCAGCCCTTGATCAAGACCATTGGTGGATTTAATCACCGCCTTGGCTTGATTTGCATCCATTTCCCGATTGTCAACTGTTGTTAGGCGTAAATCCTGACGAAGACAGACCGAGCGTAGCTGGGGTGATTCCCATGCGCGCGAGGATAAGTTTTCTATGGTAGGTGTCATTAACAGGACAATCCCCCTTCCGTACCGCCTATGTACCATGTACCTTCTGCTCTCACATACCTATAGTCTCCCTCTCGTAAGGGCGGGTATATAGAGAGGTTGGTATATCGGCCTGGCAGGTATATTGAAGGGGCGACCTTTTGGAGTTATAAGAGCCTACATGATGCATTTAAACGTTCTACAAAACTTACAAAAACAAAAAAAAACATCAAAATGCACTAAACCAGTTTAGGGCACACCAAGAATCCTTAAAAGAGATAATCACGGTCTTGTGAATGTGTGTGTTTAATTCTGCTTAGTGTAGACAAAAAAAAAAAAAAAAAAAAAATCATAAAACGAGATAAAAACTTATTTAGATAGCATAGAAGCACCGCAATGGTGTACACCCGTAGTCAAGCCCAATCAAGGGCAGAAGCTCCGAGAGGTACACAAAAAGTAGGCACAAGTTGCCTTCACTTCAGTCCTGAGGATTTGGTTATACCGCCTTATCGGTCTAACCTACAAAAGAATCCAATTCAGAATCCTCGGTGGGGTATGCCTATTCAAAGCATCCCCTTTCGGGAAGATGCCTTACATGTAGACCTTGACATAAATAGAGAATCACCTCTTGAAGGTAGGCATGAGTGGCCACCGCGCAATGAAGCGCTAAACAGGCACACTGTCCATTTAGAGGGGCAACATGGATATGGCGTCCCTTCTTTACCTATCATCAGAACAGAAAGACCACATCCGGAGCGTAGGGCTCCTTACATAAGGTGACCTAACTCCGCCCATCCCATTTACACTCATGAAAGGGAGTATGAGGAAAACCATCACATTCCTCGAGAGCAACAAATAATGCGGGAACCTTGCATTTCCGCACCAGCAGGATATCATGATCACCCCTTGAGGCCAGAACCTCGAGCACATACCACCTACCTCGACAGAGGGAAGCGACCCATTGAAACCTTAGAGCATCAAAATCAAGGTAGACCCATAGGAGGAACATTTGAACCTCCCGAACAAAATAGGGTAGAACAAATTGATCCGGCTGTCACCAGATATACCACCCGTCAAGCCCAAATATGCGGCTTAAAAAAAGTCAACAAGAGATAGAGTATCAATACCGCTTGGATAAAGAACGCATGCAACGCAAAGCGGATGAGTTACGCTATGAAATACCTGATAGGGGGCCAACCCCTCGCATCCAAAGAGCTGAACAGTATGAGAGGCGTAATCCGTTGGCGCAAGACAGGTCTCCACGACCTCGTCAAACTCTGCCTCCAAGACCCCATAGATTTGAAAGGGAGGAAACTCCCTGAAACAATGATGGGTACCTTCAGCAAGAACTTGATCAAGGTCATAGGTTTCGCCTTGAGACTCCTCAAGAATTTTACGAGGAGTATGAACCAGAAGAGGAGTATATCGAAACTCCCCATCAAGGCAGGAAGGATGCCATTCGGCCACCCCTCCATAAGCCGCAAGTTTACCGTAACTTGCAACAAGAGCGAACAAGAGAGGAAGAAATAAAATCTTCCAATGCATACCAAGCTCTATTGGAGCGTTTAGAGTCGGTGGAGACAAAAGCTGCTGGGCATCAAAAACCCACATTACGTCTACTCCGCAATAATCCGGTGCATCCCTCAATGCCTACACCTCTCTACCCCGAACACTTTAAGTTGCCTCAATTGGCAATTTTTAAAGGTGAAGAGGACGCACAGGAACATGTTACACGATTTCTAAGCCAATGCTTCGGCATTCAAGATAATGACGCATTATTGCTTAGAACATTCATAACCACATTCGCAGGCCCCGCCTCGGATTGGTTCACACAACTGCCCAAACATAGCATAAGCAGCTTAGATCAGCTGGTAGATGCGTTTCTTGAACGCTTCGCCTTCAACACAAGGAAGAAGGCATCACTTAGCGATCTTGCTAGCCTTAAACAATTTGAGGAGGAAACAATGGCAGCGTACGGGAACCGATGGAGAGATTTGCTTTCTAAGTTACCCTACCGTCCTCCCATGTCGGACCTCACGCAAATTTTCGTGAAAAGTTGTTTAAAATCAATCTCTGGTCTATTGTTGCTGCGACAATACGACAGCTTAGAAGAAGCTTTGGCGCAAGCCAGAGTCATAGAAGAGATTAAGATAGGCGAAGGCGCAATTTCCAAGCCTAAGAAGAAAGAGTGGAATAAAACCACTAAACCGGGACAACGCAACCACAACATGCCGCAATCAACCAAGTTGCGATAAATGTCCCAATCACATGCAAGAAACGTAGCCTCAAAAGGCTAACTACCGTGCAAAGTGCCTCCTGCTTACGAAAGAGATAACAAGAGACAAGAACAGTATCAGCAACGTCGCCCTAGGTGACAATTCACCCCGTATGCGGAGTCTAGGGACTCCTTATTTGACCGCTTGTCAGCGGCGAATCTAGTTACTCTCCCAGAAATCCAAATTTTTGACCCTAGCGTTCCTAAGCCTAAGGGGTATAGGGAGGAATTGTATTGAAGATTTCATAGACGCAGAGGACATGACCTAAATGGGTGCTGGAAATTCAAAGAACTAGTCCAGGATTTGATCGACAATCGAACATTGGTCGTGGACAACCCCATCGCACCTAACAACCAACAAATGGGGGTATTCAAGGACCCCTTGCCTGCCCACGAGGCGCAGACAAAACCGATCCAAATAAACGAGGTGCGACAAGATCTTCCCGCACAAGGATTTGTGGGAATGATTAGCATTGTAACAAGGAATAGAAAATACCCAGCAGTTGCCCCCGAGGTACCTACGAGGGAAGTTCCGTCGACATCGCAGCCTCAACAACGCCCAATGTAGTTACCTCCGCCTAGACCTGAGGTCACGATACGAACCAAACTCACGCAGAGTTTGCGGACCACGTCAGCTAGGCTATCCATCTATGAGCTTATTCAACAATCAGCTCCACATAGAGAAGCTCTTATGGACATCTTAAAAGCCATTGAAGTACAACCCCACGAAGCTAATTCTTTCAACGCTTTCGTGGGACATGTGAAACAATGTACGGAGCCTGTCATCACATTCAAAGAAAATGAGGTCAAAACAATATCGAATGACATGCCGGATCCACCCCTGCACGTTATCGCACGGGTCAACGAGATCCCGTACAAGAGAGTGCTGATAGATACTGGCTCGTCCAGTAACATTATAACCACTGCTGCATTAAAGCATTTAAAACTACCAGCCTCTCACATCACAGCTTCCACGTACACACTACGAGCTTTTAACGATGCAATTTGCTCGACAGTCGGCATGGTTGTTCTGCCTATACAGGTAGGACAAAAGTGAATACCCACACTATGCCATGTGTTGGAAGGTGAAATGGCTTATAACATACTGCTGGGGCGGCCTTGGATCAGGGACATGAAGTGTGTCCCCTCGATCGCACACCAGTGCTTGAAGTATGCCTATGAAGGGCAAACACATGTAGTCCCAATGGACTTAGAGCCCTTCAAGTATTGCAATGCGGTACAATTCATACCTCAATCGACCCTACCATCAACGCATTTGGATTTTCAATTAAATCCATCTAAACAGGGTTCGATATCGCAGGCACAACTGGTGGCCAATAAGGTAAAATCCCATCCAGGTGAGATGTCATCATTGGCTCCTTCATCATCAATGCCACCTATCGTGGCCCAACAGAAGGACAAGGGAAAGCAAATCATGGAGGAGGTTAAGCCTCTAGAAGAGGGGTTGCCCACGATCTCAACAATATCAACAGAGGAAGCGCCCAACGCAACGAAAACCAAGATTCCTGAACAACCAAACATGGAATGGACTCAGGAAGGACTACCGTTTCCTCCTACCCAATCATCAACAATCATTGTTGAGATGGCCAGTACAGGCCTGGGAGAGTACATAGTGCAAAATGTTGTGGCAACCCCCACATTGGAGTCAAGACAAGACATGGGAAGACCTCGCCTTCCCATTGGAAAAATCGTCCCTTTAGGCTACCCACCGAACCAAATGAATTTTGTGTATGGGGGCCTTGATCATGGTTCTGAACCATGCGAACAAAAGGAAACAGATGAAGAACCTTTTGTCGAAAACATCAATTATCTGTCGAACCCGAATTTGCCCTAAAATATCTCGAACAATGCAATTGGCATGGGTATGGGCTAGGCAAATACGAGCAAGGGATGCGGATCCTTTGTCAACCAAGATATCAGATGCCATACGACAAGTCGGGGGTAGGGTTCAACCATCCCCTGCCATTAGACATCTTGGTTGAAAACATGCAAGGCCTAGAAATAGGCAACAGGGGGGATTGGCACAAGACCCATATGCCAATCCAAACACAGAATACACATTGGGGGATTATCTCCCATGGTCTACAAACACCCCTGGTAACAACAATAATCCCTCTCCTTTGCTAGAGAGAGGTGAAAGTTCAGAGAGCAGTCCTCGAAAAGAACAACAACGGCTTCCAGATATTTTTCTGAAACTGTTCCCCTTAGAGGTTCCAGATGAAATAACGCAGTCTCAAAAGAATCAGGTCCCTCCACTAAGAGTGGAACAACCGCAATGGGATCAGATTAATTCACTGGAACAAGAAGAGTCCTCAATGTCGAAAGCAACAGATGCTCGAAGAGGATGAGCAATTTTGGATCTATGAAAGCGATTCAAAAGACGAGACTGAGATGGACTATCTCAGACATGCGCGACGACATCACCACGCTCTAACCCATGAAGATCTAATGGGACAAATGGGTATACGGTTGGGACATGAATGGCACTTAGACCCAACGAGGTGGGACCAAGTGCTAGGCCTATGGCTCCAAATTCAAGTTGAGCATCGTCCACCTCAAGATCCCATCAGGACAACAGTACCAAGGGAAGACCCCGCCTTCTTTTCCGCACTTAGAGACGAATTCTCACCTATAGAGGATCCATTCGTGCCTGTTCCCGTAGAGCCAGACCCAGAATATAGGGAACATCTGAAAGAATCAAGTCGTCACACCCGTGGTTCTGGAGACCAAATTCATTCCATCCACATGATCTCCATTGATTTGACCACACCCATCCGCAATCCGACCGATCCATCACGGTCATTACATCTAAACACGAATGCCATTGACTGGGATCACGTCAACTCACCATTGTCACCATCAGAGTACTGGCCTTTCGGTAAAATGCTTCATTTTACCCCAAGGACAACTCAAGATATTTTTCAAGCTGAAGAGGGACCCAAAGTCCCCAACGCAGATCTTAACTCAGCTGATGATATCCATTTAATCCCAAATCCACATCAGTTGGAGGACAGATCTCACATGTCAATCGAAGAGACGACTGACGTAGACATCGGCACAGATCCAATGAATCCACGGATTCTCAAGTCGAGGTAAGCCTTTCCCCGAAGAGCAAGCCGATTACATTGCCCTTCTTAAAGAAAAGAAGGAGGTTTTTGCATGGTCATACAAAGATATGCCGGGACTAGACCCGCAGACTAGTCATGCACAATTTAACGCTTGATCCGAAAATCAAGCCAGTAAAGCAAAAACTAAGAAAGATGCACCCAACAGTGGCCTTGATGGTCAAAGATGAATTACAAAAGCTTTTGGATGCACAATTTGTCATCTACGTGGATTATCCGCCATGGTTGTCCACAATGGTTCCCGTCAAGAAGCCCGATGGGAGGATTCGCATATGCACCGACTTTCGAGACTTAAACAAAGTGAGTCCTAAGGATGATTTCCCCTTGCCAAGCATCGACGGATTGGTAGACGCTACAACAGGTCACGAAATGCTCTCCCTAATGGACGGTTTCTCAGGATACAATCAAATTCGTATCAATCCTGAAGACCAACTCAAAATGGCATTCACAATGCCTTGGGGGACGTTTTGTTATAAGGTCATGCCTTTTGGCCTTAAAAACGCTGGTGCTACATACCAACGTGCTATGACGTATATCTTCCACGATTACATGCACAAAACTTTGGAAGATTACATGGATGATTTGTTAGCCAAGTCTAAATTGCGCTCAGATCATCTCGGTGACTTAAGCAAGATCCTCGATCGCCTCTTAGAGCATAAGGTCAGACTGAATCCCAAGAAGTGTGTGTTCAAGCGTCACATCCTGGAAAACTCTTGGGTTTTATAGTCTCCAAAAGAGGCATCGGAGTGGACCCAAACAAAGTCAAGGCAATCCTTGAAATGGCTCCCCCAACCACTATCAAGCAGCTCAGAAGTCTACAAGGAAAGGTCGCGTCGATTAAACGCTTCATAGCACAATTATCTGACAAATTCCGACCAATGAACAAATTATTGCACAAAGGCGTCACATTTCATTGGGATGACGAGTGCCAGTCAGCCTTTGACAAAATCAAACAATACTTGGCTTCACCGCCGAGATTGGCACCGCCTAGACCAGGTGTGCCGTTCTACTTATACATCTCGACCATCGATGTGGCACTCGGGCGTAATGCTAGCCTGAAGAATGAACTTCACAAAGAATAGGCTACTTACTATCTTAGCCGCACCCCGGTCGGCTACGAACTTAACTATGCATACGTTGAGAAACTCTGCTTGGCAGTGGTGTTTGCCACCAAAAGGCTACGCCACTATATGCTGAGCAACACGACGTATGTTGTGTCTAAGGAGAATCCATTGCGATACATGATGAGTCGTACTTATCATAGTAGCCGCACGGTGAAATGGATCATGTTGTTGACGGAATTTGACATTGAGTTTATTGGACAAAAATCTATAAAAGGACAAGTCATAGCCGATCAACTAGCAGAGGCTCCTCTTGAAGACGATCAGCCTCTGGTCATAGAACTACCCGATGATGAGGTCTTCCATGTCTCAGAATCGCCAGATTCTAAAGAGCCTGAGTCTCAGGCCGACATAACCTTATTTTTCGATGGTTCTAAATGCGAGCAAGGTGGTGGTGCAGAATTGTATTCTTCACACCGCAGGCGCTCCAATGCCCACTCGTCATTTAAATTAAACTTCCAATGCACCAACAAAAATGCGGAATATGAAGCCTTGCTCCTAGGTCTTCGACAACGAATCGCCATGAACATCAAAATATCGAACATCTTTGGCGATTCACCGTTAATCGTCAATCAAGTCAAAGGGGTATATCAATGCAAATGCCCAGTTTTGAAGGCCTATAAAGCCCTCGTGGATAAATTCTTGGCAAAATTTGAGTGGTATGACATCGAGGCACTCCCTCGATCATCGAATCATTTTTCGGACACAATGGCCTCCTTGGGGTCACTAATCCCGCAAGACCATTCCGGTGATATAACAACCATTCAGGTCAAAACCTTATCGCAACCCGCGATGGAGCGCGCAAGTTCAGACTTGACGCCAGAATCCACATGATCCAGATCGAACCATCTTCGGATAAGTTCTTTCGAATCCGAGACTATTTGAAACACGCCAACTGGGGGTCTTTGTTCTCCCCCATTCCCATTAATAGCAACACAACGCTATTTTTACAAGTTTTATCCCAATCAGCATTTGTTAGGGAAGAACTCCAAAAGGGATTGGCTATTCAAACTGTCGAGGTATCTGATCAACAGGATTGGTATTTACCCATAAGAGATTACCTCAAGTTAGGTAATCTACCCTTTGGATTGACGCAAGCCGCAAAACGAACATTCAAACGAAAGCGGCAAAATATGTCTTGATAGGAGACATTTTGTATCGTCGCAGCTACGACGGAATTCTTCTTCGTTGCTTGGACCAACAAGAGTCCACTTGGGCAGTCACCCAAGTGCATGACGGTACATGTGGCGGCCACTTTAGTGGTATGGCCATTGCAAAGCGCATTCTTTGCATGGGCTATTATTGGCCATCTTTAGAGCAAGATTGTTGCGCATATGTCAAGAGGTGTGTGAAATGTCAACATCATGCCAATCTGATGCACGCACCTTCCCAGGCCCTACAGATAGTCCAGTATGCTTGGCCATTTTCGCAGTGGGGCCTCGATCTAATTGGAAAGATCTCCCCTCATCGTCAAAGCCGTCACACATTTATCATAACGACCACGTAATATTTTACCAAATGGGTGGAAGCAATTCTGTTAACCTCTACGACAGGACCCCCGCATTGCGGAGTTCATTTTGCATTACATCATATGTCGTTTTGGTATTCCATCCAAAATAATCTCGGATAATGGGCCATCATTCAAGAACAAATACGTGCGTGCTTTAACCACAAAGTACAAAATTTAGCACAGCTTTTCAACACCATATTATCCGCAAGCAAATGGGCAAGCAGAGGCGTCAAACAAAATGCTAGTCGCCATCCTTAAAAAGACCGTCGCAGATAGTCATAAGGATTGGCACATACAAATCCCACTTGCCCTTTGGGCCTATCGCACTAGCATTCGGATGCCCACTGGGGCAACTCCGTTTTCACTAGTGTATGGCTCAGAGGCAGTAATGCCTCTTGAGTTGGAAATTCCTTCCCTCCGCATATCAATGCGGGAATTCATCGATGATGACACTACGCGGTAGGCCCGGTTAGACCAGCTTACGTTGCTTGATGAAAGACGCGTTAATGATCTCGAGCACTTACGTATCTATCAAGAGCGGCTTAAGAGAGCTTACAACATGAAAGTTCACTTAAGAGAATTTCAGGTGATCTGGTTCTGAAGGAAAACCAACAAAACTCTAATTTGCCATCCCATATGAGGGACAAATTTGCAGCAAATTGGTTAGGTCCGTATATCATTGATAGCAAAATAGGACCAGGAACGTACAGGCTAGCTTCTCTTGACGGTATCAAGGAAATGGAACCCTTGAATATCAGTCATTTACGACCATTTCATATCTAAGACAACCATGTACCAAAAAAAAATTCAACAAAAACAAACAAACAAAAAGCTCCAAGGATTATCGCAATCTCTTGGTCAACCCAAAAAGCTCCAAGGATTATCGCAATCTCTTGGTCAACCCAAAAAGCTCCAAGGATTATTGCAATCTCTTGGTCAACCCAAAAAGCTCCAAGGATTATCGCAATCTCTTGGTCAACCCAAAAAGCTCCAAGGATTATCGCAATCTCTTGGTCAACCCAAAAAGATCCAAGGATTATCGCAATCTCTTGGTCAACCCAAAAAGCTCCAAGGATTATCGCAATCTCTTGGTCAACACAAAAAGCTCCAAGGATTATCACAATCTCTTGGTCACCTAAAAATCTCCAAGGATTATCGCAATCTCTTGGTCAATACAAAAAGCTCCAAGGATTATCGCAATCTCTTGGTCAACCCAAAAGCTCCAAGGATTATTGCAATCTCTTGGTCAAAAAATCAAGAAATTCAACAAAAACAAAACAACAAAAATCATCAAAAATAAAAAAAGATTTGCATCTCAATTCTAGGCATACTCGAATTCATCAAAATCAACAAAAACACCATGCATAAATCTTACCACACTACAGTCAGTGGTCTGGGAATGTACTAGGAGTTTCAGTAATTCAGTCATCATTTTCCTCTTTAGCCATGTAGTGTACCAAGTCGAACGGATTTTATAAAGGTAGAGTCATACTTGAAATACACCTTGTTACGTAACATCCCAACACAAATCAAAACACTAAAATTCCCAAAATTGTGTGAACGAAAGATGAAACCTGCAAAATAACTAGGTCACCACAAGCGAAACGGTTATCTTGCTCATCCCCCCGTGCGAATGACCCCTAGAATGCCGAGAGTTGGCAAAAGGACAAGCTTCCTCCCTACCCAATTCCCTAAGAATCCCTAAAGTTCTCAATAGTTGCAAAACACAAAAATTTGCAAAATGTCAAAACTCAAAAATTTGACAAAATATAGTGCACACATCAAAAGGCACAAACAACAATGATTTTCGTCACTCCATATCCCCAATCCCTTGCTCAAAAGAAAAATAAATCAAAATAAACAGTGATCTTATCACTACAAAAGAGCAAGTATCCCAATACAATTGAAAAAAAAAGAAGGGAGTTGACCTTGAATCCCTGGAACTCTCAAAGCATTCTGTAGGTCATAAGGAAAGCTTCAATACCAACTCGGTAACAGAAGTAAACCTCCCGCATGACGATATATCTGTCACATTAACTTGTGTACAGATCAATGTTTGCATGTGGAAGAGCTAACTTATGGCAGCCTGGATTACAACGCAGATTAATCTTAGTACATATAAAAAAAGGAATTCGTGGAGCAAATTAGGTGATCCTCAGTACAGGTTCGGTTGAAAGCCCATCTGGCATTGGTGGTATCCTAACAAATACCACTAAATGAACTCAATTGCACACACAGGGATGTGAATTAGCTCGGTCAAAAACAAGTTTGATTCATACCTTGTTCAAAAGTCTTGTAAGATAAAGTACAATCATGGATAGTGAGTTAAAACTGTCTGAATCTCAGAAAATCTTACACTCATCACGAAAACCATCTGCCCTACTTATCATTCTTATGATACCATCAGAAAATACAAAAACAGCAAAGAAAAACCAGATAAATAAAAATAGCATTCATCCATTTTGCATATCACATAGGCATCTAAAACAATTCAATTCATCTGCATCCATAAAAAAACATGCATAACAAAAATCAATCACATCATCACATGTACAAATCCAAAAATAAAACCGGTATATATATATATATATATCGTCAAAAAAAAAGATGCCCGCAGGCTACAAAAATAGGTCCTTAGACCCCGCAATCATATCCAAAACCCAACCTAAGACGTCGGCCACCATGATCACGTAGGATCGGTGCGACGGGAACTACCCCCCGTGGTGTGGGTCCTACGGGACCCTGTAGGGCGGCTACTGCTAGCCTCCGCATCATGCCTACTACCACCCCCCTCATCCAACCGCTTGCGGCGAGATGATGCTGACTTCTCAGTCAAACTATCCCTCGTCTGTCAAGAAGATCTGCTGATAGAAGGCTCAGGGAGCCGCCCGCCAAGGCGGATGACCTCCCTCTCCAAGTCTATCCGGTATAGACACCACTCTGCCTCCCGCCGATGATAGATAGACAAGGCATCATCGTGCTGCGCCAAAATGCTATCCCGCTCTGCCAACTGAACCCGCAGAATATCCCTCTCTAGATCCCGCATCCGTAGTAGCTCTGTAAGCCGTGCAACCTCATTGCCTACATTCGACCCCACCCTCTCCGTATCTGTCGGATGCATAGGATTCCCGGGGACAGTAGCCTGCCCAGGCTCCAACTGCTCCTCCACATCCTGCATGTTCTGCTGCTCCGGAACACCCAAGTCCACATCCGCCATGTCTACATCATCCAACGGCCCTCCCCAATCACCCCCTGTCACCTCAGCATCCTCCACTACCGCCTCCGCACCTCCCAGAGGACCCTCACCTCTCCAGCGCCGCAAAACCCACCACGAGTCATACTCAGTGGTAGTACCTACGTCATCCACATCCAACACCTCAATAACAGCATCCGACTCCTCGCCCAGTGGCGCGAGGATAGGTGGCTCCAGATCCCTCTCATCTCCCCGACGTTGATAGCCTACGGGTTCACCAGGAAACCCCTGGCGCACCCCAAACTATCGTGTAACCCGGCGGTACGAAAAGAACTCATGCTCCGTCCCGTGTCGCCCAGTCAACCATCGCTCCCTCCGTACCCGTCGGAGCCACTCTCTAGCCTCAGGCCAGGCTGGACAGTCCCGATAGGGACGCCAAAACACCTCCCCTAGAGTGAGCCGTGAAAAGGCATCAATGTAGTGCTCAACTACACCTGCCCATCGCCGACTCTGCCCCTGCTCCACAGACCGTCGCCACAACGCTGCATAACCAATCTCATCATCCTCCATCGCCACCCGAGTCATCCACGGTAACCCAGTAGGCCTCTCAAAAGCTATGTGCTGCCAACCCTAGCACTGCAACAAAAAGCTACAACTGAAACCCTTTCACTGTCGACAGCGGACCCCGTACAGCTCTCCGTAAAGCTGCGCCAACAAAGTCTGTCCCCATCTCAGGATCAACGGTGCCTCTACCGGGCACTCTGCCAACTGCCACACCAAATCCAAGCAGGTTCCACGGGAACCTCGTGCCTGACAAATCAGGGAGAAGAATGTTAGAAATGAGGCCCATCAGGAATGCGTGCCTCACTCCTAACACCCCCATCTCCTTCCACCAGCCAACCAAAATCTCGCCAGCTTGGCAATCCACCTCGGCTGTCTCCACTGGGTCTGCTACACCCAGCTCCCCCCCATGCCCAAAACATCTCGTGAGTATAGCAGTCCACTGATCGAACGGAGATGTCCTAATAGGCAGACCATCTATCGGAATCCGAAGCAACCGATAGACGTCCTCAAGAGTCACAGATCATCCTCCGTCGGGAGATGGAAAGTATTGGTCCTCGGATCCCAAAGCTTGATCGGGGTCGTCGGATAGGCCTGATCCGAAACCACGAGCTCCGGCCGATCCACTCCGCTTAAGCCCAAGGGCATCAAGCCATTCCCGTCGTCATCGATCAAGGCCAACCGTGCCTCGAAGAAAGGCAACTGGGTACACGGTACCGGCTCCTAACAACCTGCAAGCAAAAAATAATAATAATAATAATAATAAATAAAATAAAAATAAAATTTTCAATTCTAAGGTTTCTAACCTTAGTTGTTAAACAAAAAACATTACAAAAAATTCTTAAGGTTTTGAAAAGCGCAACACAAAAACAATGCATTCAGTTAAAGCAAAATAAGCCCTAGGGTCACGTATAGGACTCGCCTCGGCTCCGCCGCTCGAACCAGTTTGTGCACTCATGATGGTAGAGAGAATTCCAGTAGCGCTTCGCTTCGCAGAATTACTTCCTCCTCCCAGAGCTCCAAAATCGCAAGAAAAAAATGACACAAATGAGCCCAAAATCAAGTTTTGGCCCTTAAATAGGCCTTTTGCACTGGAATTCATCCTTGACTGGGACGAGCGCTCTGATTAGCACTCGTACCACCCAGGGACAAATTATCCAGCTGGAATTCGTCCAACCCAGGGACGAATTCGGGCCAGCACAAAAAAAATTAAGAAAAATGACTAAAAATGCACTAAAAAGACAATAAAACTGCCTGACAGGATTGCAAATGCAACTGACAACATGGGCATACAAAATCGACATCGGGGTCACAAATTATCAATATCCTACTCCCTAAGAAGGCTACCATAGCCGGACCACTCCAGGGGAAGACAAATTTTGAAAATTTAATCCCCAAAATAATGTCACAAAAACAACAAAAACAATACAAAATTTAACAAAAACACAACAAAAGCATTGCCAGGCATAAGTGCTCATGCACTTAACCTATAGGCAAAGAAAATCGATGTCGAGGTCCAAATTATCGCTCTCATAGTTCCCCAAGAAGGCTATCATAGCCGGACCACTCCATGGGAAATAGGTTTTCGACGATTTCACCTCATTATGACGTCACCAAAAGGGCTAACACCCACCAAAAATAGGTCCATATGTTGGAAAAATTGCACACGCTTAACGGTAAACCATCTAAAGGAAAACCTTGCACAAGTAATCCTAGGTCAAGCGACTCGTCGCTTCTCTCACGAAGGTCATTCCCTCATCAATTCGTCGCTTGAGGGGGTAGTCACACTTAGTCACCAATCAACAATCACACACCCAATTAAGGAAAACAACATGCATTCAAAGAATCATTGACAAAGACAATCACGCTCCTGCTTGGGGCAGTAAACAAGCAACAATCAAATCAATCAAACACTTGGCATTTCGTGAATCATGAACACAAGGTTCCCCCTGAGGATAAAAACGCCCTTCACTTGTTCATGACTGATCAATGTCCAAGTTCAAGTCACACCTCACCAAAACAAGTTAATACTTGAAATCAAATTCCTTAGCTCGTCAGAAGCAAGGATTCAAGAATGCATGCCCTTTCCATACTTGGGGCATCAAAAGTTGATTAGGTTACCAAGAAACCCTAATCATTAGTGCTTTGGTTATCTATTTTTGCTCAGCACTGCGTCACCCACAGCGCTTCCCAAAAAGGGGCATCTGTAGACACCAAAACGGCACCAATCTGATTATGTGACTACAAACACTGATCGCTTTGACAAACATAGCCCCCAAGGCAGCCCTCAGAGGTCAAACAGTGGTCTTAACCACTTTCATAGCAATTTTGTAAGGTCAAGGAGCAATTTGGCACACTTGGGCACTTTTCCCAGTATTCGTCTCACCCAGGGACGAATTCAAAATAGAATCCGTCCCACCCCAAGACTGACTTCGAATCCGTCCCCGGGTGGGACGAATTCTAAGCTTAACGGGCAAAAGGGCAAATGGTGCCAAGTGGCAGCCTGCAACAGTCGGTTAAGGGCTCCTACCTTGCACGCATGTGTAAGTGGACAGAGGGGCCGTTAGAGGACTGTTACAAGAAGCATTTATCAAAGTTCAAGTCAGTGAAGGACTCCCCTCCCTCATGGGAATACAAGACCGCCACATGGTGCCCATGGTCAACACTTGGCTTTTGTGCTTCCCTCCCAAAAGAGACCCCTTGGGTCTATAAAAGGTGGGACTTTTCTCACCCAAAACATTCAGGTAGAAGGAGTGTTCAAGCAACGAAGTGCTGCCGAATCGAAGACTCATTTGCATCCCCTTTTGTTCACCTTCCTACATCCATCAATCTCTTTTGCAAGGGAGGTTGTTGGGTGGCCTTTGGAAGCTCGAACCTTACTCAAATCCGATGCATGGACATCTGAACCTACCAATTCGCCGACCCCCAATCCTAAAAGGTTTTGGGCCCATCCTTGGTGGATTGGCTCCAAAATCGAGGGCCAACGGTGGGAGGCCCACTTGGGCACCCCCGCACCCCCAAATTCTAATTTCAGTTTTTGAGCACTTTAGATTAATTTTTAGATTGCATTATGTGTTACTAGGTCTGATTAGTCTATAATTGCAATTTTGTAGCTTTTGGTCAGAGTTTAGGGTGTTTTGTATTGCTTTATCGTTTCGCTAACTTGCAGGTGTCAAGGTTAAATTCCCGAGGGAGGAGGTCAAATTGGGAAAATCCGACCATCTGGGTCATCCCAAAATGGCCCCAATTACCTAACCCCCTTGTTTGCAGGAGTTTTGCAGGTCCCGAGATCCGACATTGGAGCAGCAACAGGTCAATTTCTCCTATTCAAAAGAATTCGTCTCACCCAGGGACGAATTACAGTCAGAATTCGTCCTGCCCAGGGACGAATTCTAGTTTAAGGTGAATTGGCCAGCTGCCTCAGTGGCAGTGGCCTTCCGATGACTGTTCTTACCTTCTGTCAGATTTTGAAGCAATTTGGATTCACTGTTTTCATGGTTTCAGGCAAATATTCGTATGCATATTTTGTTAGTTTTATAGAGAGGATGATTTTCATTTGCAACAGGTGCTACTAATGTATTGATCATTTCTTTGTTTGTAGGAGAAGCAGCAGGGGCGAAGAACCCATCAACATTAGCGACAGCATCATCTTGGCCCGCCTAGTGCAATCGTGGGCACGCGGAAGGAGGAACCATTCAACGATTGTAATCAAACCCTATTTGCGCTCCTAGCCCCTGAAAAGGGAGGAGGCATTATTGTAACAGAGATCGAAAGAAATTAATGAAAGGGCTGTTTTTCTTTATCTGATTGCGTCTCTTACAACATGTCTCTTTTCCGTTTCATGTAATTCATATTTCTAGGACTTAGGCGTGCTTAATTTTGAATGCAATCGCACTTGGTGTTTCTTTTGACCGGAATCTCGTGCTTTCAATATTTGTCTCCTTCTCACATTAAAAGGGAAAAGGAAGATTCATTGTATTTTATATATTTCCTCAAGAAAAATGTCCTGGTGCTAGATAGAGGTATCTACGATTTTTTTATATATTTCATTTTAATTAAATTTTGATCAAATTATTGCAATATTAAGCCTTTTTTTTGTTTTATGTCTTTGTTATTTTATGTTTGATCTGTAGGTTGCATACGGATTTCATAACAAAGGTGTTGGGTCTTCTGTCTTCTCTGTGAACCTTAACATATTTCAAATCGAGGTGTTGGGGTCTGCAATACTTTTCAAATAACAAAATACTTAATCAAAGTGTGAATATAGGACTTCAAGGCACTAGCTCTTCTATTTTTCTGAGTGGTGCAGGGTCTGCAAATGATAGCCTTATTCCTTTGGTACCAAGCACATTATTTTAGAAGAAGTGAATGACAACCTTCTTCCTTTGGGGTAGACGTTCAATTCACATCTTTTGTTTAAATCCCGAATGCAGGTGCCTTATATTGGTTAATTTATATTTTTTTTTTCTTTTGTTCCTTCATTTTTGAAGGTAAAACCATTACAAAATATCTCTTTACATTTCTATTTTTTGTTATTCATTTTGACTCATTTATTCACTAAATCCTTTTACTTTTTCAAAAGGCTATCCTCTTAAAAAGTGAAGGAGTCATTTGTAACCTAATAATACAAAGGTCTTTTTCGAGGGGGGGTTAAGGGTGCACAATATTGCACCTTCTTTTTGTTTTATCTTTTGAGGGTTTTTTTTTGTGTCTATCTTCTTTAAGCTCTCTTCTATTTCCTTTTATAGTGGCTTTTATATCTAAAAGGTGTATATTTTTTTTATCTCATATATTTAAAGAAATACTCAATATTTTATACAAACCCTCATAAATATTAAAACAAATAATTTTTTATATAACATCTTATAAATTTTTAAGTGGCATCTATTGGTGTATAAAATATATCTTCATCAATTTTTCTGCCTCTTCTTGCTTTTGACTTTCTTCTTCTTATTTCACCTTTTTTGCATTTAAGAATGTTCTCTATATCTTAAAGCAAGACCTAAATATAAGAAGTCTATATCAATACAAGCTCTCATAAACATCATTTTTTTTCAATTTATAGGATTATTTTTTTACCTAAATCATTTAAAATTTATCACCTATGTTCCTAGTGTTGGACTTCTCAATAACTTACAATTTCCCTCTCATAAGGGCGGGTTATTAAGAATCCGATATTAAGTTTTGGATGATATAAAAATAGCCTATGCACCAAGTATCAATTCTCCTCTTTACTTGTAGTTTCCCTCTTGTAAGGGCAATTTATTGAGAAGAAAATATATATAGCCCTGGCTTAACAATTGTTTCATTGGCCTTATTAATTTATTATACCTCCTCATTTATTTGTAGTTTTCTTCTTGTTAGTGTTAGAATAAGAGAATATTCTCTTAAGTTCCACTAGGATAGACTCTTGAGTTTCCACTCCTCCATATATCAGGTAAACTCTCAATGGTGTCTTCATCAGGTCAGACGAGTTGTTGTAATCCAACGACTCTCAATGACCAACTCTGTTATTTATATAGAGTTGATCCTTATAATAAATCAATCAGTTCTATTTTATTTTTGCAAACTCTTGTAATTCTTTGCAAATCTACACTTGGGAATTCTAACATGGTATCAGAGTATGATAGAATCTGCTAGCATTGTCTCTTGAGGAAACTTTTTATGTGCTGGTTCTTTATCTTCTTTTCCTCCATTTTAAAGGGAAAGAGATTTTTTTTTAGTTGCAATTTTTTTTGGAAAATATTTGCTTATGGTATTTCAATTTATCTATTTATTTTACCATAGATATTTTTTTTATCCAAAAATATTGCTTTGTAATACGTGTGATTTTTTTAGAAAACCTCTGCTTACACATTTATTTTGTTTCTCTCATCTGGACCAAAAAGTCATCCCTGTGTACTCTAATGGAGACTTAAAATATTTAGTATCTCTTTCAGAGGATTTTTTCCCAATCATCTATGTTTATTTTTTTACTCTTACGGTATTCGTAGTAGAAAACAAATGTCGTCACTATTGTGGAGTATTACTCAAAACTTTTACTTCATTGGGATTTTTCTAAAAAATATTCGCTTTTATTTAGTATCTAATTTATCTTCGTTCATTTAGTAGTGTGGTTTCCTAACATCAAAATAAACTCATTGTCTTAATTAATAGACATGAGTTGATTAAATTTATTTTCTCTTTAAAGAATCAATTTTTTTGGTGCTCCTAAAGGTTCACCTTTAGGAGACAATATCCACTCTTTCTAACATTTCAAAGATCTTGTCAAATCCCTTCATATTTTTCTCCCATTTGATGTCTCTAGCACTCCAAGGAAAATATTAAATTATTTCTATATATATTGCTAGCTTATGCCTCTATATTTTATCAAGATTATGACATTTAAAAAAATTGATAGCCCTTACTATATTATTTTGGTGAAGGTTTCTGCATGTTTTTTCTATCCTTGCAGGTCACTCCAGTTATCAGATCTAAGGGATATTCTAGTTTGTTGCATTGTGCAAAATTGGTTGTGTGGTATCCTAGATCGAAGCATTATTGGTTGATGCAGTTTCCCAATGATTGGTGCACCACCTTATTGTTTACAACATTAATCTCCTCTGTAAATAACACTACACACATTGTGAGACATTCATTGGAACAACCACCTACTGGCTTGTGCCTTCCTCGATTCAATCTGTGACTATCTTCCAACTCTCTCTAATGATCCACTAGCGCATTCCTCGATCCATCTTCAAATATATTGACACTCTGCTCGTACATTCCTCCATCCATATCCCAAATATTTGTTGGCACCTCCTATCACAAGTATACTTTGGATTTTTTTTTAACCTCTTCTCTAGCAGGTAACTCTACAGATACTCAAAAGAGCAACTGCAAAGTTTCATTATCTTCATTGATGGTAAATGTTTTATTTTCTTAGACATCAAAGCTCCCCTCTCCTATTTTTTATGTCCCTTTTCAACATTCGGTTGGCTATATTATTGTAATTTATGTCTAAGATTGTAGCCACCTGACCTCTCCTTAACTCAGGTTTCGAATCATTAATAAAATTTATATTGGGGGGTGTTCGGGTGTATTTTTTAAGTACCAATCACAGTTCACAATTCAGGGGGGTCTTCTTGTCTTTGCGTATTTTGTGTCTCATCTCTCTACCTTTAACTTACATTTTTATTCTTTGCATATAGTCTTAAGGAAATATTTTTTTTAATTTGTTTCTTTTAGAAAATTTTGAATGCAAAGATCTTTTATAAACTTGCTTCAGATTAAAGGTATTTTTTAAAACTTAAATTTAAATTATAGTTTATCTTCCTAAAGTTTTTTTATGTTGTTTTTTGCAAAACTAAATTCATATATTTGCTTGATATTTGAGTTAATTTTAAACTAAAATAAAATTATAAAGCAAAAATTCTATCATTTTGCTTATGCATTAAGGAAAATATAATTTTTTTAAGTTGTTTTTTGTAAAATTATATTCACTTGCTTTAACTTTAAATCATTTCTCAAGGTAAAATCTTATTGCATCACATAAAAATAATTTTTTGATTGCAAAAATCTTTAAAAAAAATTCTTTATATACTTTAGGTAGATAATTTTAAAAATAAAAGTAACTCCTTCCTAATTTTAATTTTTTTTTTTTAAATATTATATCACCAATCACCCATACTGGTCATTCTATATAACTAATAGTTTCCCTCAAGTAAGGGTGAGTTATACAGATTACCATTATAGGTAAGGTTGATAGTAGCCTATGTTCCAAGTCTCAAATCTTTTAATACTTATATTTTCCCTCTAGTAAGGGCAGGTATTTGATAAGACAAGATATATAGGCTTTGCATTTTTGTATTCCTAATATAAACTTTAATATCAAAAAACTTAAAAATACTTATAGTTTCCCTCTCGTTAGGGCGGGTATTTTTTGGGTCATTTGGTATTCCTAAGGACTTCACCTTTTGCTCTCTTCCCTCATCTAATATCATTTTTATCAAAATTACTTATAGTTTTCCTCTCGTTAGGGTGGGTAATGTTTTGGATAATTGGTATTTACCTGAGGCTTTAGAACATTTTTGTCAATTGCCTTCAATTTTTAACAGTCAAAGGGGGAAATTTGGGTTAAATTCAAAATGAATTCAATTGATCTTCTCACTCCCCATAACTACCATACATGGAAATCCAAAGTTTTAAATCTAATTTCTCAAAAAGGTTTCACTCACCTATTAGAAGAAAAGCAACCTAAGTTTGACAAAGAATATGAAAAGTTTGTTCACAATGGCAAAATATATGAAACTATGGGTATTATTAGCTATAATGTTCATGAAAGTTTATGATTTCATATTACATATTGTAAAAATCCTCATGAATGTTGGGAAAAACTAAAATCCTTGTTTGGAAAAGTAGATCAATTAAGATCAATCTAGCTAGAAGCAGAACTAACATCTTTGTGTCTTGATGATTTTAGCAGTATTATTGACTTCCTTACCAAATTCAAAGAAGTCTTATCTCAATACAAAGGCAGTGGGAAGACTAAGACTGAATAAGAGTGCATTTATCTAATTCTATCTAAACTAAATGGTGCTTTTCATATCTTTGCAACCACTTTTCTATCTACAAAATATGCTCTTGGTGCATCCTTTAAAATGCCCTCCTTAGAAGAATTTTGTGATAGAATAACTAGGGAAGAGACTAAAATTACAATATATGAGTCCTATTCCTATTCATCTTCCTCTAAAGCTTTAGTAGCCTCCACCTATTCTAAATAAAAATACAAAAAGAGGGAAAGGAACCCCGTTACATGTACTCACTACAAAAAGAATGGTCATTCTGCTGCCAAATGTTGGAAAAGGTTACAACAACTAGAAGTAGCTATGAAGGATCATAAGATAGACAATAAAAATCAAATATGGAAATATCTATATGTTCAAGGGAAAACCTCCAATTCTTTCTCTTATTTATGGTTCCTAGATTCTGGAGCAATTCATCACATGACTTCTTCAGATGAGTCATTCTATTCTATCTTCTCTAGTTCTTCATGTAGCATAGAAGTGGGTGACTCTTCCTTTATCCCATTCAAAGGAAAGGGGGACATAAAAATTGACAGTGGCTCTATAAAAAATGTTCTCTATGTTCCAAACATTACCACTAATCTTCTCTCAATCTATCGAATTTGTAATTATGGAAATGGGAAAATAGTTATCTTCTCTCCAATATGAGTTGAGATAAGGGACTTGCAAGATCATAATTATCTAATAGCCAAAGGATATATTGATGACAACTCTCACCTTTTTCACTTTAAAGGATTCAATAATCCTGAAGGGGCATATTTTTTTATGGCTCATGGAGATCTTGAAAGTAAGATGTGGCATGAAAGGTTTGGTCATATTAATTAAAACTACCTAAAGTAATTAATCACCCATAATATGGTAACAATTTTACCCCAATTATATTCTATTGATGGAGTTTTTCCTGGATGTGGTCTTGGAAAGCAACACCAAGATCCTTTTCACCTAAGTAGTTCTCTAAAGGCTTCATCCCCTCTAGAACTAATCCATAGTGACTTGATGTCTTTTCCTGAACCTTCATTCAAAGGAGCAAAGTATGCTATAACCTTTATTGATGAATTTTCTAGAAGATCCTTGGTCTACTTCCTGAAATATAAAAGTGATGTTTTATCTCACTTTAAAGTTTTTAAAGCCTTAGTTGAAAATCAGGCATCTTGCAAAATCAAGAAGATTTGCACATATAATGGGGGGAATACTGCAGTAATGAGTTTTCCATATTTCTTTCAAGTCATGGTATCATTCATAAAAATTTTGTCTCCCATAATCCTTAGAAAAATGGCATTATTGAAAGGAAAAATTGAACCTTAAAAGAGATGCCAAATTGTATGGTTCATTCAAGAGATCTTCCAAAAGTTTTTTGGGTAGAAGCTATTAACTATGCAAATTATATTTAAAATCGCACACCTCATAAAGCTCTTGACCATTTAACTCATGAAGAAGATTGGTCTAGCCTAAAACCAGATGTTTCCTACTTCAATATTTTTGGGTGTACTGCTTGGGCTCACATCCCAAAGAAGAAAAGGAAGGCTCTTGATAAAAAAAGCAAAATGCTCATCTTTTTTAGTTATTATGAAGAATTGAAAGCAGACAAGCTTCTTAATCCCTCAAATCATGAGGTTTTATTTCACAGGAATTTCTAATTTGATGAAAAATTCCCTCATAAAGATCCTCAAAAGTCCTCTTCCTCCATTGACCCTTCTCCTATAGTAGAACCTCAATATTTTGAAGAACCAACTCTTGAAGTTAACTTAGTCATTGATAATCAAGATGAGGAACCTGTAACTCCATATCAATTTCTTTCAACTCCTTCAAATTGACCCACACCATTGTTAAAGAAGCTACCCCTTACATTCAAAATCTTCCCTCAACCAGATCATCCAACCCGATAGGCACTAGTCTTGTATGTCAATTTATTTCCTCTGATCCTCAATCCTTCAAAGAAGCAATAGGTATCAAATAGGGATGATGCCATGAAAAATGAATTTTCTTCCTTAATCAGAAATAAAACTTGGGATTTAGTTCCCTTGCCCAAAGGAAGGAAGTTAGTTCGTTGTAAATGGATCTACAAAACAAAATATGGGCCTACTGGAGAAATAGACAAACACAAAGCTCATCTAGTAGAAAAAGGTTTTTCTCAAATTGAAGGTATTGACTATGAAAAAACCTTTGCTCCAGTTGCTAAAATGGATTCTGTTAGACTGGTTCTTGCTCTAGATGCTTAACAAAAGTGGCATGTCTATCAAACGGATTTAAAAAGTGCTTTCTTACATGGGTACTAAAAAGAAAAAATATACACGGAAGAACCTGCTAGTTTCACTCAAGAATCGTCTCTTTTTTGTAGGCTAAATAAGTCTCTCTATGGCTTCAAAAAAGCCCCTAGAGTTTGGTATGAAAATATGGACTCCTTCCTTTATTTTGTAGGTTTTTCTTATTGTGAGTTTGATAACACAGTCTACATTTGAAGAAATGAAGGAAAAATCACCATTCTTGTTCTATATGATGATGATATTATTCTCACTGGTAGTAACTTCACTCAAATTTAGACCATAAAAGACTCCCTCTTTGAAAAGTTTGGAATGGTTGATCTAGGTCTAGCTCATTACTTCCTTGGGATTCAAATAAGTCAAACAGAAATAGGAATTTCCTTGTGTCAATAAAAGTAAAATCTAGATCTTATTCAAAGATTCAAAATGATAGATTTCAAACCTTCTCCTACATCTTTTCAATCTAGTATTAATCTTAGTACTTCCTGGTCATCCCCTCTATGTGATGCAACCCTATATTGTCAGGTTGTAGGGAGTCTACTATAATTTACTCATACTCACCCAGATATATCATTTATAGTTGAAGTCATATCCATATTCTCTCATCAACCTCACTTCAGTCATTGGCAAGTAGTAAAAGGGATCCTCCATTACTTGCAAGGCACTACTCACTATGGGTTCTTCTACAAGGGAAAATATTTGGATATCATTGGTTACACAGATTCATATTGGGCAGTGTTGTGGTTGATCCACAACATACCCCAAAATTGGGGACCCACTTTTTTTGCATGTGTTCCAAGAAGACCGAAGTGGCCCATATGCTAAATATCAGAGAAAAAAACAAAAGTAACCACAAGGAGGAAAAGTGTCACAATATCGCGACATGTTGCACTATCGCGGCCAAAGGAGAAAAAGTGTTGTGATATCGCGACATGTTGCACCATCGCAGCCAAAAAAGAAAAAGTGTCAAGATATCATATGTTGCACTGTCGTGGCCAAAAAAGAAAAAGTGTCGCGATATCGCGACATGTTGCACCATCGTGGCCCAAAAAGAAAAAGTGTCGCGATATCGCGACATGTTGCACCATCACGACGAAAAAAGAAAAAGTGTCGTGATATCGCGACATGTTGCAATGTCACGACCCAAAAGAAAAAAGTGTCACGATATCGCGACATGTTGCACTGTCGTGGCCCAAAAAGAAAAAGTGTCGCGATATCGTGACATGTTGCACCATCGCGGCCCAAAAATAAAAAGTGTCGCGATATCGCGACATGTTGCACCATCACGGACAAAAAAGAAAAAGTGTCGCGATATCGCGACATGTTGCACCATCACGAACAAAAAAGAAAAAGTGTCATGATATCGCAACCTGTTGCACCATCATGGCCAAAAAAGAAAAAGTGTCGCGATATCGCGACATGTTGCACCATCACGGCCAAAAATAGAAAAAGTGTCGCGATATCGCGACATGTTGCACTATCATGGCCAATAAAGAAAAAGTGTCGCAATATCACGACATATTGCACTGTCATGACCAATAAAGAAAAAGTGTTGCGATATCGTGACATATTGCACCATCACAGCCCAGAAAGAGAAAGTGTCACAATATCACGACATGTTGCACCATCATGGTCAAAGGAGGAAAAAGTGTCGCGATATCATGACATGTTGCACCATCATGGTCAAAGAGAAAAAAGTGTCGCAATATCACGACATGTTGCATTTTCGCGGCTAAAAGCAACAAAATACGGAAGGGGCCAAAAGTGTCGCGATATCACAACATGTTACATTTTCATGATTCAAAAGGGACAGGCAAACAAGGAAACAAGAAGCATCGCGATATCTCGACATGTTCCATTTTTGCCAAGGTAACAGACCTGCATAGTGACGTGAACATAAGGACAAAATCCGGTAAATAAGACAAGCGTTACATAAGGAATCTTTAATGATTGGAAATTATTTAAGATGGTTGTTACATAGGGAAGGGAAGGAAACAGACGCAATCCCATGTGGAGAAAAGGAAGCAAAGGGACAGCAAGCCTGCCATCACTCCGACAGCCACTGGCGTCAAGCTGAGCAAGACTGACAACAGCAAAAGTGTTGACCCAACTCTCTATAAAAGTTTAGTTGGAAGCCTGATGCACTTGACTGCAACCAGGCCAGATTTGATGTACGCCATGAGTTTAATCAGTCGGTTCATGGAGTCGCCCAAAGACACTCACTGGCAAGAAGGCAAGAGAATCTTATGATATGTCAATGGCACAAGGAACCATGGAATTCACTATGCCAGAAAGGACCAGCTTGAGTTAATCGGCTACACCGACAACGATTGGGCTGGTAGCGTAGATGACAGGAAGAGCACTTTGGGGAATGCCTTCCATTTTGGATCCGGAGTCGTCTCTTGGTCCTCGAAGAAGCAGCCAATTGTGGCTCTATCTACAGCAGAGGCAGAGTATGTTGCTGCCACCTTAGCAGCCTGCCAAGCAGTCTGGCTGAGAAGAGTTCTAAGTGAACTACAACATCCACCCAAAGCAGCAACAACGATATTTTGTGACAATAACTCTGCCATCGCACTCTCGAAGGACCCAGTATTCCATGGCCGGATGAAGCACATTGATATTCGGTATCATTTCATCAGAGAGATGGTAAAATTCGGTGAAGTACAGTTGCAGTTCTGTAGGTTGAAGGAGCAGCTGGCTGACATCTTCACGAAGCCCTTGAAGGAGGACTTCGCCAGATTGCGAGATATGTTGGACGTCAGATAACGTGTGAAGTTTGGTTTAATGGAGGGTGTTGGAAATATTAAACCAAACATCACGCCCGAAAGCACTTTGGTGCAAAGTCTTTCCGAAACACCTTTGAAAAATGATTCGGCACGAGAGACAAATCGGCAGCCCCCGAAAAATGGTTCGCGGCGAAGCATTTCTCATTTGCCCTCCAAAGCGGAAACCAGCCGAAGCGGAATGAAGGCACAAAAATTGGGACATTAATTGTCCAAGCGTGCGAGTAACTGGGGTTATCCGGCAGTTGGTCGGAAAGCCACTTCTGCATTTATTTTCTGTCAATGGGTTGGTGAGTTTATCCCGCCCTTTGTCCTCTTTTCCCGCCTATAAATACCGGGGCCATTTTTTTCATTTAGGAGTATGAGGAAAGCGTAGAGAAGAGAGGAGCAGAGCAGCAGAAGGGCAGAGCAGCAGCAGCCATTAGCCGGAGAGTGGAGCAGCAGTCTCCCATTTAAGTCTTGAGTTTATCCTGCAGACATTTCGTCTTGCAGAAGATTGTAAACGCTTCAGTTGGAAGCACTTGTAAACCGGAAATATAGTTAAATATATAAATATTTATTTTGCATATTTGGTCGCTGTGCATGTGTTTTATCTGCAAATATTCCAGAGCTAGGGTTTGGCTCGAAGTTGGAAAACACCCGGTCGATCCAAAAAAAGAGTCGGGTTTTTTCTTGTTTGTGCCGAAGCACATTGCGACATTTGGTTTCGTGCAAGTTGTCGTGGGCTGCCGAACTTCGCAGCCCTCCCGTTCGAAGAAGTCACTTCGGAAGACATTCTCCAAAGTAAATTTACTTCGGAAGTATCCTCCCCCGAAACTCCCTGTCGCTGGAAATTCTCCCAAACCTCTCTCCTGCCAAAGTTTTTTTCCCTCGCTGGAAACTTCCCCGAAGTCCCTCCCCGAAGTAAAAATTGCCAAAGCATTTCCACTTCGACAGTTTATCCATACTTCGGGTGTACTTTCCTCCGAGATTTTTTCCCTCACCGAAGTAAAATTGCCGAAGCAATTTTTCGTGACCCGAAGTAGTTTTCCGACGCGATTTTAACTCGCGATTTGGAATTTATTTCGCATTTAATTCCTTCATCACCCACTCTCAGCTACATAAGGCAGTGAATAGATTATAATATTTCAGTCTATCACTTTGCTGATTTCCTTCTAAGAAACCTAAATCATGGAAATACTCGGTGTCAAGGGGAGGTTGCAATTTCCATTTTTCAGGGAAAATGAAATGAAGGAAAGTGATTTAATGGGTTCCTCTCGTTTTCGGAACTGACGTAGCACGATTGGCGTGGAACGAGCGGGTAGTAGGGCTTACACAAGAAGTTGTCATGAATAAAAATGTTTCCATCTTACTCACCATCCCAAGAGCCATGTGTGGGTACTAGAGCTCCCATCTGTGATGCAATAGAGAAATTAAGCATCCACTGTCACCTACTCACCACTCTTAATAATGGCTTGATATGTGAAGGCTACACTCAAATTATGCAGCATAGCAATCACGTCAAAACTGACTGGCTTAAAACAGAGTTTTCAAATCAAAATGAACCCCACGCCCGGCCTGTGTTGAACCGTAAGCAATTGATAATTTGGTTGATGATGGCACCCTTATTCTGAAGACTGCTCTACAAGTAGAGCCCCTCATCATCGAAAATCTATCGCCCCTGAAAATTTCAGAACTTCTTTCAATCAATTTCATTGCTGAAATGAAATGGGAAAGTATTGCCAACCATCATTGAAAACTGCAGGAGACTTTGTACATTAGCTAATTGTTTATGGCATTATGAGAGTTCCATTCACATTACATCAGAAAAGACTACAATCGTGAATGATGTCTATCATCCCATGGTCCTCCTATACGTTGGGACGATGTAACTGCTAAGGATGCCCTACTTACATTCTTCATCGGATGTTTTAAACTTAAAAAATATATATATATATATTCGAAAAGAGCATTAGACCTGTAAAGATGTAAGGGCTTCTTATAAGAAGTTATTAATTTAAAATAATCGTATATAATATTTTTTTATCAAAATTTAGAAAAAAATATAACGTGATGCGTCACAACCAACAATTTGTTGTATGCATCGAAGAAAAGCTCTAGATTGAACGATGAGTTTTTATTTTAATAGTTTTTCAAATTTATTTGTGTTAGCATGTTAGAGTTTAACAATAAAAACTATCTTTACTCGACTTTCATACTGTATTCTAGTTTTTTTTATCAATGTTCGTTAGTTTTTTTTTGTTGGTCAATAGGACTTTCACATATACTACTTAAGGAGTTGATACTTGAGTAATAATTTCATTCCTATATTTCTTAATGCTTGCCTTATAAATAAAATACAAAATTGTTTTAACATTAATGAAATACTAAAGAACATTTTATTGGTAATTTTTATTTTTTAATAAAGTGATTATTTGTAATGTTGGATTTAAATATAGGTTTTAAATTATCTCAATCATCTAATAAACCTAAATTATGATTTCAAATAAGCTAAGAGTGATGGAAGATCATGTTAGAATAAGTGAATATTTTCTTAAGTTCACTAGGATACACACTTGAGTTTCCACTCTTCCATGTATCAGGAGAACTCCAAGTTGTGTCTTCATCAGGTTTGATGAAGTTGTTGTAATCTAATGGCTCTCAATGATCAACTCTACTATTTATACAGAGTTGATCCTAGAGATAAATCAATCAGTTCCACTCTTCTCTTCATCTTTTGTATAATACTTTGCATATCTATTATTGTGAAATTCTAACATGGTACCAGAGCAGGATATATTTTGTTAGTACTCTCTCTTGAAGGTTCTAGGATCTGATTCATTTACTTTGGATATATTTTTCGACTATAAAATTTTTCTTTAGTCTCATTTTATCCATTGTGTTGTTCTCTATTTCAGCATATTTTTTTTATGTTGAATACTCTTGAATGCTTGAGGAAACTTACATGAAAAATAGCTATTTCCTTTCTTTAAACACAATTTACCCTATGTGTAGGCGCTTTTTGCCCTTCATTTCAAGGGAAAAGAGTATTTTTTGTTTTTTATTTCTCAACATATTCAAATTCGTATTCAAAACTTCTAGTTGTTTTTTCTCCACTTTTATAGGGAAACAGGATAGCTAAAGTTTAAATTTAGGAGATCATATTTTGAGTTTCTATTTAATGTGGGGTTTTAATTAAAACCTCACTCATTTTAACTCATGTTTGATCTCCTCCCAATGATATTTTTCTAATCATTGAGCCTCTCTCTCCTTGGCGCCATTCTAGCTGTTGGGAACACTATCAAACGTGGACTCCCGTTCGAACTAATTGTTGAGGAACTACCTCTCTCTCTTTGGCACCATTCTAGCCATTGGAAACTCTGTGGTAACGGAATCCCATTCAAACTCGGGTTGGCCCTTTTTTTGGGGGCCTCTAACTCATGTTCGATATCCTCTCAATGGATTATTTTTTTAATCATTGAGAGACTGCCTCTCTCCTTGGTGACGTTCTGGTTGTTGAGAAGACTGTGGTAAGTGGACTCCCATTCAAACATAATTTGGCCTTTTTTGGGGGATCTTCAATCTGGCGCCCTCTCGTCCGGGAATCTCTCAGATTGGTATAAAAAAAATTCCTTTCTATCATTTAGATATATTTCAAAAGAAGTTTTATGCATATTACACTCCTATTTTTAGCTCAATATCTGTAATTTATTAATCTTTGAAGTGCTCTTCGATGCTATTATTTCATGTTTCTAACAAAAATTTTATGCATATTTCACTCCTATATTTAGATCATTCTCTGTAGGTTCTTAGTCATCGCCCTTTGCAATATCTTTGACGCTCATGAATTTCTTCCTATAGTATTACGTTTTTCTTTAACTACTTTCATTCACTATACAAAATATTTTTTTTATATACTACTGCCTCCTTTTTAAATCCATCTCTACAAGTTTTATCATAGTTGAAGGCGCTCTTTCGTGCTCTCGAATTTAGGCGGCACATATTTTATATAGGAAAATATTTTACTTGAAATATTTTATTTTACTTAATCTTTTCTACAGCAATACGTAAGGTTATTTGCTATTTGGAAAGCTTTGCAGTTCCAGCAACGCAGATGCTTTACCTCTGGGATGTGATAAATTTGAAAGAAACTGGTCACCAGTTTCGTGCTTTCCTATTTTGCTATCTCAAAGAAAAGTTTATTTTTTTTTTCCGAATTTCTTTTGTCCCCAAGTAGAGTAATATTCGATAAAATCGAATCTCTGTTGTTTGTTTTTCTTTGGCTGCCCACTTTTTTACAATTTGGATCACCCATAAATTGAAAAGACAAAATTTGTAATTACATTATCAAAATATCTTGGGGGGGTTATTGAGTGCATTTTTTTCGTGCTCTTACATGCAAAGGGGGTGTTATGTTTCCGTTCTTTTCTTTGCATTTATCTCCCACTAGTTTATTAGATTAGATCTAATAGTTTTTTTATATTTTATAAACTCATATCTTATTTTGTGGTTTATAAAGTTAATTACATTTTCTAATTAGATATCTAATAGAGTTTTATTTTTACAAAGAAAAAATTATTATTTAATATATTCCCCATTTTTATAATTTCATTATTAAGATTCCTCTATATTGTGTTAATATTCAAATTTTGTTTAAGCATAACTTAAATTAAAAATAAATATATCTCTAGATTAGATTTATATTATAATTCAAGTTTTGTTTAATAAGTGAATATTTAAGAGGTATGTTAATAATCTTAAATTATTTTCTCTAAAAATATCTTTAGTCTACGTTCCATGTATCAAGGTCCTAAAAACTTATAGTCTCCCTCATGTAAGGGCATGTTTTTTTGGAAATTTGGTATAAAGGCCTAACATATATTTTCCTATCAAAAGTTTACTTTGGATATCTCTCAAACTTATAGTCTCCCTCACGTAAGGGTGGGGTTTTGAGATCACAAAGTAAACTTATTTCCCCTATGCATTTCAAACCAAAACCCTTATTATGCTCGCAATACTTATAGTTTCCCTCAAGTAAGGGCGGGTACTATGATCCATTGAAGATTTGGTAATCTAAAGCAAACAATCATAGGCCACTTTATACTTATAGTTTCCCTCTAGTAAGGGCAAGTATATTTGAGTCACCTATTTTTGAACAAGCTTCATATTTATTCCTTATATTCCATTTTTGAAGTTTTAAAGGGGGTATATTAATAATATTGAATCTTAAAAAATGAATTCAATTGAACCTCTCACCCCTCATAAATCTCACACTTGGAAACCTAAAATTCTAAATTTCATCTCTCAAAAAGGTCTTACTCATTTACTAGAAGAAAATCAACCAGAATTTGATAAAGAATATGAAATATTTGTTCATAAAGGGAAAATATATGAAACTATGGGTATTATTAGCACCAATTTTCATGAAAGCTTATGGTTTCATAATACAAATTGTAAAACTCCTCATGAAATTTGAGAGAAATTAAAAACCTTTTTTGGAAAAGTAGATCAGATGAGATCAATGCAACTAGAAACTAAATTAACTTCTTTATCTCCTGAAGATTTTAGTAGTATTATTGATTTCCTCACCAAGTTCAAAGAAATTCTCGCTCAATATAAAGGCAATGGGAAGACTAAGTCATAAGAAGAATGTATTAATCTAATCCTTTCAAAACTAAATGGTGTTTTTCAAATATTAACCACCACCTTCAAATGTACTAAATATGCTCTTGGTGCAACATTTAAGATTCCCTCTTTAGAAGAATTTTGTGATAGATTAAATAGGGAAGAAACCAAAATTGCTATATATGAAAAATTTTCTTCAAAAGTCTTAGTAGCCTCCACATCATCCAAAGAAAAATTCAAAAACAAGGAAAAGACTCCCATTACCTGTATCTATTGTAGAAAGAATGGTCACCCTCCTAACAAATGCTCGAAAATATTATAGCAACTAGAGACAGCTATAAAATATCAAAAGATATAAAATACTAAGCAAATAGGAAAAACCTTTAATTTTCAAGGTAAAACCTCCAAATCTTCCTCTGATTATTGGGTCCTAGATTCTGGAGCAACTCATCACATGTCTGCTTTAGACTCTTTTTCCTCTATCTCCTCTAGCTCTACTCATAACATAGAAGTAGGAGACTCTTCCTTCATTCCTGTCAAAGGAAAGAGGATATAACCATTGATGGTGGCTCTATAAACAATGTTCTCTATGTTACAAACATTTCCACCAATCTCTTGTCCATTTATCAAATTTGTCCTTCTAGAAATAAGAAAATTGTTCTCTTCTCTCCAACAGGAGTTGAGATAAGATATTTTCAACCCCCTCATTTGCTTATAGTAAAAGGGGATATTGATCATAAATATCATCTTTTTTACTTCAAAATATTTCAAAATCCAAAAGGAGCCTCCTGTTTTGTGGCTCATAGTAATCTTAAAAGTCAAATTTGGCATGAAATGTTTGGTCATATTAATTATAACTACCTAAAGGATTTATACACACATAATATGGTTAAAGGATTACCCCAAGTCTATTCCAGTGATGGGGTTTGTTCTGGATGTGCCCTTGGAAAGCAAAATCAATATCCTTTCCACCAAAGTAACTCTCTAAAATCCTCATCTCCTCTAGATTTAATCCATAGTGACTTAATGACCTTTCTTGAAACTTCTTTTAAGGGAGCAAAGTATGCTCTTACCTTCATTGATGATTTCTATAGAAGGTCATGGGTCTACTTCATCAAATATAAAAGTGATGTGTTATCTCACTTTAAAATATTTAAAGCCTTAGTTGAAAATCAAGCTTCTTGAAAAATCAAGAAGATTCATATTGATAATGGAGGGAATACTGCAGTAATGAATTCTTGATATTTCTTTCTAATCATGGTATAATTCATCAGTATTATGTCTTCCATAATCCTCAACAAAATGGCATTACAGAAAGGAAAAACTATACATTGAAAGAGATGGCTAATTGTATGCTCCATTCAAGAGATCTTCCAAAAAATTTTGGGTAGAGGCTATTAACTGTGCAAATTATATTTAAAATTGCACACCTCATAAATCCCTTGACCAAATAACCCCTGAAGAAGCATGGTCTGGCTTAAAACCAAATGTTTCCAATTTCAATATTTTTGGATGTATTTCTTGGGCTCACATTCAAAATATAAAATATTCCCTCTCTAAAAAAATTGAAATGGCTAATCTAGGTCTCGCTCATTTCTTTCTTGGGATTCAAATAAAACAAAATAAAGCAGGGATCACCTTTTGTCAACAAAAGTACACTCAAGATCTCCTTAAGAATTTGTAAATGATAGATTGCAAACCTTCTCCTACCCCCTTTAAATCTGGCATTCATCTCAGTACTTCCTACTCATACCCTCCTTGTGATGCTACCCTTTACCATAAGCTTGTAGGTAGTCTGTTATACCTCTCTCATACTCACCTAGATATCTCATATATTGTTGGGCTCATATCCAAGTTCTCTCATAACCCTCATTTCAGTCATTGGCAAGCAGCTAAAAGAATTCTTCGTTATTTGTAGGGTACTACACACTTTGGGATAATTTATAAAGGAGACTCCATGGATATCATTGGATATACAGATTCATATTGGGCAGGATAAATAGATTATAGATGTTCTACCTTTGGATATGTTTTTGGCCTTGGCTCTTCTCCAGTAGCCTTGTTATGCAAGAAACAACAGACAATAGCATTATATTCTCCAGAGGTAGAATAAAAACTAGCAGTTATAGCCAGTCAAGAAGCCCTTTAGCTTTATCAAATTCTCAAAGAATTTGGTTTTTTCCAAGAAGTGCCTATAACTCTATGGTGTGACAATCAAAGCACAATTCATATTGCATGCAATCTAGTTGAATATCAACACACAAAACACATTGAGATCCACATGCACTTCATCAGGCAACATATTCAGAATGGGGATATACTTTTGGAATATATTTCGATGGAGAATCATCTTGCAGATATCTTCACCAAGTCATTTCCTTCTTTGCGATACCTTCAGTTGCAAGAGAAACTTGGAGTGTTAAAACTGAATTGACAAAGAGGCCTTCCACCTCTCACTATATTGTACATGAGTACCTCATCAGGACTTCTTGTCGGGACTCATATTTTATTTTCTAAAGAGGAAAATCTTTGCCATCTGAATACAAGCCTCTTTCATAATTCTTTGATTTTGATTGGTGGCTTTTCCCACTGGGTTTTTACCATCATTTCAAAATAACAAAGTGATAGTTTATTTTTTCCCATAGGGTTTTTTTCCACCAACTATCTATATTGTACATGAGTACCTAATCAAGCCTCATTATCGGGACTCATTTATAGTATCTCCCCTAGTATCACTTAAGGTAAGGTGTTAGAATAAGTGAATACTCTCTTAATTTCACTAGGATACACACTTGAGTTTCCACTCCTTCATATGTCAGGAGAACTCCAAGTTGTTTCTTCATCAAGTTTGATGAAGTTGTTGCAATCTAACGACTCTCAATGATCAACTCTACTATTTATACAGAGTTGATCCTAGAGATAAATCAATTAGTTCCACTCTTCTCTTTATCTTTTGTGTAATACTTTGCATATCTATTATTGTGAAATTCTAACAGATCATTATATGTATATAGTTGAAGTAAGAATATCATGATATGTATATAGTTGAAGTGGTCCTTAATCCTACATAAGCATTATGTGGTTAGGTATGACTAATGATTTAGTTTAATTTTTATCAAAATAATAAAAATCTATAGAGTCAATTTATAATTAATCACATTAGTAGACTTTATATGTCAATTTCTTTATTTATTTTTATTTTTAGAAAACATTTCAATTTGGATACCATTTTTAGGTATGTCTCAAGGAGGTAGGGGTATCTATTCCACCAAAAATAACTAGGGATCACACCTATCCTATCCCCTTTTGCACACTCAAAAAGCATGCTTAAAACAAAAAAAACACAAACAAACATAAAAATACAAAAACAACAATAACAAATAATAAAAAAAAAATACAAAAAATAAATAAAAGATAACAAAAACACAAAACAAACACAAAAATATAAAGACAACAAAAGACAAAAAAAAAACACACAAAACAAACACAAAAACATTAAAATAACAAAAATTGGAAAAAATTACAAACAACAACAAAACACAAACAAAATCACAAAAACAACACAAACACAACAAACAAAACACATACACATGATTGTATTTAATTTTTTTTATTTGTGGAAAACATCCCAGAAGGGATGTCACTTTCGAGTAAGACCCAAGGAGGTAGGGATATCCATTCCACCAAAAGCATCCAAGACTTGAACCTGGCCTACCACCTTTGACATACTCAAGGAGAAACCAAACACACAAACATTTTAAAAAATAAATAAATAACAATAAAAATAATAAAATAAAATAAAAAACCTACTCCTTGAGTGTGTCAAAAAGAAAAGCACAACCAAACACACACACTATAATATTATAAAAAAATACAATATGAACCACATAGAAAAACACAAGAACAATGTACGAAAACACAAACATGACAAAAATAATAGAACCCTACAAAGACAACAAAAAAAAACATGAAAAATAAACACAACCAAAACCTAAAAAATAAAATATAAATAAAAATATAAAAAAACCAACAACAGACAATAAACAAAAACAAAAAATATAGAAAACACTCACACATAAAAATACTAATTAACACAAACAAACAGAAACACAAGAACAAGAATGATAAAAACACAAGAACAATAACAAAAAACATAAAAAAAAAAAAAACACAAGAACAAAAAAAAAAAACACAAATAACACAAAAACAAAATAAAATAAAAGAACACACACATTAAAAAAGTAAACAAAAATTAAAAATTAAAAATAAAAAATAAAAAAAATTAAACATAACAATGACCTTTCTATAACAAAAGACTTTCAAGGCAAGAATCAACAAAGGAAACAAAAGAAAGAATAGTTTGAGCTAGGGAACTAAAATAACCTGATCGAACCAATGTGAAGCATGAATAAATAAATAAGAAACTAGGTACCTTCAAAACTAGAGCCATCCAAAGCAATGATAGAAAGAAGAGCTTCCCTAATTTGTGAAGCCCACCATCTAAGAGGGTGGCCATAACAAGTAAGATCACCTTTTTCCAAAGTCCAATTAGCAAAAGCATCAACACTCTTGTTTTGATCTCTGACCACATGATTGTAATCAACTTTCAAAAATCCCATATGGATTTGATTGAATGTTATCAACAATTATTTTTATTCTCCAATCAACTTTACGATTCTTAAGTCTTCGACAAATTAATCATGAATTCAAAGTTGGATTCAACCAACATATTTTTCCATCCAACCTTAGTAGCCTCTTAAAGGCCTCTACGGATACCATACCCATCAGCAAGGTTATTGTAAAGGATTCCTAAATTTTTAGCAAAAGTGAATGTCGAGGAACCATTTAAAAGTCTACCAATTCTTTCTGCACTAGCTTTTCTAGGGTTCCTCCTAGAGGCTCCATAGGTATTGAATTTTTCAAAATTCTTAGGAGGAGTCTTCCAATTCCTTATTCTATCCATATTTTGATTACTCACTTTTACTTTAATTTGATTGCACTTAAAATAGGTAATCTTCAATCTTTATATCACTTGATATCATATTTGGTGGGAGTTTTGGGGGTGTCTAAGGACCTGCTGTATTGACTCAACTAATTTGGTAATGCTCTTTTGACAAATATAGTAAATATCCTTTGTTTCTTGATTAAAAATACATTTCTTTCTTTTTCTCCATATATTCCATGATAGGATGGTATAACCCATCCAAACTAGCTACCTAGTAAAGTGATCAACACCATATTGATTAGGCCAATCCCTCCAAAGCTCTTCAAAAGTAAAAATATTGGACCATCGTAATCCAAGTAAGATGGTCATTCTCTTCCTTATCTTAAAGGCTAAGGTACACTAAAAAAATATGGTTGTGAGTTTTCACATTCTCTCCAAATATTTTGTATCTAAACGAACCATGAAAACCATGTTTTATAAGTTGCTCACTACTAAGAACCTTATGAAATATTTTCTTTACCCTGAATCAGTCATTTGCACAATCATAATGTGAGCTCCAAGCTCATAGTATTTTTAGCAAGGGTGTCTAATGGAGGAGCATCCTTGTGTTTACAAAATTTTACATCGACCAAAAAAACAAAATTATTTATAGTGTTGTGATAGATACCATGCAATTCTATGTTCCTTACACATGTAGTTTTGTGGTATTTATGATCATTGCATTAATGGCTCAAGCGGGAAATTATTTAATGGTATTTGTGCATGTAGTTATATGGTTTTTATGACCATTGCATTAATGGTTTGTGTGGAAATTTGTTTTGGTCTTTGCATAAAATATTATGTGGTGTTTATGACCATTGCATTAATGGCTTAGGCAAGAAATTGTTCTATAGTTTTTGTGCATGTAGTTTCATGGTCTTTATGACCGTTCCATTAATGAATTGGTTGGGAAATTATTCTATTGTGCTTGAGCACACATTTCTATGGTCTTTATGATTGTTGCATTAATGGATTTGATAGAAAATTTTAAATTTAAATTTTATTTAATTTTTCATGGAGTAAATTTGTGTTTTCTTGTTTGGGTGGAAAATTGTTATTTTAAATTTTGATATAAAAGTTGGATCATATTTTATTGGAGGGAGAGTTTTTATGGAATGGGCTTGATTGTAATACAAAGAGGCTAAATAGTAGATCTACATGAATTTATTGTAATCTTTCTTTCCTTACAAATAAAAAAGAAATTTATATTTCATCTTCTATTTGCTTTCATTGTGTAGTCTTGTGCTTGTGTGTCTATTATTAATTCAACCCATATCAGTGCTCCATCACTTATTCACTTTGAAGGTTTCTATTATGATTCCTCACTCTAGAATCCTAAACTAAAAATATTATGAAAATAACTTTATTAGGACATATATTGAATTAAAATAATTCAATAAGTGAATCAAAAGTATATTTTATTACTTTTATAAGTAGAATGTAGAACAAAGTAGAGAAAGGAAAGAGAATTTCCATCAAAATAGCTAAAATAATAGACATAAATAATAAAATGGATATATAGTATAAGTATCATAAAGTTTCTCAAATTTTTAATTTTTTAAAACTGTTTACTTTTAATTAATGTAAATATAACTTATCGTGCTATTCATTAAAATTAAATATATTTTTAGAATATTTATAATATGAGCTTATTAAGCCTAGATAAAAATTGATTAAGTACCAATTAGAAATCTTGATGTAGCCTATGGTAAAATGCAATGTATACCTATAGGCATTTACTAAGTAAGCTTACAAACACTTTCTATATATTCCTAGAGGAATTTTATATGCCATACCATAGCCTTCTTCTACTTAAGCCTACAAGTAGCTTTATGTATGGATATGAATAGTTTTAATGATTTCACCCTCAACAATATTAGTTAAATGTCCTATATTATTAACCTTAGCTAAATATTTTTATAAATTTATTATATTGTAATATAACCTTCAATTCAAGTTATGTCAATATGAGATTAGCATTTAATTAGGAAATAGGTATCACTATAGATACCACCTAATGATATATCAATATTAGTAATTATCATTTAATTATGAATTAGGTATCACTATAGATACCACCTGATGATAAATCCATATTAGTTAGTGACACATGAGATTGTGGGTATGTCTATAGTCATGCACCCCTTATTCCCCACTTTAACATCTAACATTTACATGCTTTATTTTACTCTTATTCACTTTTGCATAATATTGTGGTGAATGTATGCTTCCCTCATTTTATTAAAAGGTGTCATTATTTCTAACATTGTATCATATCCCACTCAAAGTGGGGTTATTCAATCAAGTAAACAAATTCATTTTATTCTTTTTAAGTGATGAAGGAAAAAAATTAGTCCTTTTTTCCGTTTGGATTTTTATTTTAATTTAGTTTAAAAGAATGTTGAATTTTGATGCTAAAATTTTTGTAGCAAATAAATTTCATGTTCAATTTACAAGTTATATTTTTAGGCATCCATACATATTTTTTACTTTTTCAAATATAAAATAGTCAAATTTATAAAATAGCATAAGGTTGAGTAAAGCTACTACTAGTCAAATTTATTTTTTCTAGATTTTAACATCATTAGCCAACATTGATATTTTAGTTCTTCTATAAAATTTTCATGGTATTCTTAAGGAGGAAATTGGACTCTTATCTCTTATAAATCATTGACATTTTAGCTAGTACTATTTCCTATAGTTTTTAGTTCCCATATTTGAAAAATGAAGATGCAAAAAGTATTGTATTCCTTATTCCAAAGAGCATATTTCTCCTCTTTATAGGTATGGTATTTATTAAATCCAATGTGAAAATTAGCACATTGGTTGGTAACATCCTTTTATCACCCAAGATTAGGTGTTCAATCCTTTCCATGGATGTTGGTCTGAAGGAGTTGTTGGGATGTTTTATAAGGGGCATTAACTTATTTAATAACATGCTTCACTATTTGATCCAACCATTTTCCATTAGCATGCTAGTTTGTGCTCTACATTGCATATCAATGGTTTGAACATTGAACAATATTTTATCCTTCATTTCTTTGAAAACTACATCACCATATGATCCATAACCTCAGGCATGTTTTTCATTTCTTAGGTGCTTGTAGGGATTATTGGCTAGGGTGGTGAAATAAGGATGTACCCACATGAGATTTTGAGTTTGAACCTACATAGCTCTAACACAAAATACTTTTTCTCTCTATCAACATGGCACTTTATGGTAATGTTATAACCTTTTTTCTTATATAGATATATATACTAGACAACCCACTTAACACAAGTGTCAAATACCCATTCAAGAACTTAAAACAAGTGTTAGTCTTAGCATAAGTTACGTTAGGTGGTATCATATAGCAAGTCAAATTTTAATGATGTGATTAACATATGTTACCTATTATCATGAGACACATAATAGGATGTGATTGAACCATTTTATTCCTAAGGTTTAGTGGCCCATATTTAAAAAAAAAAATCTATTAATATGCCCAACCTCAAAGGCTATCACTTTTATGCATTAAAGTATTTTAGATGTTTTTAAAATTATATATTGTTTCTAGATCTATATATTTGTGACATCAATGCTTAGACATGTTATAACATTGTAGTTGTTCAAAATAAGACATTTGTTATTCTTATAGGTCCCTTTCTAACCATTGATGCTGATTATTGAGAAACTTAGCTATTGATTGATGATTTAGCTACTTTATATTGGGATTGGAAAATAGATTGTGGTTTTCATAGATGTTCAAAATAAGGCATTCCTTATTCCTATAGATCCCTTTCTAACCATTGGGGATGATTATTTGGAAACTTACCTACTAATTGATGATTTAACTCCTTTATATCAGGATTGTGGTTTCCATGTTGTATGATATTCTCATGGGAATATTTAAATATTAGATCTAGAGTTGGAGATTATTACACTCAATTTTTATATAAAATAATTGCATATGTTTTTTCTTATTTTTAATTTATTACATAGGGGTTTTTTTATTATAATATTTCTTAAAATCATACTAATTGTATTATAATCAATTTAGAATTCTGTAATTTCAACCACTTAAGCCCATTTTATTTAATATGATCTATTTGTTTTCATTTTTATTGGTTATATTTTATAGAAATGGATCCATATGACATCATGACCACATGGTGATATCACAATAGTTTAGTTTTTATTAAGCACAACTTAGCAAGATACAAACATAATTTTTCTCCTTAAAATCAACAAATTTATTAAATTAAATAATGTTATTTGATATACAATCTTCTAATAATTAAAAAATATTAATATAATTACAAAAATGTTCAACTTTATTTTTTACTTATTAATTTATATTTATTTTTGTTAATATTAAATAATATATTTTATTAGACCTCCTCCCCAAGAGTTGGTGAAGACTAACACAGATGGGGCTTCTACTAAAAACCCTATTAAAGTTGGTTTTAGATTTAGAAAATAGAACAATGTATGGGGGAGACAACAAATAATGAAGTAGATGGATAGACGATCTTGTAAGTGTTAATTATAGTTGCAAGTCTACATTTACATAAGCTATGGATAGAGATAAACTCTTAAATATGGATTGGAATCATGGATCCAATAAGACCCTTTCAAGTGCTTAGAATTAAGGAGAGAAAGAAGGTGGAAGCACTTCAAAATATTTGAAAGGTTTTTTAAGATATGTTTATTGCACATATCAAGCCAAGGGAAATAGGGTGGTAGATTATTTAGCAAAATAGGAAAAAGACTTAGAGGAAGGACAATTTGTGTACTCTCGGATGTAAAATTATATAAGCTAATGCTAAAAAATCCAAGGGATGCAAGAGGTGGTACAAGTAGAGAGCAAAATAGGAAAAGAGATAGTGATTCTAATAAATCTATCACAGTTAGGCCATGGAGTAATGGCCAAGAAAAAATAAATAAATGATAAGTTGTCCTAGCATCAAGCTTGTTTACCATAGTCTCTTGTGTCTTCAACATGAGGGTACTATTGCTCTACTATATGATATTACTACTATATGACATTACTACCAGTAGATTCGAGTGGCCAAGGTGGGTGGTTTTTAAAAACAAAACACACATAGCCATAGATATTTTATTGAGTATATCTAGATTAAGAGAAAATAAACCTCCACCCCACAAAACAATAGATATGTTAAACTTGTTTAAGATGCCAATAATGAATTCAAAATAGCATGAAGATAGATGGATGGTCTACAAAATTTTGATGAATAAAAAAAATTGGAATTCAACTAAGATAATGTTGCGTGTATAGATAACTGCATTTATGATAGCTTCAGATGATGTTTTCAACACACACCTATATAATTTTTTTAGATGAGTAATTTTTAAACCAAAAAATATTGGAAGATTCTCTTTTGTTTCATGTTTAGCTAAAATACAACTTCTATAAATATAATCTATTTTTTATAATCTATTTTTCATATTTTCAAAAAAATTAAAAAAATAATAATATTTTTATCTTGAAAATAAAAATTAAACAACATATATCTCATTTTAATTAAATACACTTACTATCAAAATTCCTCGTTACTCTTGTACGTTCTATATTTAGTCGCTATTAGGTCAATTTCTCTTTATATTAATGTTATCATAAATGTAAGGATGTTTTACGCTCCATTTCTGAAAATATCTTACCTCTCCCCCAGCACAAAATATACAAAGGAAAAAACAAAAACAAAAATCCGAGTAGTTTTTAAAAAAAAAGGACGAGTGCTTTATACTAAACGTAAAGTTTGATATATAGAGAATATTTTCAAATGAATATCGCTCGCATTCGATTTTATCTAGTATTATTATTATTTTTATGGATTTTCCAGCATTCTTCTTAATTTCACGGCGTTGGGTTCGTAACCACCAAAGGCCCCAAGCACAGAGAATTCTTCGCATCTACAGAATTTAACGCTAAAAGACAAAGGAAGTGAACATAATTCATTGCATTATATTTTCCCTGAGTTAGGGATAAAAGATTGTCGATATTTGTCTATTCAATCCATAGAGTAACGTGTTTTCAGTCCGTGACATTGAGAACTATATTCATTATTCATGTGGATGTGCATGATAGCAATCCATCAATATCAGACTGTACATGATGGCAGAATGATGAAATTTTCAAAGTGGCAGATAGTGTTTGATTATTTTCGCCCTTGAAGCAAAAGTTTAAAGCCACACGATCTTACTGTTGTTGGAAATGTGGTGACTAATTGAGGATGATAATAATAGGTAAAATGAAAAATCAGATACGATATCATGTTGCTATCGGATGGTGTCACTCTCTTTGAAAGGTATTGTCTTTTATCGATTATGCAATGGATAGCAGGCTAAGATTATGTAAAAATCTCGCCAACATATTGAAGGAATTTGTATTTGAATAAAAATTTCACTCTGAGCTACATAAGGCAGTGAGTAGATTATAATATTTCAGTCATCACTTTGCTGATTTCCTTCTAAGATAACTAAACCATGGTAATACTCAGTGTCAAGGGGAGGTTGCAATTTCCATTTTTCAGGGAAAATGAAATGAACGAAAGTATTTTAATGGGTTTCTCTCGTTTTCGGAACTGACGTAGCAGGATTGGCATGGAACGAGCGGGTATTAGGGATTTACACAAGAAGTTGTCATGAATAAAAAAGCTTCCATCCTAATCTACTCGTGTCCGTTTACAAGCACTTGTTAGGTTAAGGATAGAGGCAGATTTGCGAGGATACTAACCACGTCATCCGCGAGGGCAGATAAAAATTATGATTTTCGTATTGAAATGAATCCTACATGGCAATTCATTTAAAAGTAAGTTATAATTGATAATTTCATTATTATACGGGCATGTATAAAACGACAATTTTAAAATTAAAATGAATACAAAGTTTTTATAAGACTTTACGATTAATAATGAGTTTGTTTTATTTTTATTTTCGATCTTAAATATGATTATTTTTTATATATGGGTAAAAATTTATCGAATCAATAAAACTATATAAAAACCAGTGTATCCAGAACAATAATAGTTACAAGGACCATAAGAAAAGACCGCTAAAACCACCACCCAGCAACAGCCTCAACCAAACATATGGACAACAAGCTAATTAACAAGATGACGAAAACAATCCAATGGAAGCTGATCCCATTCCCTAGCATTCTAGTCTTCTTGAAATTCAAAAGCCCATTTTACTAAACAATCAGCCACACCATTTCATTCTCTAAGAATATGAACAAGGAAATAAAATTTAAATACCGAAAAATTTGAATGTTCTGCCGCTCCACTAATGCAGCTGCCAATAAACATTAGAAACATTATGAGTCCTCAACAAATTAATAATAGTCTGTAGTCCTACTCACAGATTATCTTATGTCATCCCAAAACATAACATTTTTTCAAAGCAAAACGAATAGCAAGGGCCTCTATATAATTATTAGTTTTCTAGGAGAGAATGAAAATAGGTGCACCACTACTATCTCTTACAACACCAACACCACCAATACCTAAGATTTCCCGAGGTCCAAGATACCATTTTATTATTATTATTATTATTATTATTATTATTATTATTAACACAAATCACCCTTGAATGTATTTGCTTAATCCCAGTCCTCAATATTTCCTATTTTTCTAGAATATTACATAATCATCAATGTTTTCTATCTGTCTATAGACTTATAGTCCTCTAAAATGTTGTGATGATATCTAATGATAGTAGAAACTAGATAAAAATTAATAATTTTAATTAGGTTTTTATGAATAAATTGTTATTTTGAAGGTAGATTACATTCATTTGTGAATTTGTTTTATACTTATGGTTGAAAGGTCATTATAAAAATTGGAAATTGGAAAATAAATTCTTGTCTTATTTTAAGATTTCCTTTGGTACAAACTTTTGAATATATAAAAGATGATTAAAATAAATTAATAAAATAAATTATATTTTATATTTAATAAATATAATGTTCATGTGTAAATGTTTAAAGAATATATAATCATGTACAAGTTTATATAAAAATATATTTGAATCATTTGTTTAAAAATTAACCTAACTCATATAGATAGCATTATACCTTGAGCGATTATCTTTCCAATTCCCTTATAACCTTTAGTTTCAATAATAAAAAAAAACCTAGGTGTTGTAGGTGAGTTGGTGTTGTAGGTGAGTTGGAGAGGAGAGGGCGATCCTCCAAGGGAGGTCCCAGGTTCGAATCTCCACCCTACCAAAAAGCTGAATTGGGTACCCAAAATCCAATTGATAATGTTGGTGCGGGCAGGGCTGGGTGCGACTCCTGGATGACTTTGACGGTGTAGAACCCCGTCTCTCAGACCAAGGCAGCCCCAAAAGGGGTTTTTCACTTTAAAAATAATAATAATAATAAAATAAAATAAAAACTCCAATCAACTCTTGAAAGTAATGCACTTAAATAATTTATTGCAACTAATCAAGAATCAACTAAAATGAATCTTCAAGAATTATTCTGAAATTTCTTTATAAGCAAGGTAATAGGAGGGTAGTTGCTTACAATTTGCTAGGGTTTGATGAGGAAAGCTGCTTTGCTAGAATTTTTTTGAGACCTAGCTGGTGGGTTCTGCGGGGATGGCAACAGTTTTTGGAGGAGGTATGAACAACTGGAGGAATGTAGTGATGGCATCAGGTCCATCACAGAGCATGCATGCTAGGGCTGGTATTTCTTTTAAAAATTATTGGAAGGAATAGGATTTCCCATTGCATGCCGAGAATCGCTTGTTAAAGAACAATGGATGTTTGGAACGATGTGAAGCTAGGCCGATTCTAGTGGTTCAACCAGACTCGATGGTAGAAGATGTGGAGTATTTAACCAAACATGTGCTTATTGGTAAATTTATGGGCATCCGAATTTCTCTTCCCTTTGTGGAGGCTTGGGTTAGGAAGACTTGGAACCCTGAAGGTGATGTGGAGGTGATGTTGAGTGCAAACAGCTATTTTATGGTGGTTTTTTCTTGTCTTGCGGATCGTAACAAAGCATTTGAAGGAGGTCCCTATTTCTATAACCAAGCGGGACTCTTTCTTAAACCCTGGCATGTGGGTTTCAACCCATCAAAGGAGCGGTCGTCACGGGTTTCGATGTGGGTTCAGCTTTCATGGCTCCCATTGGAATTTTGGAGAAATGACATCTTGCATATGATTGCCCTTCTACTTGGGAAGCCGGTTGGGCCGTCATGATAGACGTTGGATAAAAAGGTAATCTTTGTTGCCCGTATCTATGTTGAAATTGATTTAAACAATCCTATTCCAGATTCTATTGAAATACAATTCGGATCAACCAAATGGGTTCAAAAACTTGACTATGAAGCTCTTCCATTTTGTTGTCATATTTTCCATGAATATGGCCACTTACAAAGAAAATGCCCTAAGTTTGTCCTACCTGTGGCTTCAAATCCTGGGCCCTCTCGAGCTGTACAAAATATGGATAAAGGAAAAGCCTCGATAAAGGAGGGGGATCAGGATAAGGAAGGCTTTGTTACGGTAAAACCTCAAAACAAAGGAAGAAAGGCAAAAAGAGACATTAAGGATAACCAGCCAGATGCTTAGCTCAACCGTTTTGAAATTCTAGAGAATCTTGATCAATGCATGGAGATACCTGAAACATTGCTACCTGTTATAGATATAACATGACCAAATTAGTTGTCTCTTCATGAGGTGGAACCAAGGGAACCAGATATATGGGGTTTAAATGAAGAACAGAGGGCTTTGGTTTCGAGTATAGGTGATATGGTTGGCCCTAGCCCTGAAAGTGAAGTTCTCTTAGAAAATGGCACAGATTTAGATATGCCCTCTCCTACCCAGGCACTGATGCAGTCATCCATGGACTGTAAAACTCTTACGATGTTGGAATTGCAGCATAAAATAATTAAAAAAAATGCTTCAGATAAGAATATGAAGGTGGGTCGAAAGAAAGACCAGGATAAAATTTAGTTAATGGGGGAGACTTTGGTAGAGTCAGGTTTGGTGAGAACATTGGACTCCCATTTTTATAACCCCCAAAAATGATTATACTTTCATGGAATGTAAGGGGTTTGAATAGCATCCCCAGACAAAAATTTGTTCATGATTTGATTCGTGTTCATTCTCTGGATGTGGTTTTTATTCAGGAGACTAAATTAGCTATTGATAGTTTGTTCAATATTGCTCCCAAGTTGTGGAGAAAGGGGCAATGTCAATGTATTGGTGCATGTGGATATGCTGGTGGCCTTGCTTGTTTATGGGATCTAGTTAAGATCTCTCCTCTTACCTGGATTTCCAGCAGGTGGTCTATTTCGATGATCGAGCATGATAATGAATCTAGTGAGACCATCCTACTTACAAACATGTATGCTCCTATTTATTACAATGGTAAAGTGAATTTATGGGAGCACATTGGATTTGTGAGAAGTCTAGCTCCCCCGTACCCATGGATTTTGGCTGGAGACTTCAATTCTATCACTTTTCTGGAGGAAAAACGTGGTGGGATTGATCATCTTGAGCCTTTTTCTTCTGTCTTGAATGCTCATATCTAGGCCTTGAACTTGGTTGAAATCAAGCCAGATAATGGGATATTTACCTGGCATAATAGAAGATGTGGGGAATATTCCATTTCAGAGAGACTGGATAGGTTTTTGATCTCTAGTTTTTGGATTGGCAATAATAGAAGCGCTAGTTCTATGATTCTGGAGGGTAGAGGATCTGATCATTGGCCTATCAGACTCTCTGCTCTGGATTTAGGGCTAAAAAAGAATCCCTCATTTAAGTTTCAACTTATGTTGCTGCGAGATCCTAATCTTCATGATTTCATGCGAGGCTGGTGGACTAATGGCAAACCTCCTCATAGCACTGCTATGTACTCCTTTATGAAGCGACTTCAATTTGTTAAGCATAAATTGAAGAGATGGAATAGACTAAATTTTGGGAACCTTTCCTTGGCTAAGCTGGCAGATCTTAGGAGGGTGGAAGAAGCCTCAAGGAAGATTAGAGATCAGGGACTCACAAAGGAGCTTCTTGTTGAGGAATCTGAGGCTATAAAAGACCTTGCTGAATGGGAAATGAGGGAAGAAATTTTTTGGAAACAAAAAGCTCGAGTAGATTGGCTTCGGGGAAGGGGATAGGAACACAACCTTCTTTTATAACTCTGTTAAGGCTCGTCGTAATGGTAACCTGATTACCTCTCTTGTTAATTCTCAGGGTGCCCTACTTTCTTCTTTCAGGGATATTTCAGAAGAGACTAAGAGGTATTTTTCCTCTCTCTTCAAGGAGGATGCCCTCTCAGATGATGAGAAATAAAAACTTATTCTAAACTGTATTCCTTCGATTGTTTCTAGAGAGATGAATGAGCACTTGATGGATCCAATTTCCCTTGAGGAGCTGAAAAGTGTTGTATTCAAGATGAAAAAGGGGAAAGCCCCGGGTTCGGATGGATTCTTGATTGAGTTTTATCAAGATTTTTGGGAGTTAATCAAATTTGACCTTTCGAAAGTGGTCCGTGAGTCCCAAAATAACAAACAGATGCTAAGGGCCCTAAATGCTACCTTTGTGGTGCTTATTCCCAAGAAAGAGGGAGCGAATTCCCTGGATATGTTCAGGCCTATTGCTCTCTGTAATGTTGTATATAAGATCATCACAAAAATTATTGCTAAGAGGCTGAAGATATGGTTGAGAAAAATCATCTCTGAGGAGCAAGGTGGGTTTGTTGCTGGCCGACAAATCATGGATGGGGTTGTTATTGCTACATAAGCTATTCACTCAATGGAAACTTCTAAGGAGAAAACTATGTTCATTAAGTTGGACATGGCAAAAGCCTATGACAGAGTTAGATGGTCATTTCTTCAAAAAGTTCTTGTTGCTTTTGGCTTTGAGGAGGAATGGATTAGATGGGTGATGAGCTGTATTTCTTCTTCCTCATTCTTTGTTCTTGTTAATAACAAGACAACGAAGCTGTTTGAGGCCTCAAGGGGATTGAGGCAAGGAGATCCTCTATCTCTTTATTTGTTTATCATTATGGCAAAAGGGTTGGGCATATTACTCAAGTCTCAGGTCAGGCATGGTCTCATTCGGGGGTGGAAGTGGGATAACAGTTTGCAACCTATTTTCCACCTTCAATTTGTTGATGATACTACTTTGTTGGGAGTTGCCACTATCAAGGAAGCTGGAAACATTAGACAGTCTCTTGACATATATCTTGGTTCTTCTGGACAGGTGATTAATGAGGAAAAGTCCTTTATTTTCTTCTTTAATACCCCCCTCTTATTCAAGCCAGAATTGCTCGCATTCTAAGATTCCAGGTCGGGACTCCCCCCTTCATTTATCTTGGGATCCCGATTTCATCTCATCCTCTGCCTAGATCTTCTTGGTAGTCTATACTTGATAAGTTTAGAAGGAAGGTAAATCACTAGACTGTCATATGGCTATCCTCTGTAGGTAGAGTATTGCTTTTAAAATTTGTTATTCAAGCTTTACCCATTTACAGATGTTTTGTGCAAACAGCTCCTTCTTGTTTCATCAAGGACATGGATGCTCTGTCAAGATAGTTTTTGTGGTCTAGCAAACTTGATCAATCTAAATGGAGTTTGGTTAGATGGGATTCCATTTGTAGGCCAGTTCAAGAGGGAGGCCTTGGGTTGTGACAGGCAACTCTTTTTGGGCAGGCTTTGGTTGCGAAACTTTATTGGAGATGGTGTACCTCTCAAGATCAGATTTGGGCTAAAATGTTATCTTATAAATACTTGAGAGGTATTTCTGAGGCAGATATCCCTAGAGCCAGTTTGGTTGGGAAAGGTTCGTTATCCGGGACACTCGACAAGAGGAGCTAATTTAATTAAGCAGGGTTTGTTGTGGATTTGCAATCGGGGATCAGATGTTCTTTTTTGGGAGGATTCTTGGGATGGCCACCCTCCTGTCTTGACTCAATATCCCAGGTTACATTCCCTAAGCATTTGTTTCATGGAAGCAGGCTGGTCTCATGTGGAGGACTTTAAAAAAATCCAATATTTTGGAAATATGGAGATGTACATATGGAAAGATCCGCAGGAATGGCCCCAAGGGGGATTGGCCGAGGATAGAGAGGTGCTTGCTCTTATTCTTACAGGGAGGTACTGTTCTTCATTGAGGGATAAAGACATTCTGGCTTGGAACCCTAATCCCAAGGGAACCTACTTTGTAGCCTATGGTTATCAATTTCTTGATAAGCAAAAGTTTGGGAGTCTCCCTGTCACATGGTGGAAAAAGGTGTGGAATAGATTTGCTTGGCCGAAATGTAACTTTTTTCTCTGGCTGGTAGCTCGTAATAAATGCCTCACTTGGGATAACTTGAGGAAGAGGGGATTTCAGGGTCCCTCTTTATGTGTCCATTGTGGTAAGAATGAGGATGACTTTTCTCATTTATTTTTCCAATGCTCCCTTGCCGAGAGACATTTGGCATCGTTGGTGGAGGGCCCGGAACCATCCTTGTTTTCATGTGCTCTCCCTAGTGGAGTTTTGGAGTAGTCCGGGCAGACCTCCAGCCAAGGCCCCCTTCCTCCAAGTGGCTTGGAATTTGGGCCCTTCTTGCATCATTGTGCAGATTTGGCTCGAACGAAACTGACGCATTTTTTAGGGAAGTCATTTGGTTGTTCAATAGATATGGCAAAGGATCCTGTGTATGGTTCAAGAAACTATCCATAGTAAATGTGATGTGGACCCTCATTTGGACTCTAGGGAGGAGAAGGTACGACAGGCCCTTGGTTTTTTTGGGGTTGGTGTGAATTCTTCTATCCCTAGTAGGATTCCTCAACTTAGCAAGAAGGTTAGGAGAGAGGGTAGATGGAGACTGCCCCCTAGAGGAGTTTTAAAAATTAATACTGATGGGTCGTCCGGGGGCAATCCTGGACATGCTGGAATTGGTGGTGTTGGGAGAGATTCTGCTAGCGTGGTCAGTTTTTTCTTTTCCATTTATAAAGGTGTTCACTCCAACAATATTATGGAAGCTCTAGCGATACTTGAGGCCTTGTAAAGGGGGTTTTCTCTTGGCTGGCACAGGATTCTTTGCGAGTCTGACTCTCAAATTTTGGTTAATATTTTAAACAGCAAAAGAGTGGAGGATGTTAATTGGCAGTTGGCCTCTCTGACCATTCAGATTCTCAGAATGAGTGAAGAGTTCGAATTTATATCCTTTGTGCACATTCCAAGGGAATGGAATGGGGTTGCTGATTACCTAGCCAAAAGGGCTTCTGAGCTATTGGATACTTAGAGTATTGATAACTGGGAGAGTCTCCCGTCTAGGGATTCTCAACACCTACGGGAGTTGATACATAAGGATGTTCAGACTTAATGTGGTTTGTTTTTTTTTGGTTTTCTTTGGGAGTTGACCTTGTCTGGTGATTTAGCCTGTCTTGTTGCTTATTTGAGTCCTAGGTGGGGGCTCAGCTGTACTTTGTAATCTAAACTTTTTATCAATAAATTTTTACCCGTAAAAAATAAAATAAAATAAAAAAATACTACTACGTTCCTTCACTTTAAATAATTAAAAAATAATATCTTGTTTTAAATTAAATATATATACTATTTTTTAATTAAGTTACTTTAATATAATTCTTTGAATTCACTGTGACCTACTCACCATCCCAACAGCCATGTGTGGGTACTACAGCTCCCATATGTCATGTAATGGAGAAATTAAGCATCTACTGTCACCGACTCACCACTCTTGATTGATAATGGCTTCATACGTGAAGGCTACACTCAAATTATGCAGCATAGCAATCACGTCAAATTTGACTGGCTTAAAACAGAATTTTCAGATCAAAATGAATTTCACGCCCGGCCTGTGTTGAACAATAAGTTACAATTGATAATTTGGTTGATGACGGGACCCTTAATCTGAAGAATGCTCTACAAGTTGATTTCATTCAATCGATCGATTTCATTGTTGAAATGAAATGGGAAGGTATTGCCATCCATTATTGAAAACTGCAGGAGACTTTGTACATTACCTAATTGTTTAGGGCATTATGAGAGTTCCATTCACATTACGTCAGAAAAGATTACAATCCTGAACGATGCCTATCATCCCATGGTCCTTCTTTGGGACGATGTAAATGCTAAGGATGCCCTACTTGATGTTTTAAACAAACAAATTTTTATTTTATTTTATTTTCTTTCACGTTTATTATTTTTAGGATAAATAGTGAATTATTTTAAGGATGTTGTATGCATCAAAGAAAAGCTCTAGATTGAAAGATAAAATTTTATTTTAAACAGGAAAGTATTTTATAGGATAAATTGTTTATATGAGAGAAATTGTTAGTTATTTTTTTTTTTCATATTTTGGAAAGATTTTATTTTAGTACATAAATACAATAATTTTATAGTATTATTAAATTTGTAGAATTAAATTGAAGGCGTATAAGGTTTTTAGAATTTAGTTTATATTGTAATAAAGATAGTATGGTCGTATATATCTTTAATAATAATTTGGTTATTTAAAAAAAAAAAAAAATATGTATATTTTTAATTATTTATTTATTTATTTAAGATTATATAATACTCTTATTTTGAATAATTTGAATTTGTAAATTAAACTCAAAATATATTTATTGAATTAAATTAATTAAATATAATTAATTGATATAAAATTTATTTTTATAATCTAACATTGTAATAAAGCTAGTACAAAATCTATATGATTTTCATAGTAAAATATATTTTTTTAGTGATGGGTAAAGTGGAGAAAAATACTTATTTAGACTCAATATGTTTATTTGTGTAAAATAGAACCTTTAGTTATATTAAACTACTTGGTGTAATTTGAAGGATTTCATTCAATATTTCATGTAAATAAATTTGTGATTGAAAATCCTATTGTAGTCATATGATTGTATTTTAGGATGAATAGTATGTTAAACTAAATATTTTTGCATTTTCTTTGTTTCAAGTATTTTTTCTCTTTATTTTTAAATTATAATTTTTTATTTTTTATTTTTTATCATTTAATATTTATTGATGATTATCATATAATGTGTGCTTCTACAAACATAATTTTTTATCTTATGATGGATAATATATCATATTTCAAAGTTGATTGTACCCTTTATATAGTTAATAGGATTTAATGTGGATAAACTTTTTAAGAAGCATTGATGATTATCATATAAATGTGTGCTTCTACAAACATAATTTTTTATCTTATGATGGATAATATATCATATTTCAAAGTTGATTGTACCCTTTATATAGTTAATAGGATTTAATGTGGATAAACTTTTTAAGAAGCATAACTTTAATGGATAGCTTAGTATTTCTATAAGAACAATATAAGAAGAAATTTGTTTCTTAAACTTAAATTCATTTAAGACAAGTTATTGTCCTTTTTTTTAAAAGGTATTTAGACTCATTTTATGAGTCACCCTATATAATTCCATTATATATATATATATATATATATGGGATTTTATATTTATCAATTCTAGTGTTTTATCTTTTGTGATTGTTTGAAAAGCATAAATATTCAATGTTAGTTTATACCATTCCTAGTGGTTAAATTCAACATAGTAGTGATTGCAAAATAAAATTAAAGTAAAATATTTTTTATTTCAAAATTATAATTTTGAGTTATTGACAATAGTCATAAAATTTAAAATATTATTTAAGAAATTTTAATTATTTTACATCATTTCATCCATGACTAACAAGCAAAAAAATATGGTTTTTAAAGTACTATCAATGCATTCTTTCTTTTTTAATAATTTTTCAATATTTGTGTTAGCACGTTAGAGTTTAATAATAAAATCTATCTTTGCTTGAATTTCATACTATATTCTACTATTTTATCAATGTTTGTTAGCTTTTTGTTGGTCAATAGTACTTTCACATAGACTACATAATGTTGATACTTAACTGGAGTAATAATTTCATTCCTATATTTCTTAATGCTTACATGATACATAAAATAAAATATTGTTTTAACATCGATGAAACACTAAAAATTAGCACTTTATTGGTATGTTATAAAATATTGTTTTAACATCCATGAAACACTAAAAATTAGCACTTTATTGGTATGTTATCTTTATGATATTTTTAACCTAACAAAATTATTATTTTCATAGTGTGGGGTTTAAATATGGGTTTTAAATTCTCTCAATCGTCTAATAAACCTAGATTATGATTTCAAATAAGATAAGAGTGATGGAATATCGTGATATGTATATAGTTGAAGTCGTCCTAAATTCTTCATAGATAGCTCTAGATTATGTGGTTAGGCATGACTAATGATTTAGTTTTATTTTTTATCAAAAGGATCTGGTAGAACAAGTAATTATTCTCTTAAGTTCTACTAGGATAGACTTACTTGAGTTTCCACTCCTTCATAAGTCAGGTGAACTATCAGTTATATTCTACATCAGATTTGATGAGGTTGTAATCCAAAGACTCTCAATAGTCAACTTTTTTATTTATACAAAATTGATCCATGGAATAATCAATGAGTTCTACTCTTTCTTCATATTTTGTGTAATGCTTCGCATGTCTATTTTGGGAAATTTTAACATGGTATCAGAGTTGGATAGATTTTGCTAACATTCTTTCTTGAAGGTTTTGGAAGTTGGTTCTTTGTATCTTTTATCGACTTCTACCCTTTTTTTTGGATTTAAGTCTTCAATGAGATTTTAGATATAGTTTTTTTTCTATATTTTTTAGATGTATGTATGTTGGTTATTCTGAATAATATTTGTCTCCTTCTCACATTAAAAGGGAAAAGGAAGATTCATTGTATTTTATATATTTCCTCAAGCAAAATGTCCTGGTGCTAGATAGAGGTATCTACGATTTTTTTATATATTTCATTTTAATTAAATTTTGATCAAATTATTGCAATATTAAGCCTTTTTTTTGTTTTATGTCTTTGTTATTTTATGTTTGATCTGTAGGTTGCATACGGATTTCATAACAAAGGTGTTGGGTCTTTTGTCTTCTCTGCGAACCTTAACATATTTCAAAGCGAGGTGTTGGGGTCTGCAATACTTTTTAAATAACAAAAGACTTAATCAAAGTGTAAATATAGGACTTCAAGGCACTAGCTCTTCTATTTTTCTAAGTGGTGCAGGGTCTGCAAACGATAGCCTTATTCCATTTGTACCAAGAACATTATTTTAGAAGAAGTGAATGACAATATTCTTCCTTTGGGGTAGACGTTCAATTCACATCTTTTGTTTAAATCCCGAATGCAGGTGCCCTGTATTGGTTAATTTATATTGTTTTTTTCTTTTGTTCCTTCATTTTTGAAGGTAAAACCATTACAAAATATCTCCTTACCTTTCTATTTTTTGTTATTCATTTTGACTCATTTATTCACTAAATCCTTTTACTTTTTCAAAAGGCTATCCTCTTAAAAAGTGAAGGACTCATTTATAACCTAATAATACAAAGGTCTTTTTCGATAGGGGGTTAAGGGTGCACAATATTGCACCTTCTTTTTGTTTTTCTCTTTTGAGGGTTTTTTTTGGTGTCTATCTTCTTTAAGCTCTCTTCTATTTCCTTTTATAGTGGCTTTTATATCTAAAAGGTGTATATTGTTTTTATCTCATATATTTAAAGAAATACTCAATATTTTATACAAACCCTCATAAATATTAAAACAAATAATTTTTTATATAACATCTTATAAATTTTTAAGTGGCATCTATTGGTGTATAAAATATATCTTCATCTATTTTTCTGCCTCTTCTTGCTTTTGACTTTCTTCTTCTTATTTCACCTTTTTTGCATTTAAGAAAGTTCTCTATATCTTAAAGCAAGACCTAAATATAAGAAGTCTATATCAATACAAGCTCTCATAAACTTCATTTTTTTTCAATTTATAGGAATATTTTTTTACCTAAATCATTTAAAATTTATCACCTATGTTCCTAGTGTTGGACTTCTCAATAACTTACAATTTCCCTCTCATAAGGGCAGGTTATTAAGAATCCGATATTATGTTTTGGATGATATAAAAATAGCCTATGCACCAAGTATCAATTCTCCTCTTTACTTGTAGTTTCCCTCTTGTAAGGGCAATTTATTGAGAAGAAAAGATATATAGCCTTGGCTTAACAATTGTTTCATTGGCCTTATTAATTTATTATACCTCCTCATTTATTTGTAGTTTTCTTCTTGTTAGTGTTAGAATAAGAGAATATTCTCTTAAGTTCCACTAGGATAGACACTTGAGTTTCCACTCCTCCATATATCAGGTAAACTCTCAATGGTGTCTTCATCAGGTCAGACGAGTTGTTTTAATCCAACGACTCTCAATGACCAACTCTATTATTTATATAGAGTTGATCCTTAGAATAAATCAATCAGTTCTATTTTATTTTTGCAAACTCTTGTAATTCTTTGCAAATATACACTTGGGAATTCTAACATGGTATCAGAGTATGATAGAATCTGCTAGCATTCTCTCTTGAGGAAAATTTTTATGTGCTGGTTCTTTATCTTCTTTTCCTCCATTTTAAAGGGAAAGAGATTTTTTTTTAGTTGCAATTTTTTTTGGAAAATATTTGCTTATGGTATTTCAATTTATCTATTTATTTTACCATAGATATTTTTTTTATCCAAAAATATTGCTTTGTAATACGTGTGATTTTTTTAGAAAACCTCTGCTTACACATTTATTTTGTTTCTCTCATCTGGACCAAAAAGTCATCCCTGTGTACTCTAATGGAGACTTAAAATATTTAGTATTTCTTTCAGAGGATTTTTTCCCAATCATCTATGTTTATTTTTTTACTCTTACGGTATTCGTAGTAGAAAACAAATGTCGTCACTACTATGGAGTATTACTAAAAACTTTTACTTCATTGGGATTTTTCTAAAAAATATTCGCTTTTATTTAGTATCTAATTTATCTTCGTTCATTTAGTAGTGTGGTTTCCTAACATCAAAATAAACTCATTGTCTTAATTAATAGACATGAGTTGATTAAATTTATTTTCTCTTTAAAGAATCAATTTTTTTGGTGCTCCTAAAGGTTCACCTTTAGGAGACAATATCCACTCTTTCTAACGTTTCAAAGATCTTGTCAAATCCCTTCATATTTTTCTCCCGTTTGATGTCTCTAGCACTCCAAGGAAAATATTAAATTATTTCTATATATACTGCTAGCTTATGCCTCTATATTTTATCAAGATTACGACATTTCAAAAAATTGATAGCCCTTACTATATTATTTTGGTGAAGGTTTCTGCATGTTTTTTCTATCCTTGCAGGTCACTCCAGTTATCAGATCTAAGGGATATTCCAGTTTGTTGCATTGTGCGACATTGGTTGTGTGGTATCCTGGATCGAAGCATTATTGGTTGATGCAGTTTCCCAATGATTGGTGCACCAGCTTATTGTTTACAACATTAATCTCCTCTGTAAATAAAACTACACACACTGTGAGACATTCATTGGAACAACCACCTACTGGCTTGTGCCTTCCTCGATTCAATCTGCGACTATCTTCCAACTCTCTCTAATGATCCACTAGTGTCTTCCTCGATCCATATTCAAATATATTGACACTCTGCTTGTACATTCCTCCATCCATATCCCAAATATTTGTTGGCACCTCCTATCACAAGTATACTTTGGAATTTTTTTTAACCTCTTCTCTGGCAGGTAACTCTACAGATACTCAAAAGAGCAACTGCAAAGTTTCATTATCTTCATTGATGGTAAATGTTTTATTTTCTTAGACATCAAAGCTCCCCTATCCTCTTTTTTATGTCCCTTTTCAACATTCGGTTGGCTATATTATTGTAATTTATGTCTAAGATTGTAGCCACCTGACCTCTCCTTAACTCAGGTTTCGAATCATTAATAAAATTTATATTGGGGGGTGTTCGGGTGTATTTTTTAAGTACCGATCACAGTTCACAATTTAGGGGGGTCTTCTTGTCTTTGCTGTCTCTCTGCCTTTAACTTACATTTTTATTCTTTGCATATAGTCTTAAGGAAATATTTTTTTAATTTGTTTCTTTTAGAAAATTTTGAATGCAAAGATCTTTTATAAACTTGCTTCAGATTAAAGGTATTTTTTAAAACTTAAATTTAAATTATAGTTTATCTTCCTAAAGTTTTTTTATGTTGTTTTTTGCAAAACTAAATTCATATATTTGCTTGATATTTGAGTTAATTTTAAACTAAAATAAAATTATAAAACAAAAATTCTATCATTTTGCTTATGCATTAAGGAAAATATAATTTTTTTAAGTTGTTTTTTGTAAACTTATATTCACTTGCTTTAACTTTAAATCATTTCTCAAGGTAAAATCTTATTGCATCACATAAAAATAATTTTTTGATTGCAAAAATCTTTAAAAAAAATTCTTTATATACTTTAGGTAGATAATTTTAAAAATAAAAGTAACTCCTTCCTAATTTTAATTTAAAAAATATATATATTATATCACCAATCACCCATACTGGTCATTCTATATAACTAATAGTTTCCCTCAAGTAAGGGTGAGTTATACAGATTACCATTATAGGCAAGGTTGATATTAGCCTATGTTCCAAGTCTCAAATATTTCAATACTTATATCTTCCCTCTAGTAAGGGCAGGTATTTGATAAGACAAGATATTTAGGCTTTGCATTTTTTTATTCCTAATATAAACTTTAATATCAAAAAACTTAAAAATACTTATAGTTTCCCTCATGTTAGGGCGGGTATTTTTTGGGTCATTTGGTATTCCTAAGGACTTCTCCTTTTTCTCTCTTTCGTCATCTACTATCATTTTTATCAAAATTACTTATAGTTTCCCTCTCATTAGGGTGGGTAATTTTTTGGATATTTGGTATTTACCTAAGGCTTTAGAACATTATTGTCAATTGCCTTCATTTTTTAACAGTTAAAGGGGGAAATTTGGGTTAACTTCAAAATGAATTCAATTGATCTTCTCACTCCCCATAACTACCATACATGGAAATCCAAAGTTTTAAATCTAATTTCTCAAAAAGGTCTCACTCACCTATTAGAAGAAAAGCAACCCGAGTTTGACAAATAATATGAAAAGTTTGTTCACAATGGCAAAATATATGAAACTATGGGTATTATTAGCTCTAATGTTCATGAAAGTTTATGGTTTCATATTACATATTGTAAAAATCCTCATGAAAGTTGGGAAAAACTAAAATCCTTTTTTGGAAAAGTATATTAATTAGGATCAATCCAGCTAGAAGCAGAACTAACATCTTTGTGTCCTAATGATTCTAGCAGTATTATTGATTTCCTTACCAAATTTAAAGAAGTCTTATCTCAATACAAAGGCAGTGGGAAGACTAAGACTGAATAAGAGTGTATTTATCTAATTCTATCTAAAATAAATGGTGCTTTTCATATCTTTGCAACCACTTTTCTATCTACAAAATATGCTCTTGGTACATCCTTTAAAATGGCCTCCTTAGAAGAATTTTGTGATAGAATAACTAGGGAAGAAACTAAAATTACAATATATGAGTCCTCTTCCTATTCATCTTCCTCTAAAGCTTTAGTAGCCTCCACCTATTCTAAATAAAAATACAAAAAGAGGGAAAGGAACCCCGTTACATGTACTCACTACAAAAAGAATGGTCATTCTGCTACCAAATGTTGGAAAAGGTTACAAAAACTAGAAGCAGCTATGAAGGATCATAAGATAGACAATAAAAATCAAATATGGAAATCTCTAAATGTTCAAGGGAAAACCTCCAATTCTTTCTCTTATTTATGGTTCCTAGATTCTGGAGCAATTCATCACATGACTACTTCAGATGAGTCATTCTCTTCTATCTTCTCTAGTTCTTCATGTAGCATAGAAGTGGGTGACTCTTCCTTTATCCCATTCAAAGGAAATGGGGACATAAAAATTGATGGTGGCTCTATAAAAAATGTTCTCTATGTTCCAAACATTACCACTAATCTTCTCTCAGTCTACCAAATTTGTACTTCTGGAAAGGGGAAAATAGTTCTCTTCTCTCCAATAGGAGTTGAGATAAGGGACTTGCAAGATCCTCATTCTCTAATAGCCAAAGGAGATATTGATCACAACTCTCACCTTTTTCACTTTAAAGGATTCAAAAATCCTGAAGGGGCATCTTGTTTTGTGGCTCATGGAGATCTTGAAAGTAAGATGTGGCATGAAAGGTTTGGTCATATTAATTACAACTACCTAAAGGAATTAATCACCCATAATATGGTAACAAGTTTACCCCAAGTATATTCTATTGATGGAGTTTTTCCTGGATGTGGTCTTGGAAAGCAACACCAAGATCCTTTTCACCTAAGTAGTTCTCTAAAGGCTTCATCCCCTCTAGAACTAATCCATAGTGACTTGATGTCTTTTCCTGAACCTTCATTCAAAGGAGCAAAGTATGCTATAACCTTTATTGATGAATTTTCTAGAAGATCCTTGGTCTACTTCCTGAAATATAAAAGTGATGTTTTATCTCACTTTAAAGTTTTTAAAGCCTTAGTTGAAAATAAGGCATCTTGCAAAATCAAGAAGATTTGCACATATAATGGGGGGAATACTGCAGTAATGAGTTTTCCATATTTCTTTCAAGTCATGGTATCATTCATAAAAATTTTGTCTCCCATAATCCTTAGAAAAATGGCATTATTGAAAGGAAAAATTGAACCTTAAAAGAGATGCCAAATTGTATGGTTCATTCAAGAGATCTTCCAAAAGTTTTTTGGGTAGAAGCTATTAACTATGCAAATTATATTTAAAATCGCACACCTCATAAAGCTCTTGACCATTTAACTCATGAAGAAGATTGGTCTAGCCTAAAACCAGATGTTTCCTACTTCAATATTTTTGGATGTACTGCTTGGGATCACATCCCAAAGAAAAAAAGGAAGGCTCTTGATAAAAAAAGCAAAATGCTCATCTTTTTTAGTTATTATGAAGAATTGAAAGCACACAAGCTTCTTAATACCTCAAATCATGAGGTTTAATTTCATAGGAATGTCTAATTTGATGAAAAATTCCCTCATTAATATCCTCAAAAGTCCTCTTCCTCCATTGACCCTTCTCCTATAGTAGAACCTCAATATTTTGAAGAACCAACTCTTGAAGTTAACTTAGTCATTGATAATCAAGATGAGGAACCTGTAACTCCATATCAATTTCTTTCAACTCCTTCAAATTGACCCACACCATTGTTAAAGAAGCTACCCCTTACATTCAAAATCTTCCCTCAACCAGATCATCCAACCCAATAGGCACTAGTCTTGTATGTCAATTTATTTCCTCTGATCCTCAATCCTTCAAAGAAGCAATAGGTATCAAATAGGGATGATGCCATGAAAAATGAATTTTCTTCCTTAATCAGAAATAAAACTTGGGATTTAGTTCCCTTGCCCAAAGGAAGGAAGTTAGTTCGTTGTAAATGGATCTACAAAACAAAATATGGGCCTACTGGAGAAATAGACAAACACAAAGCTCATCTAGTAGAAAAAGGTTTTTCTCAAATTGAAGGTATTGACTATGAAAAAACCTTTGCTCTAGTTGCTAAAATGGATTCTATTAGACTGGTTCTTGCTCTGGATGCTTAACAAAAGTGGCATGTCTATCAAACGGATTTAAAAAGTGCTTTCTTACATGGGGACTAAAAAGAAAAAATATACACGAAAGAACCTGCTAGTTTCACTAAAGAATCGTCTCTTTTTTGTAGGCTAAATAAGTCTCTCTATGGCTTCAAAAAAGCCCCTAGAGTTTGGTATGAAAATATGGACTCCTTCCTTTATTTTGTAGGTTTTTCTTATTGTGAGTTTGATAACACAGTCTACATTTGGAGAAATGAATGAAAAATCGCCATTCTTGTTCTATATGATGATGATATTATTCTCACTGGTGGTAACTTCACTCAAATTCAAACCATAAAAGACTCCCTCTTTGAAAATTTTGGAATGGTTGATCTAGGTCTAGCTCATTACTTCCTTGGGATTCAAATAAGTCAAATAGAAATAGGAATTTCCTTGTGTCAATAAAAGTAAAATCTAGATCTTATTCAAAGATTCAAAATGATAGATTTCAAACCTTCTCCTACATCTTTTCAATCTAGCATTAATCTTAGTACTTCCTGGTCATCCCCTCTATGTGATGCAACCCTATATTGTCAGCTTGTAGGGAGTCTACTATAATTTACTCATACTCACCCAGATATATCATTTATAGTTGAAGTCATATCCATATTCTCTCATCGACCTCACTTCAGTCATTGGCAAGTAGTAAAAGCGATCCTCCATTACTTGCAAGGCACTACTCACTATGGGTTCTTCTACAAGGGAAAATATTTGGATATCATTGGTTACACAGATTCATATTGGGCAGTGTTGTGGTTGATCCACAACATACCCCAAAATTGGGGACCCACTTTTTTTGCATGTGTTCTAAGAAGACCGAAGTGGCCCATATGCTAAATATCAGAGAAAAAAGCAAAAATAACCACAAGGAGAAAAAGTGTCACAATATTGTGACATGTTGCACTATCGCGGCCAAAGGAGAAAAAGTGTCATGATATCATGACATGTTGCACCATCACGGCCAAAAAAGAAAAAGTGTCGTGATATCGCGACATGTTGCACTGTCGCGGCCAAAAAACAAAAAGTGTCATGATATCGCGACATGTTGCACCATCGCGGCCCAAAAAGAAAAAGTGTCGTGATATCGCAACATGTTGCACCATCGCGACGAAAAAAGAAAAAGTGTCACGGCCCAAAAGAGAAAAGTGTCACGATATCGCGACATGTTGCACTGTCACGGCCCAAAAAGAAAAAGTGTCGCGATATCATGACATGTTGCACCATCGTGGCCCAAAAAGAAAAAGTGTCATGATATCGCGACATATTGCACCATCACGGACAAAAAAGAAAAAGTGTCATGATATCGCAACATGTTGCACCATCATGGCCAAAAAAGAAAAAGTGTCGCGATATCGCGACTTGTTGCACCATCACGGCCAAAAAAAGAAAAAGTGTCGCGATATCACCTAAGTAGTTCTCTAAAGGCTTCATCCCCTCTAGAACTAATCCATAGTGACTTGATGTCTTTTCCTGAACCTTCATTCAAAGGAGCAAAGTAGGCTATAACATTTATTGATGAATTTTCTAGAAGATCCTTGGTCTACTTCCTAAAATATAAAAGTGATGTTTTATCTCACTTTAAAGTTTTTAAAGCCTTAGTTGAAAATAAGGCATCTTGCAAAATCAAGAAGATTTGCACATATAATGGGGGGAATACTGCAGTAATGAGTTTTCCATATTTCTTTCAAGTCATGGTATCATTCATAAAAATTTTGTCTCCCATAATCCTTAGAAAAATGGCATTATTGAAAGGAAAAATTGAACCTTAAAAGAGATGCCAAATTGTATGGTTCATTCAAGAGATCTTCCAAAAGTTTTTTGGGTAGAAGCTATTAACTATGCAAATTATATTTAAAATCGCACACCTCATAAAGCTCTTGACCATTTAACTCATGAAGAATATTGGTCTAGCCTAAAACCAGATGTTTCCTACTTCAATATTTTTGGATGTACTACTTGGGCTCACATCCCAAAGAAAAAAAGGAAGGCTCTTGATAAAAAAAGCAAAATGCTCATCTTTTTTAGTTATTATGAAGAATTGAAAGCACACAAGCTTCTTAATACCTCAAATCATGAGGTTTTATTTCATAGGAATGTCTAATTTGATGAAAAATTCCCTCATTAATATCCTCAAAAGTCCTCTTCCTCCATTGACCCTTCTCCTATAGTAGAACCTCAATATTTTGAAGAACCAACTCTTGAAGTTAACTTAGTCATTGATAATCAAGATGAGGAACCCGTAACTCCATATCAATTTCTTTCAACTCCTTCAAATTGACCCACACCATTGTTAAAGAAGCTACCCCTTACATTCAAAATCTTCCCTCAACCAGATCATCCAACCCAATAGGCACTAGTCTTGTATGTCAATTTATTTCCTCTGATCCTCAATCCTTCAAAGAAGCAATAGGTATCAAATAGGGATTATGCCATGAAAAATGAATTTTCTTCCTTAATCAGAAATAAAACTTGGGATTTAGTTCCCTTGCCCAAAGGAAGGAAGTTAGTTCGTTGTAAATGGATCTACAAAACAAAATATGGGCCTACTAGAGAAATAGACAAACACAAAGCTCATCTAGTAGAAAAAGGTTTTTCTCAAATTGAAGGTATTGACTATGAAAAAACCTTTTCTCCAGTTGCTAAAATGGATTCTATTAGACTGGTTCTTTCTCTGGATGCTTAACAAAAGTGGCATGTCTATCAAACAAATTTAAAAAGTGCTTTCTTACATGGGGACTAAAAAGAAAAAATATACACGAAAGAACCTGCTAGTTTCACTCAAGAATCGTCTCTTTTTTGTAGGCTAAATAAGTCTCTCTATGGCTTCAAAAAAGCCCCTAGAGTTTGGTATGAAAATATGGACTCCTTCCTTTATTTTGTAGGTTTTTCTTATTGTGAGTTTGATAACACAGTCTACATTTGGAGAAATGAAGGAAAAATCACCATTCTTGTTCTATATGATGATGATATTATTCTCACTGGTAGTAAATTCACTCAAATTCAAACCATAAAAGACTCCCTCTTTGAAAAGTTTGGAATGGTTGATCTAGGTATACTCATTACTTCCTTGGGATTCAAATAATTCAAATAGAAATAGGAATTTCCTTGTGTCAATAAAAGTAAAATCTAGATCTTATTCAAAGATTCAAAATGATAGATTTCAAACCTTCTCCTACATCTTTTCAATCTAGCATTAATCTTAGTACTTCCTGGTCATCCCCTCTATGTGATGCAAACCTATATTGTTAGCTTGTAGGGAGTCTACTATAATTTACTCATACTCACCCAGATATATCATTTATAGTTGAAGTCATATCCATATTTTCTCATCGACCTCACTTCAGTCATTGGCAAGTAGTAAAAGCGATCCTCCATTACTTGCAATGCACTACTCACTATGGGTTCTTCTACAAGGGAAAATCTTTGGATATCATTGGTTACACAGATTCATATTGGGCAGTGTTGTGGTTGATCCACAACATACCCCAAAATTGGGGACCCACTTTTTTTGCATGTGTTCTAAGAAGACCGAAGTGGCCCATATGCTAAATATCAGAGAAAAAAGCAAAAATAACCACAAGGAGAAAAAGTGTCACAATATTGTGACATGTTGCACTATCGTGGCCAAAGGAGAAAAAGTGTCGTGATATCGCGACATGTTGCACCATCGCGGCCAAAAAAGAAAAAGTGTCGTGATATCGCGACATGTTGCACTGTCGCGGCCAAAAAACAAAAAGTGTCATGATATCGCGACATGTTGCACCATCGCGGCCCAAAAAGAAAAAGTGTCGCGATATCGCAACATGTTGCACCATCGCGATGAAAAAAGAAAAAGTGTCACGGCCCAAAAGAAAAAAGTGTCACGATATCGCGACATGTTGCACTGTCGCGGCCCAAAAAGAAAAAGTGTCGCGATATCATGACATGTTGCACCATCGTGGCCCAAAAAGAAAAAGTGTCGCGATATCGCGACATATTGCACCATCACGGACAAAAAAGAAAAAGTGTCATGATATCGCAACATGTTGCACCATCATGGCCAAAAAATAAAAAGTGTCGCGATATCGCGACTTGTTGCACCATCACGGCCAAAAAAAGAAAAAGTGTCGCGATATCACGACATGTTGCACTGTCATGGCCAATAAAGAAAATATGTCGCAATATCACGACATATTGCACTGTCATGACCAATAAAGAAAAAGTGTCATGATATCATGACATATTGCACCATCATGGCCCAAAAAGAGAAAGTGTCATGATATCGCGACATGTTGCACCATCGTGGTCAAAGGATGAAAAAGTGTCGCGATATCGCGACATGTTGCACCATCACGGTCAAAGGAGGAAAAAGTGTTGCGATATCACGACATGTTGCATTTTCACGGATAAAAGCAACAAAATACGGAAGGGGCAAAAAGTGTCACGATATCACAACATGTTACATTTTCATGATTCAAAAGGGGTAGGCAAACAAGGAAACAAGAAGCATCGCGATATCGCGACATGTTCCATTTTCGCCAAGGTAACAGACCTGCATAGTGACGTGGACATAAGGACAAAATCTGGTAAATAAGACAAGCATTACATAAGGAATATTTAATGATTGGAAATAATTTAAGATGGTCGTTACATAGGGAAGGGAAGGAAACAGATGCAATCCCATGTGGAGAAAAGGAAGCGAAGGGCCACAAAATAGAAACGAAAATTTTCTTGGAAACCAAAGCACACGCATGCAGGGAAGGTGAAATGAACAGTCATTGAAAAATTAAATGAACCGTCATGGAAGGAGAAACAATGTTTTCAAAAGTTTAAAAACGCCATTCAAAGAGGCCAGAAGTGGGTGGAAAACTGCTGCAAGTAGCGTTGCAGGTTTGAAGGCAAGATAGCCATTCTGGACCTATTTGGGTTGTTTTTCTTTCGTAGATTGGTTTTTTTTTCTTCATAGACCTGGGTTGGAAATTGTTGTGAGAAGAGTTGCAGACTTGAAGGCGATGAGGCCATTCTGGGCCTTTTTGAGTCGTTTTTCTTCCATGGACTGGTTTGGGAAAACCAAAAATTTTGCTATTGTAAAATGACATATTTTTAATGCAGAAGTCTTCAGAAATTTGCATCTTATGGGCAAGAAAGAAGGATATTTTCTTTGCATGCTATGGATTTAATGTTTATTCTTTCATTTTTTCAGATTTTGAATTTATAGATAATGTTAATGCCATTTTTTTGGGTTACATTAGGTAAATATTTGAAATCTGAATTTTATTTCGTACCCTAGGAACCAGCACTTAATCTATGGGGATTATGCTTGTTTTGCAAGTCCAATAGGTTAGGTTGCATTCACGAATACCTCACATCTTTGGTCTTGTCGAAATAGGATAGCATCATACTGAATGCATTTTATTTTCAGTTTTTGCATTTCATTTTCATTTTTCTGTATTTTATTTTTTCTAAAAATTTTCACTTATGTTAAATTTTTAGGCATTAAAATAAACATTTAAAAAAATTCAAAATCCAAAAATAAAAATGAACAATCACTAAAATTTCATGATGAAATAAACCAACATTGCCCTTTGTTTATAGTTACTTGCAATCACTAAGGTGTTCCAAGCATTTAAATTTAATATCTTTATTTGAGATTACTAATACACATATGCAAATGCTAAATACAGCGGAGACTTTGGAGAAGTCGTTTGTTTAACTTCTTTGCAAGAGGGGATTTGGAACCCAAATCCTAAAGGAGAGTGTACTTTCACAATTGGGTGAAAATACCACTCAACAGGCAGGTTCAATATAATACATATGTTCAACCTCAGACTATGTCTTTTGCCTTGGTTCTTCATCAATATCCTAGTTATGCAAGAAAAAACAAGAGTTAGCCTTATCTTCTAAAGAGGTAGAATACAGGGCAAAAATTTTGGTTAGTGAGGAAGCTCTTTAGCTTTATCAAATTCTAAGAGAATTTAGTTTCACCCATGAACATCCTATAACTCTTTGGTGTGACAATCAGAGGATAATTCATATTGTACACAATCCAATTGAATATCAATGAACCAAGTACATTGAGATACACATGCACTTCGTAATACAACATATTCAAAGCGAGGACATACACTTGCAATATATCCCAACTGAGGCACAAATTACATATATTTTCACCAAATCATTTCCTTGTCTACGTCACCTTCAGTTGTGAGATAAGGTTGGAGTTATACAATTGCATTGATTAGATTTATGAGGACAATATTTGCCATACGAAGACAAGCCTCTCTTCTTCTAAAAGTTGGTTTTTTTCCAAAGGGGTTTTTTCACCAACTATTTATTGTATAAGAGTACCTAATTAGGCCAAGTTATCAGGACTCATCTTTATTTCTTGTATAAAGTGGACAATCTTCACCATACGAAGACAAGCCTCTCATTATTGGTTTTTTTCCATAGGGTTTTTTTACCAACAATATTATGTAAATGAGTACCTCATCAGGCCAAGTTTCCAGGACGCACCTTTCTTTCTTAGAGGACAATATTTATAATATGAAGACATGCCTCCCTTCTTCTCATAGTTGGTTTTTCCCCACAGGGGTTTCCTTTTATCAACTATCTATTGTATTTTGAGGATAATATTTTCCATATGAAGACAAGCCTCTAAATTCATTTTAATTTATGGTTTTCTCCCATTGGGTTTTACCATATCTTCAAATAAGTCATTGTACATGAGTACCTCATCATGCCTTGTTGCTAGGACTCATTTGTACGATTCACCCCTAGTATCACTTAAGGGGGGTGTTAGAATAAGAGAATATTCTCTTAAGTTCCACTAGGATAGACACTTGACTTTCCACTCCTCCATATGTCAGGAGAACTCTCAGTGGTGTCTTCATCAAGTCAGATGAGTTGTTGTAATCCAACGTCTCTCAATGACCAACTCTATTATTTATACATAGTTGAGCCTTAGAATAAATCAATCAGTTCTATTTTATTTCTTCAAACTCTTGTAATGCTTTGCAGATCTACACTTAGGAACTCTAATAGTTAGGGAGGGTATTTTGAAGAGATTGATATTTTTAAAAGGCCATTGTTATATTAAAAAATATAATATCCATTAATTCATTTTTCATTACCCTAATATATTTAGCAAATATCCTAACTTACTTATAGTTTCCCTCTCATTAGGGTGGGTAATTTAGGAGCTTGGTATCTCTTATGGGTTTTATTCCATTATTTAAAAGAATATTAAAATTGAAGTTAATGGGGGGGGGGTTGTTGGTTTACTTCAATTTTCTTTAGAAAAATAAATACAATTGATCCACTCACCCCTCATAACTATCATACCTAGAAACCTAAAATATTAAATATCATTTCTCAAAAATGTCTCACAAACCTGCTAGAAGAGAAGTAACCTGAATTTGAAAAAGAATATGAAATATTTGTTAATAAAGGGAAAATTTATGAAACAATGGGTATTATAAGCACTAATGTAAATGAAAGCTTATGTTCACATTACAAATTTTAAAACTCCTTATGAAAGTTGTGAGAAACTAAAGAACTTATTTGGAAAAGTAGATCAAATAATGTCAATGCAATTAGAAGCAGAATTAATAGCATTATCTCCTGAAGACTTTAGCAATATTGTTGATTTTCTCACCAAATTTAAAGAAATTCTTACTCAATTTAAAGGTAGTGGAAAGGATAAAAAATATGAAGAATGCATCTATCTAATTATTTCTAAATTAAATGGCGTATTTCAAATATTTGCAACCACCTTTCTATCTACAAAATATGCTCTTGGTGCAAGTTTCAAAAAGCCCTCCTTAGAAGAATTTTGTGAAATACTAACTAGATAAGAAACAAAACTTGAAAAGTATGAGATCTCTTCCTCTTCCTCTAAAGCCTTAGTAGCGTCTACATCCACTAAATAAAAATTCAAAAAGAAATAAATAAGTCCCATAACCGAACTGTAATCTACTCCTTTTCAAATAGAGAGGTTACATCTCTATTTGAAAAGCTTGCGGAACCAAAAGTCTTAAAGCACTTTTAATTCAATTTAATTTAAAGAGTGAGATCGGGTAGAGCTTATTCACTTGAGTGGGATCGGGTAGAGCTTAGAGTATCCCAGCTGTTGATCGGCTGCGAAGAAAGCGCCCTCTCTATTTTAAAAGGTTCAGCGGGTTCCATAGCACCGAAAATGTATTGATGCCTAAGTGAGTGACCCTTTTTGAAATAGAGAGCAGCTAGCGACCAAACACTCTCATTACCTGAGGCTTATGTCTAACCTTTTTTAAATAGAGAGAGCGACTGGATCCATTATATCAGTCAGAATTCCTCCAAAAGATTCAAAATAGCTAGCTTTCGGACGGGCGGGTAAGCTTCATGTTCTCTACCATGACGACTAGGAATTTATTCAACAACTCTAAATAAATGAATAAGGCTTCTAAACTATAGAGGTTTTTCTCCGGCCGGCAGAACCGGAGCGAAACAAGAGACCTTGAAACCTCTCAGTAATCTCTTGCCCGTCACTAGCGAAGAACTACGAAGAATTCGAGAGATCATAGGGGCAAAATATGCTCTAACCTTCATTAATGAATTTTCTAGAAGAACTTGGGTCTAATTCCTAAAATACAAAAGTGATGTTCTATTCCACTTCAAAATATTCAAAGACTTAGTTTAAAATTAGGCCTCTTACAACATCAAGCAAATTTGCACAGATAATGGGGGGAATACTACAGTAATGAGTTCTTAATCTTTCTATCAAGTTATGACATCATTCATCAGACTCTGTCTCCCATAATCAGTAGTAAAATGGTATTGTAGAGAGAAAAAACTAAATGTTTAAGGAAATGGTAAACCGTATGCTCCATTAAAGGGATCTTCCAAAAAAAATTTGGGCAGAAGCTATTTAATGTGTAAACTATATTTAAAACCACACACCTAATAAAACTCTTGACCATTTAACTCCTGATGAAGCATGGACTGGATCAAAACTGGATGTCTCCTTCTTCAATATTTTTGGGTGTATTGCTTGGGTGCACATCCCAAGGAATAAAAGTAAGGCTTTAGATAAGAAAAGCAAAAAGCTCATATTTTTTGGTTATCTTGAGAAAATGAAAGAATACAGGCTCCTTGATCCAATAACTCATGAGGTATTTTTTCATAGGAATGTCCAATTTGATGAAACATTCCCTCATAAATATCCTCAACCATTCTCTTACTCTATTGAGCCTTCTCCTATAGTAGAAATTCAATATAATGAAGAATCAGCTTTAGATATTAATTTATAGATTGATGATCAATATGAGGAACCTATAACTCCAACTCAAATTCTTTCAACTCCTTCTACTCCTTCCACTATACCAAATTGGGCCCACACCATTGTTAAATAAGCTACTCCTTACATCCAAAATCTTCCATCATCCATATTAACCAACTCCATAGGCATTGGTCTTGTCTGTCAGTCTACTTCCTTTGATCCTCAATCCTTCAAATAAGCAACTGGTATTAAAGAATGGGATGATGCCATGGAAAATGTATTCACTTTATTAATAAAAAATGAAACTTGGGATTTAGTTCCCCTACCTAAAGGAAGGAAATTAGTTTGTTGTAAATGGATTTGTAGAACAAAATATGGGCCTAATGGAGAAATTGAAAAACACAAAGCCCACCTAGTAGCCAAAGGATTCTCTCAAATTGAAGGAATTGATTGTGCTAAAATATTTGCATCATCTGCCAAAATGGATTCTGTTAGATTGGTACTTGCTCTGGCTGCTTCCCAAAAGTGGCATGTCTTTCAAATGGATATAAAAAGTGTTTTCTTACCTGGGGACTTAAAGGAAGATATATTCATGGAATAACCTACTAGTTTCACTCAAGACTCCTCTCTTGTTTGTAGGCTAAAGAAGTCTCTCTATGGCCTCAAACAAGCTCCTAGAGCTTGGTATGAAAAAATGGACTCCTTCCTTCTTTCCTCAGGTTTTTCTCATTATGATTTTGATAACACAGACTACATTTGGAGAGATGAAGAAAAAATCACCATATTTGTTCTATATGTTGATTATCTACTACTCACTCGTAGTGACTTTGCTCACATTCAAACTATAAAAGACTCCCTCTCTAGAAAATTTGATATGGCTGATCTGGATCTAACTCATTACTTCCTTGGGATCTAAAAAAATAAAATAGATGTAGGAATTTCATTGTGTCAACAAAAATACACTCTAGATCTTCTTCAAAGGTTTAAAATAATAGATTGAAAACCTTCTCCTACACATTTCAGTCTGGATTCAATATAAGTACTTCGTGCACATCCCCTCTATGTGATGCAACTCTATACCGTCAGCTTGTATGGATTCTATTATACCTTAATCATACTCATCCAGATAGCTCATATGATATTGCCTTAGTATCCATATTCTCACATCAACGTCATTTTAGTCACTAGAAAGCAATAAAAAGAATCCTCTGCTACTTGCAAGGAACTACTCACTTTGGGATCTTATATGAGATAAAATACATGGATATCATTGGCTACATGGACTCAGATTGTGCAGGTTCATTAGAAGACAAATGTTCAACTTCTAGCTATGTCTTTTGTCTTGGTTCTTCACCAATTACTTGGTTATGTAAAAAATAACAAGCAGTGGCCTTATCATCTATGGATACAGAATACAGGGTAGTAGATTTAGCAAGTTAGGAAGCTCTTTGGCTTCATTAGATTCTAAGAGAATTTGGTTTTTCCCATGACAAACCTATTACTCTTTTGTGTGACAATCATAGCACAATTAATATTGCATGCAATCCAGTTGAGCATCAGCGCACCAAGCACATTGAGATACACATGCACTTCATTCATCATCATATTCTGAACAAAGACATATACTTGGACTATATTCCAAATGAAAATGAAGTTGCAGAAATCTTCACCAAGTCATTTCCTTCTTCGCATTACTTACAGTTGTTAGAGAAACTTGGAGTATTACAACTACATTGAAATAGAGGTCCTTTCACCTCTCCTTTTATTATTGTATTCTTTGGAGGATGGTTTTTCCCATGTGGTTTTTTATCATCTCTGACTTATATATTATACATAAATACCTCATTAGGCCATGTTGTCGAGACTCATTTTTTTATTATTAAGTACAATCTTCGTCATCTAAAGACATGCCTCTTTATTTCATAGGAAATGGTTTTTCCCATGTGGTTTTTCATCATGTCTGATATATTGTAAATGAGTAACTCATCAGGCCATGTTGCCAAGACTCACCTTTTTTTGTATTAATAGGACAATCTTCACAAACCGAATACATGCCTCTTCCTTTTTTATTTTTTGATAGATGGTTTTTCCCATGGGATTTTTACCATCTCTTCAGAAAATAAACCATTGTACATGAGTACCTCATCATGCTTTATTTTTGGGACTCATTTGCACAATACACACCTAGTATCACTTAAGGGGGGGTGTTATAATAAGTAATTATTCTCTTATGTTCTACTAGGATAGACTTACTTGATTTTCCACTCCTTCATGAGTCAGGTGAACTCTCAGTTATAGTCTACATCAGATTTGATGAGTTGTCATAATCCAATGGCTCTCAATGATCAACTTTGTTATTTATACAAAGTTGATCCATGGAATAATCAATGATTTCTAGTATTTCTTCATATTTTATGTAATGCTTTACATGTCTATTTTGGTATATTCTAACAAATATATATAGGTAATTTATAATTTTTCACATCAATAGACATTATATGTCAATTTGCTTTTTTTTTTGTGGAAATCACCCCAATTGGGATGCCACTTTTGAGTAAGTCCCAAGGATATAGGGGTATTTATTCCACCAAAAATGCCTAGGGCTTTCACTTGCCCTATCCCTTCGACATATTCAAATAGCATGCCTAAAACAACAAAAACACAAACAAAAAATTGTAAAAACACAAAAACAATAATAAATAATAAATAAGAAAAACACAAAAACAACAAAAGAAAAAGGAAAAAACACAAAACAAACACAAAAATATAAAAATTAAAAAAAAATAAAAAATACAAAACAAACACAAAAATATTTAAAAATATAAAAAACAATAAACAGCAACAAAACACACACAAAAAACCATAAAATTAACATAACAACACAATAAATAATAAAAACAAAAAACAAAAAACACAAAACACAAAAAATAAAAAACAACATCGGAGGCTAGGCAGAGAAATATTCCTAATAACCCAGAGGCTAGACAGAGAAATATTGATAATATTTTTAATTGCAGGATAGCAACTTTACTGACTATCTATTTGGGTCTTTCTCTTTTTGTTGGTTGTATGAAGGAATCACTTTGGACGTCGGTGGTTGAAAGAGTCCAAAGAAAATTGGCCTCTTAGAAAGGGGTCCTCCTCAATCAGGCGGGCAAAGTTATGTTGGTCCAAAGCACTCTGCAAATCATCCCAATTTATTTTTTATCCCTTTTATATCTCCTTGGCAAGGTGGCAATAAATCTTGACAGCATTTACCAAGCTTTTTTATGTGTTGGTCTAGAGATGAAAAGGAAATTTCATCTTGTATCTTGGGAGTAGGTGTGCAAAAGAAATGAGTGTGGTTTGAACTTGAAGAATACTACTATGATGAATAAGGCGTTGGTAGCTAAGCTTGGATGGAAGTTGGCTTCTAACACCAACTACCTATGGTGCAGTATTTTGAAGGCCAAATATAATTTTATTTCTTTTTTATCAGACTTTCTCCCAAGTGGGGGGTCAGCATTTTGGAATAGTCTGATTAAGTCCCATGATTTTCTTAATTCCAATTGTATATGGGTCATTGGTGATGGTAAGATAGTGAATTTTTGGGAAGACCAGTGGATCAGGGATCGATCGCTTATTGAATATCAGAGGTTTGGGGCTTTAATTCAGCATTCTCGAATTGGTGGCCTTCAAAAGGTGGCAAATTTTTTGGTAATTTTTAATTATAGAAAATATTGGTCCAAACCCCTCCTAGGATTAAGGGATGATTCAGACATACATATGTGGAGATCTCTATTAGAGGATTTGAGGATGATTGTGGTGCATAAAGAAGATGTAGATGACCGACTGGTTTTGGGTGGGGATAGCAAGGGTTCCTACACAGTTAAGTCAGCATATGAGCTATAGTGTTCTAAGTCGGTTTGTTATTTCCCAATGAATTTAAGTTGGATTAAGAACTTAATATCGAAGATCAACATGTTTTATTGGTTGGTGGTGCAAAACAAATTTCTTACATTGCAAAATCTCCTTAAAAGAGGTTTAATATTGATCAACATATATTTTTTGTGTAAGAAGGATTGGGAATTGACTTCTCATTTGTTACTTAGATTCTAGGGCTTTCAGGAGGTACTCTCATTTATTATTTTATGCTTGGGTGTTGCATGGGTGCTAAAAATTTCATATTTTGATTATGTTTCTCAATGGAGATCTTTGTTTGCCTCCTCAAGGCTTAAATGTTTTTGGAAGTTCCTTCTTCCTCATGTGCTTTGGGGGGTTTGTAAGGAATGTAATTCTAGAGTGTTCAAATACATGAAGAGTAATCTAGATCATGCTAGTATTAGAATTATTTGGAATGTAGTGGAGAATGTTTCGTTAGTGTTCAAAATTTTGAACTCTGCTCAGGCTTGTTGCCCAAGCAAACCTAGGCTCAAGGAATGGTTATATTTCATGTTGTTGGCTTCACATACATCTACCCCTAACCTGAGAAGGTATGTTCCTTGGTACCCACCACCTGTAGACTAGTTCAAATTGAATATTGATAGATATTCTAAAGTGAATCCCAGCCTTCCTGGGGTAGGAGGAGTGATACAAGACAATAATGGTGATTTTATTTTGGCCTTTGCAAACTATTTTAGTACTTAATATTCTATTTTTATAGAGGTATAGGTTGCCTTTGTAGGTGTGATGCATTTAAAAAATCTTGGTATCCATAATGCAATAATTAAAGGTGACTCTTTGTTAGTGATTAATATGCTTAAAGGGGTTTTTCAACCTGGTTGGAAGGTGTCTAATCTTATTAATGAAACAATTTGGAACTCTCACTCCTTTGATAATGTGGCATTTGAGCACGTTCTCAGATAGGACAATATGGTGGCCAATTTATTGGTGAATCTAGGTGTTTCATCCCAGGGATTTTCTATTTGGTAGGAGGATTTTCCATGGATATTGTTAGTTTTGTCATAGATGAAGTTCCTTAAAAATTGTCAGAGGTTTATTTATGGGCTACATTCATGGTGGACCATTTTATGCCTTCGTAGATCTTTAGTAGTATGTTGTAGGTACATGGAATTTATGTTGTCATTTGTGTATGACTGGATCTACTCTTATTTGTTGTATCTTTGTCCTCCCTTTGGGGATGTGGATCTCCTCACGATATGTGCCTTTGGATACGTTGGTAATAATTATTGTACCTTCACCCTCTCCTTAGAAAATGTACCTTGTGGAGTCATTGGCAATTTTTAAATTTTGAATTCATACCCTTGAAGCAATGTGGTGGACGTGGGATTGATCCCTTGGTGCTTTGGAGTATAACTTCGTCGGTTCTCTCCAGACCTTTTGTTCTTTCCTCTTGTCTACTTGTGTCTCTTTGATTGTTTCACTGGCTCACCCTTGGGGTGTTTTTTTGTGTTCTTTGGTGGTGGTCCCTGGAGCTTATCTCTTTTAAAAGGTTGTGGGTTTCCTTTCAAAAATTCTCTTTTTCTTAATAGTATCAAAAATTAAAAAAATTAAAAACAACATAAAACACAAAAATAAAATAGAATAAAAATAATACAAAACAACACATACACCAAAAAATAAAAAAAGAGGGAAAAATAAAATACAAGTTTGGTCTTTCTAGGCTAGAAGGCCATTCAGGCAAGAATCAACAAAGAAAACATAAGAATGATTAGTCTAAGCAAGGTAATTAAAATACCTTGACCAAATCAAAGAGAAGTAGAAACAAAGAAAAGGAACTAGATACCTCTAGTACTGGAGCCATCCAAATAAAGGATAGAAAGAAAAAGGTTCCCTTATTTGTTAATAAAACCATCTGCAAGGGTGTTCATAGTAAGTAAGATCACCTTTATCCAATGCTCAATTAGCTAAAGCATTAGGACTCTTGATCTATTCTCAAACCACATGATTTTATTCAACATTTTAAAAGCCCATCTAGATTAATTGAATCTTCTCAACAATTTTTTTATTCTCCAATCAACCTTATGATTCTTAGAAGGAGTCTTCAAAAAATTAATCATGACTTGAGAGTTGAATTCAACCAACACCTTTGCCATCCAACCTTAGTAGCCTCTCGAAGACCTCTAAGGATACCATACCTCTCAACAAGGTTATAGGAAAGGATACCCAAATTCACAACAAAATTTAGTATTGGGAAATCATTTGAAAGTCTACCAATTACTCCTGCACTAGCTTTTCCAAGGTTCTTCCTAGAGGCTCCATTTGTATTAAATTTTATTAAATCCTTAGGAGGAGACTACCAATTCCTTGTTCTATCCATATTTCTATTACTCACATTCCCTTTAAGCTGGGTTCCCTTAAAAGAGTCAATCTTCAATATTTTCATCACTTGATCCCATATTTCATGGGAGTTTTATGGGTGTTTAAGGAGTTATTGGATTGATTCAACTATGTTTGCAATGGTATTTTACCATATATAGTGAATATGCTTCCATTCTTAATTGAAACTTTCATTATTTCTTTCTTTCCAAATATTCCAAGGTAGGATGGTATAACCCATCCAAACTAGCTACCTAATAAAGTAATCAACACTCTCTTTATTAGGATAATCCTTCCAAAGCTATTAAAAATTAAAAAATTAGACCATTGTAAGCCAAGTAAGATGGCCATCCTACTCCATAATTTAAAGGCTAAGGTACACTCAATACAAATATGAATGAGAGATTCCACATTCTGTCCACACATTTCATATCTAAGCAATCATGAACACCATGTTTCATAAGTTGCTCACTTGTAAGCACTTTGTAATGCAATAAAATCCATGTAAAGAACCTCATCTTAGGCCAGAGCTTTAGATTCCATAACTGATAAAATATATTATATGATTGGTTGAAATTATTATGGCATAAGGTCAAATAACATTGAACAACTGAATACTCCCCTTAGTACTATTGTTCCATCCAAAATATTTTCTATGTATATTTTTTATTTTATTTATTCATTTAAGATTATATAATACTTTTACTTTGAATAATTTGAATTTGTAAATTAAATTCAAAATATATTTATTCAATTAGATTAATTAAAGATAATTAATTCATATAAAATTATTTTTATGCCATAAAAATATAAATTACATTGTAATTAAGCTAGTACAAAATCTATAAGATTGTCATATTAAAAAATATTTTTAGTCATGGGTAAGGTGGAGTATAATACTTATTTAGGCTCATTATATTTATTTATCTAAAATAGAACCTCTCTTTGTATTGAACTACTTGTTGTAATTTGGAGGATTGCATTCAATATTTCATCTAAATAAATTTGTGATTGAAAATTCTTGTGTAGTTATATGATTTTATTTTATGATGGATAGGATATTGTACTAAATATTTTTGCATTCTCTTTGTTTCAATTATTTATTCTCTTTATTCATAACTATGTATAAATATGTGCTTCTATAAACATGACGTTCATCCTATGATGGATTGTTTATCATGTTTCAAATTTGATTACACTTTTTATATAGTTAATAATATTTAAAGTGGATGAACTATTCAGAAGCATAACTTCAATGGATAGCTTAGGATATCTATAGGAACAATATAAGAAGAAATTTGATTCTTAAACTTAAATTTATTTAAGACAAGTTATTGTCCTTTTTGTTTAAATTTATTTAGACTTATTTTATGAGTCACCATATATAATCCTATCCTATATGTGACATATATATTATGTAAATATGTAAAATGAGATATTGTATTAATCAATTCTATTGTTTTATCTTTTGTGATTTTTTCAAAAGCATAAATATTTAAAGTTAGTTTACACCATTCCTAGTGGTCAAATCCAACATAGTAGTGATTGAAAAATAAAATTAAATTAGACTACTTATTTTTACTTGAAAATTATAATTTTGACTTTATGAAAATAGCCATAAAATTTAAATATTATTTACGAAATTTTAATTATTTCACAATATTTTCTCCATGCCTAACTGTAGAAACCAAAACAGCACCAATCCGATTATGTGACTACAAACACTGATCGCTTTGACACACACAGCCCCCAGGGCAGCCCTCGGAGGTTAAACAGTGGTCCTAACCACTTTTGTAGCAATTTTGTAAGGTCAAAAGGCAATTTGGCACATTCGGGCACTTTGCTCAGTATCCGTCCCACCCGGGGACGAATTCAAATTGGGATCCGTCTCACCCAGGGACGAATTCTGAATTCGTCTTGGGTCGGGACGAATTCCAGGTTCAACGGGCAAAAAGAAGAATGGCGCCAAGTGGCAGCCGAAGACTAGTCAATTAATGCCTCCTGCCTTGCATGCGCGTGTAGGTGGGTAGAGTGGGCGTTAGAGGACTGTCACAAGGGCAGTCATGGAAGCCCAAGTCAGGGAGGAGTCTCCTCCCTCTTGGGAAGGCATGGCCGCCACATGGCGCCCCTGCATGCCCCTCCAAAGAGACCCCTTGGGTCTATAAAATGGTGGACTTTCCCACCCAAAAGGAGACAAGTTGGAGGCATTTTCAAGCAACGAAGTGCTGCCAAATTGAACACCACATTGCACCCTTTTGATTCACCTCTTCCACATCCTTGATCTCTTTCGCAAGAGAGGTTATTGGGTGGCTTTTGGAAGTGTGGATCCGGACCCAAACCCGACATTTGACCACATTGATCTACCAATTTGCCGACAACCCATTCAAAGAGATTTTGGGCCCATCCCAAGTGGATTGGTGCCGAAATCAAGTTCCAACGGTGGGCGGCCCGCTCGGGCACCCCGCACTTTCTTAGTTTCATTTTAATCTTGTTCTTTTATCACTTGTTTATCTTCCATTCCATTCTATGCTGTCTAGATAGTTTATAACTTTGATTTCATAATGTTTTGATCAGATCTCATCATGTTTTTGTCGCTTTTGTGGTCCTCACTAACTTGCAGGTAGCGACGTCAAATTCCCATTGATGGAGGTCAAATTGGGAGAATCCAACCATCTGGGTCATCCCAAAATGCCCCCAATTAGCTAACCCCTATGTTTGTAGGTATTTTGGAGATCCCGAGATGTGACATTTGAGCAGCATCAACTCGGCATTTTAACATAGTCGAATTCATCCTACCCGAGGACGAATTACAGTAGAATTCATCCTGCCCAGGGACGAATTTTAGTTGAATGCAAATGGGCAGAGTTTCATCGACTGTTTTTATGGCAGTGGCCCTCTGGTAATGTTTTTTGGTCTCTATCAAAATTGTAGGTTACTTAGAGTCATTTTATTCATCAATTTAGTTAATCTTATGCATGCATCCTTCATTGTTTTTAGAGATCAAATGCTTTATCTTTGTCACAGGTGCTACTAACAATTTGTTGTTTCTTTGAACGTAGGAGGAGCAGCAAGGATCAAGGATTCATCAACACAAGCGACAGCAACACTTTGGCCCGCCCATTTCAAATGTGGGCATGCGAAAGGAGGATACTAAGTCATCGATTGTAACCAAAATTCATTTAACGCTCCTAGCCCCTAAAAAGGGAGGAGGCATCTTTGTAACCGAGATTAAGAGAGTTAAATAAAAGGGTTGTGCTTTCTACACTTTCTTTTATCTCATTTCAATTCGTCTTTCTCATTTCATGTATTTCACATTTTAGGACTTAAGCGTTTATTTGATTTTGAATGCATCACAATAGTTTTCCTTTCAAAACTTCCAAAATCTCATGCTTTCAGTGGCGATCACGGTGGGACTCTATCCCCTAGTTTTTAAGATCAAGAAACTGATCAAAAATTTGTGATTTGTGCTTACAGGTACCATTTTTCAAACTCTGACTATTATTCATCTTTGCCTATGGCGAATACTTTACTGTAATTCATCTGACCCTGAGACGAATTCTAATTTATCTTAGACAGGGACGAATTCTATTCTGTAATTCATCTCACAGAGGGACGAATTTTTATCTATACATTTTCAGAGCCGAGGATCAGAAACAGTAGGTCTAGGCAGAGAAAGGTAAAGGTTCTAAACTATTCCTATCATTTTTTGCTTTTTTTGTTTCTATTTTTGTCAATTTTGCCTTCTTAAAGAAAGTAGTTGCTTCTGCCTGTTTCATTTTTTTTAATAAAAAGAACCACACACACATCACGCAACATTTTTAAACCAAGGAGCTGGTCGTAAGACCCCAGCCCTTGATCAAGACCAACGGTGGGTTCATCACCACCTTGGCTTGATTTTTGCATCCATTTACCCCGATTGTCACTGTTGTTAGGCGTAAATCCTGATGAAAGCTGACCGAGTGTCGCTGGGGTGATTCCCAGTGCGTGAGGATAAGTCTTCTATGGTAGGTGTCATTAACAGGACAATCCCCCTTTCGTACCGCCTACGTACCATGTACCATCTGCTCTCACGTACCTATAGTTTCCCTCTCGTAAGGGCGGGTATATAGAGAGGTTGGTATATCGGTCGGGCAATGGTATATTGAAGGGGCGACCATTTATGGGAGTTATATGAGCCTTCATTACGCATTTAAACGTTCTTCAAAACTTTCAAAAACAAAACAAAATCATCAAAATGCACTAAAACCAATTTAGGACACACCATTAATCTTTAAAAGAGATAATCACCATTTGTGTATGTGTGTGTTCATTTCTGCTTAGTGTAACAAAAAAATCATAAAAGAGATAAAATCTGCTTAGCTGGTAGAAGAGCACCACAATGGTGTGCACCCGGAGCCAAGCCCAATCAAGGGCAGAAGCTATGGAAAGTGTACAAGGAGCGGGCACAAGTCGCCTTCGCTTTAGCCCTGAGGACTTGGCCATACCGCCTTGGCGGTCTGGACCACAAGAGAGTCCGCATCATTCCATGTCAAGGTGGAATTATAGGGATACCCCCTTGGGGGACATGCCCGTTCAACACAGCCCCTTTCGGGAAGAAGCTTTACATGTGGCACTCAACGTAAATAGAAGACCGCCTTTAGAGGCTAGATATGAGTGGCCACCATGCAACGAAGTGCTAGAGAGGCACAGTGCCCATGAGGAGAGACAACGTGACTATGGCATCTCTCCTTTGCCTCCCATCATTGTTAGAACTGAAAGACAAAACCCAGAGCACAAGGCTCTCCACACAGGGCGAGCTAACTCCGCCCGCCCCCTTCACACCCATGAAAGGGAGTACGAGGAACACCATCAAATTCCTTGAGAGCAATATACAATGTGGGAGCCTTGCGCTTCCGCACCTGCTAGATACCATGGTCACACATCGAGGCCAGAGCCTCAGGTAAATGCCGCCAACCTCGACAGAGGGAAGCGACCCATTGAAATCTTGGATCATCAAGACCGAGGCAAATACATAGGAGAAACATTCAAGCCTCCTAAGCCCAAGATGGCGGACCAAATTGACCTGGCAGTCGCCAGACATGCCGCCCGCCAAGCCCAAATCATGCGGCTTGAGCAAGATCATCAGTAGTTAGAGCACTTATACCACCTTAACAAAGAGCGCATGCAGCGCGAAGTGGACGAGCTACTTTATAAACTACCTGAGAGGGTTCCAACCCCTCGCACCCAAAAAGTAGAACAATATGAGAGGCATAATCCCTTGGTGCAGGATAGGTCTCCGTGACCTCGTCAAGCTTTGCCTCCGAGACCCCATAGACCTGAGAGGGAGGCCACTCCCTGAAACAATGATGGGTACCCTCCAGGAGACTCACTCAGGGTCATAGGTCTCGCCTAGAGACTCCTCAAGAAGTTTATGAGGAGTATGAACCAGAAATAGAATGGGCCGAAATGCCCTATCAAGGCGGGAGGGCTGCCATTCGGCCACCCCCCATAGGCCTCCAGTCTCCCACAACTCACAACGGGAGCAAACAAAAGAGGAAGAAATTAAGTCTTCCGATGCATACAAAGCGCTATTAGAGCGTTTGGAGTCTATGGAGACCAAAGCTTCTGGGCACCAAAAGCCCACGTTACGTCAACTCCGTAGTCATCCAGTGCATCCGTCAGTGCCCACACCTCTTTACCCCAAACATTTCAAGTTGCCTCAATTGGCAATCTTTAAGGGTGAAGAGGATGCTCAAGAGCATGTGACAAGATTCCTGAGCCAATGCTTTGGCATTCAGGATAATGATGCACTATTGCTAAGGACATTCATAACCACATTCGTAGGCCCTACCTCGGATTGGTTCACACAGTTGTCGAAGCACAACATAAATAATTTGGATCAATTAGTGGATGCGTTCCTTGAACGCTTTGCCTTCAACACCAAGAAGAAGGCATCACTGAGTGACCTGGCCAGCCTCAGGCAATATGAGGAAGAGACAATGGTGGCTTACGAGAATCGATGGAGGGCTCTACTTTCTAAGCTACCCTACCTTCCCCCTATGTCCGACCTCACACAAATGTTTTCATGAAGTTGTCTGAGATCAATCTCTAGGCTATTGCAGCTGCAGCAATATGCCACCTTAGAAGAAGCTTGGCGCAAGCCAGAGTTATCGAAGAGATCAAAATATAGGATGGCAAAATTGCCAAACCTAAAAAGAAAGAGTGGAACAAAAACACTAAGACAGGGACTACGCAACCAAAACCCACTATGGTTAATCAAGTTGTGATAAATGTTCCTAAGCCTGCACAAGAAACACAACCTCAAAAGGCTAATTATCAGGCAGTGCCTCCTAATAATTATGAAAGAGAAAATAAAAAATAGGAGCAAAATCAGCAGCGTCGCCCTAGGCGACAATTTACCCCTTATACGGAGTCTAGGGACTCCCTATTTGACCGCTTGTCAGTGGCAAATTTAATCACCCTTCCAGAAATCCAAACCATAGATCCTAACGCTCCCAAGCCTAAGGGATACAGAGAGGATTTATATTGTAGGTTCCACAGGCGAAGGGGACATGACCTGAACGCATGCTAGAAATTCAAGGGATTAATACAAGACTTGATTGATAATAAAACATTGGCAGTGGACAACCCCATAGCGCCAAATAACCAGTAGATGGGGGTCTTCAAAGATCCCTTGCCTGCCCATGAGGTACAGGCAAAACCCCTTCAGGTCAATGAGGTGCGACAGAATCTCCCCATGCAAGGGTATGTGGGAATGATCAGCATAGTGACCAAGAACAAGAAATACCCAGGAGTTGCCCCCATGGTAGCTACAAGAGAAGTTCCAACAACGTCGCAACCTCAACAACACCCTGTGTAGTTGCCTCCGCCTAGACCCGAGGTCACGATACGGACCAAACTCACGTAGAGTTTGTGGACCACATCGGCTAGGCTATCCATATATGAGCTTATACAACAATCAACGCCCCATCGGGAAGCTCTCATGGAAATTTTGAAAGCCATCGAGTTGCAGCCCCACGAAGCGAATTCCTTCAATAACTTTGTGGGACATGTAAAATGATGTACGGAGCCGGTCATCACCTTTCGAGAAGATGAAGTTAAATCATATTTGATGACATGGCAGATCCACCCCTGCACGTTATCATGTGGGTCAACGGGATCCCGTACAAGAGGGTGTTGGTAGACACTGGCTCGTCTAGTAACATCATTACTACAATAGCATTGAAACATCTGAAGCTGCCAGCCTCTCACATCACCGCTTCCACTTACACACTACGAGCATTCAACGATGTGATATGCTCGACAGTTGGCACAATTGTTCTACCCATTCAGGTAGGACAAAAGATGATACCTACATTGTGCCATATTTTGGAAGGCGAGATGGCATACAACATATTGCTAGGGCGGCCATGGATCAGGGACATGAAGTGTGTCCCTTCGATAGCTCACCAGTGTTTGAAGTATGCATTTGAAGGAGAAGTACATGTAGTCCCGATGGACTTAGAACCCTTCAAATATTGCAATGCGGTGCAATTGATGCCGCAATCGACCCTCCCATCGACGCACTTGGATTTCTAGTTAAATCCATCTAGACAGGGTCCGATGTCATGGGCACCACTGGTGACTAATCCATAAAAACCCCAGCCAGGTGCATCTTCATCATCCGCTCCTTCACTACCAATGCCACCTGTCATGGCTAAATAGAAGGACAAAGGGAAACAAATCCTGGAAGAGGCTCAACCCCTAGAGGAGGTGCTGCCAACAATATCAACCATCTCAATAGAAGAGATACCTAGCACAATGGAAGCTGAGGCTCCTAGTCTACCCAACATGGAATGGACTCCAGAAGGGCTTCCATTCCCTCCCTCTCAATCACCAACAATTACTGTTGAAATGGCCAGTACGGGCCTGGGGGAGTATCTAGTGCAGAATGTTGTAGCAACGCCCATGCTAGAGTCAGTGCAAGACATGGGGAGACCTCGCCTTCCCATCGGGATAGTTGTTCCTTTAGGCTACCCACCAAACCAGACCAATTTTGTGTATGGGGGCCTTGACCATGGTACTGAACCATGCATGCAAAAGGACGAGGATGAAGAGCCTTTTGTAGAAAATGTCAATTATCTGTCTAACCCAGACTTCGCCCTGAGATACCTTGGCCAATGCAATTGGCATGGATACGGGCTAGGCAGGTATGAGCAAGGAGTGCGTGTCCTTTGCCAGCCAAGATACCAAATGCCTTATGACAAGTCGGGAGTAGGGTTCAACCACCCCCTGCCCTTAGACATCTTGGTGGAAAACATGCAAGGCCTAGGAATAGGCAACAAGGGTGGATTGGCATCAGATCCTTATGCCAACCCAAACACAACATATACATTGGGAGATTACCTCCCATGGTCAACAACCACCCTTGGTAACATCAATAATCCCTCTCCTTTGCTAGAGAGAGGTGAAATTTCAGACACTAACTTTCAAGGAGAGCATAAACAGTGTCCAGAAGGATCTTCGAAAGATGAATCAGAATCATATGATCCCTTCGAATCCAATAGTGATCACTCACGAGAGATTCCCATGAATAACTGGCAAGAGATCTTTTTGAAATTATTCCCTTTAGAGGTTCCAATTGAGCCAGTGTTGTGTCAAGAGAATCAGGTCCCCCCACCAAGTGTGGAACAACCGCAATGGGACCAGATTAATTTGCTAGAACAAGGTGAACCCTTAATGTCGCAAGCAGTTGTTGAAGAAAATGAACATTTTTGGATCTCCGATAGTGATTCGGAAGATGAGACTGAGATGGCCTATCTCAACCACATGCGACAAATGCAACAAAGGCAACAAGTGCAACAACGGCGTCCCTTGGGGATTAATGAATTATTTGCACAGATGGGCATAGTGCCAGGGCATGAGTGGTACGTAGACCCAGCAGGGTGGGACCAAGTGTTGGATCCATGGCTCCAAGTTTACGATGAGCACCGTCCACCCCGAGACCCTATAATGACATCAGTGCCGAGGGAAGACCCTGTCCTCCTATCAGCACATAGGGCCGATCCGTTCGTGCCTGTCCCTCTAGAGCCAGATCCAGAACATAGGGAACATCCAGAATGTTTGAGTCATCACACCGTGGTAATGGAGACCAAATTCATTTCATCCACATGATCTCCATTGATTTGACCGCACCCATCCGCAATCCGGCCGATCCAACATGGTCATTGCATCTAGACATAGATGCCATCGACTAGGATCGCATCAATTCACCTCCATCCCCATCAGAGTACTGGCCTTTCGATAAAATGCCTCATTTTACCCCAGGGACAACTCAAGATATCTTTCAAGCTGAAGAGGAACCCGAGGTTCCCAACGTAGATTTAAACTCAGCTAATGATATCCATTTGATCCCGACTCCACATCAGTTGGAGGACGGATCCCACATGTCGATCGAGGAGACGACTGACGTAGACATCGACATAGATCCAATGAATCCATGGATTCTCAAGCTGGGGGTAAGTCTTTCCCCCGAAGAGCAAGCCGACTACATTGCCCTTCTCAAAGAGAAGAAGGAGGTTTTTGCATGGTCATATAGAGACATGTCGGGGCTAGATCCGTAGCTAGTCATGCATAATCTAACGCTTGATCCGAAAATCAAGCCAGTTAAGCAAAAACTACGTAAGATGCACCCAACAATGGCCTTGATGGTCAAAGATGAATTGCAAAAGTTGTTGGATGCACAGTTTGTCATCTACATGGATTATCCGCCATGGCTGTCCAACATGGTGCCCATCAAAAATCTTGATGGGAGGATTCGCATATGCACTAATTTTTGAGATCTAAACAAAGTGAGTCCTAAGGATGATTTCCCCTTGCCAAGCATCGACGCATTGGTAGACGCTACAGTAGGTCACGAAATGCTCTCCCTCATGGATGGTTTCTCAGGATACAATCAGATTCGTATCAATCCTGAGGACCAACTAAAAATGGTGTTCACAATGCCTTGGGGGACATTTTGTTATAAGGTCATGCCTTTTGGCCTTAAAAATGTTGGCGCCACCTACCAACGTGCCATGACGTACATCTTCCATGACTACATGCATAAAACTTTGGAAGATTACATGGATGATTTGTTGGCCAAGTCTCTTTTGCGCCCAAATCATCTCGATGACTTAAGCAAGATCCTCGATCGCCTCATGGAGCATAAAGTCGGACTGAATCCCAAGAAGTGCGTATTTGGTATCACATCTAGAAAACTCTTGGGTTTCATAGTCTCAAAGTGAGGTATCGAGGTGGACCCAAAGAAAGTCAAGGCAATCCTTGAAATGGTTCCCCCAACTACCATTAAGCAGCTCAGAAGTCTGCAGGGAAAGGTCACGTCAATCAAGCGCTTCATAGCATAGCTATCTGACAAGTGCTGACCCATGAACAAATTATTGCACAAGGGGGTTACATTTCACTGGGATGACGAGTGCCAGTCAGCCTTTGATGACATCAAACAATACTTGGCTTCACCGCAGTATTGGCACCACCTAGACCAGGAGTGTCATTCTACTTATACATCTTAGCTATTGAGGTGGCACTGGGCGCCATGCTAGCCCAGAAGAATGAACTTCACAAAGAATAGGCTACTTATTATCTTAGCCGCACCCTGGTCGGTTATGAACTTAACTATGCATACGTCGAGAAACTCTGCTTGGCAGTGGTGTTTGCTACCAAAAAGCTATGCCACTACATGCTGAGCAACACTACGTATGTTGTGTCTAAGGAGAATCCATTGCGATACATGATGAGTCATACTTATCATAGTAGTCGCACGACGAAATGGATCATGTTGTTGACGGAATTTGACATAGAGTTTATTGGACAAAAATCTATCAAAGGACAGGTCATAGCCGATCAACTAGCAGAGGCTCCTCTTGAAGACGATCAGCCTCTAGTCATAGAACTACCCGATGATGGGGTCTTCCATGTCTCAGAATCACCAGATTCTGATGAGCCTGAGTCACAGGCTGACATAACCCTATTTTTTGATGGTTCTAAATGTGAGCAAGGTGGTGGCACGGGAATAGTATTCTTCACACCGTAGGGCGCTCCAATGCCCCTGTCATTTAAATTAAATTTCCCATGCACCAACAATAATGCAGAGTATGAAGCCTTGCTCATAGGTCTTCAGACAACAATCGCCATGAACATCAAATGACTGAACATCTTTGGTGATTCGTTGTTAATAGTCAATCAAGTCAAAGGGGTATTCCAATGCAAATGCCCAGTTCTGTAGGCTTATAAAGCCCTTGTGGACAAATTCCTGGCAAAACTTGAGTGGTATGACATCGAGGCACTCCCTCGGTCATCGAATCATTTTGCGGACACAATGGCCTCCTTGGGGTCACTAATCCCGCAAGACCTTTTCGGTGATATGACAACCATTCAAGTCAAAACCCTATCGCAATCCGTGATGGAGCGTGCAAGCTCTGACTTGATGCCAGGAATCCACATGATCCAGATTGAACCATCCTCGGATAAGTTCTCTCGAATCCATGATCATCTGAAACATGCCAACTGGGGGTCCTTGTTCTCCCCTACTCCCATTAATAGCAACACAACGCTATTCTTACAAGTTCTATCTCACTCAGCATTTGCTAGGGATGAACTTCAAGAGGGATTGGTTGTTCATACCATCGAGGTTTTCGATCAATAGGACTGGTATTTACCCATTAGAGACTACCTCAAGTTAGGTAATCTCCCGCTTGGATTGATGCATGCCGCAAAATGAGCATTCAAGTAGAAAGCGGCTAAGTATGTCTTGATAGGAGACATTTTGTATCATCGTAGCTATGAAGGAATCCTCCTTCATTGCTTGGACCAGCAAGAGTCCACTTGGGCAGTCGCCCAAGCGCATGATGGTACATGTGGTGGCCACTTCAGTGGTATGGCCATCGCAAAGCGCATTCTTCGCATGGGCTATTATTGGCCATATTTAGAGCGAGATTGTTGTGCATATGTCAGGAAGTGCGTGAAGTGTCAACATCATGCCAATTTGATGCATGTACCTTCCTAGGCCTTGCAGATAGTCTAGTCCGCTTGGCCATTTTTGTAGTGGGGCTTCGATCTAATTGGAAAGATCTCCCCTACATCGTCAAGCCATCACACGTTTATCATAATGGCCACAGAGTATTTTACCAAGTGGGTGGAAGCAGTTCCGCTTACCTCTACGATAGGACCCCG